>LKEA01000020.1:134995-221999 GCA_003795315.1 Cytospora schulzeri | reverse complement strand
GCAGTATGCGATGAATGTCCAGAATCATGCCATCACGGTAGCACCATCCATTGATATGAAGCGAAGCTTCCTGCTATAGTCAGAGACAGGAAGTCCCCGAGATAGCCTCTATATGTGCTCATTTCTCAGACCATAAAACCATCGTCTCTCGCTCTCTCGCACCGTTTCTCCTTACACAACACAACAACCTCATCTCGCTTCCGAATAGTCGTTCAAAGCCACACACACGGCGCCCCTATGGTGGCCGTTATACTGCCTGATGATCTGCTGGCTGTGCAGCTCCCACAGCCTGGCGTAGTGGTCCGAGCACGCCGTGACGAGGTAGGCCGAGTCGGCGCTGAAGGCGCAGTCCCAGACCCAGCGCTGGTGGCCCGTCAGGGTGGCCTCGAGGGGGAAGGGCCGCGGGAGGCCGGCCTCGTCGCCCCGGGCCGCCTCCTCGATGTCCACCTCCCAGATCTTGGCCGTGTGGTCGGCCGAGCACGTCGCCAGCTTCTTGACGTCCGGGGAGAGGAGGATGCGCGTGATGTACTCCTTGTGCGCGTTGAAGTGGGTGATGGGCTGGAGCTCGGTGCGGTCGAAGGTCTGGATCAGGGACCAGACGAAGACGTTGCCCTGTGGGGGTTTGGGAAGAAAGGTTGGTTAGCCATGTTGTTGGAAAGTGGATGAATGGATGGAAAGAGAGAGAGAAGTAAAATCAAGACAAACATTGTTATTGGCAGCGCAAAGCAGACTCCCATCCGTCGCGACCGTGACGCTCGACACCGACACGTCCTCCTCGGGTATCAGCTCATGGGAGCAGTTGTTCTCGGCGAGGTCCCAGACCCTGACGCTGCCGGACCTGTCGCAGCTGATGATCTCGCCCTGGTTGGGGTGTATGACGACGTCGTTGGCGGGGGAGCCGTGGTTGTAGCTCCGCTGGATGGTGCCGCTGCGCGTCTCCCAGATCTTGACGGTGCCGTCCTCGGAGCTCGTCACCATCCACTTGCCCTCGCAGTGGAAGGCGACGCCCGTGATGTTGCCCGTGTGGCCCTCAAAGGTGAGCAGTGGGTTCGGGTTGGTCGACTTGATGTCGAAGAGCTTGACCGTGTGGTGGCCCGCCGCGGCGAGGAAGCGCTTGTCGGGCGAGATGCAGAGTCGGTTGACCTGCGAGTCCGGGTGCTGGATCGTGCGGGAGCAGATGCCTGAGAGGGCCTCCCAGAACCTGTAGGCCGAATAAAGGGGTCAAGGTTAGAGAGGATTGGTTTCCGTGGGAGGTGGGCAAGGGGGGTGAAAGGTTGCGCGCAAGAGTGGGCGACAGGCAAGGAGGGACGTTACCGGATCGTGTGGTCGTAGCCAGCTGCGTGAGAGAATAGATTAGTTTGGCTGGTGTACGTAGTAGTTTCTGTCAGAGGCTTTCTTACCGGTGCAGAGAATGACCGACATTTTGTCAAGTGCAATCTCTGTCCATCGTGGGCTCGACAACCTTCGGAGAGAGTGTTGACAATGTAGGGGCAGCTGGGTACCTCGGTCGTTTGAAGTCTCAAGGTCCGGTCCGGGTTGGTGCGGCGGTCGTGGGGAGGAGGCTCAATCTAGGTGACCCTAGTGACGTCCCAGTGGGGTACCCTAGCAGCTGCTGCAGGGATTGGTCTAACAAGTCAGGCTTGCCTATGCCTAGAAAGCAGCCAGGGCATCTCACACCTATAATTATAAGTATTACTCAATATAACTGAAAACGTAACTTTAAAACTGTAGGTGTTATGCTTTGCCTGTGATACATTCAATGACTCCTGCAATACTGATAAGTTGTTATAGCCATGCCTACTCTGCCTCCAAGCACAAACGACACAAAAGTATGGGACTACGACCACCGTATAAAATATTCACCTAGATAGAACCTTGCATAGTAATTATTTAACTTTGAGTAACAAGCATATAGAGCTTGCTTTCAATGAGGTAACGAATCAGTCTTTCTACCTAGGTATGCGTATCATTATGCACTTACAACCGTCTCCTCAGGAGGCCCATTGACCTTGGTAGGATGAAATCATAGTTTGCCAATACTTTCAATATCACAACTGTTTCATCGGTACAAGGAGACCAATTTCGGTACTAAACAGCCAAAGATACCACCTAATTTGAAAGTGACACATCTAAGACCTTCCTATGGACGCATCGAAGACATCGCTGAGTTGAAGCCCCAGACTACATATTGCATGATTGTGCTGTTTCCCGTCATCGATCTCAGTTTGAATCTCCTTGACTGTCCTAACTAGATTACAGTCATATTATCATTTTGCGATTGTGAGCAGCATTAGCGAAGTAGCGACACCTGGTTTTTTTCTGACTGCGTTATGCACCTTTGAGCACAAACAACTCTCGACAACGCAATCCGACTTTCGAATCAGCCTTTCGAGGACGATCTTAACACCGATATGCTAGTCAGGCCCCTATCTTTGTGTTCCAAGCCAATCCTTCCGGAGACGGAAAATGTGGCATGTGCGCAATACATGTACTCTTTGGTGTTCCAATTTATATGATCTTGGTATCTGGGATGTTATCTTCAGCTTCTACATATAGATTTGGAAATTAGCAGACTACAGTTCTGATGTCTTATACATATGCATGTTATGTTCTAAGAGCGCCTTCCCGAAGTCAATATTATATGCTTCTATTAGAGTCATTACTATCCCAGACAAGTGTTGCATTGGTGTGTAATGTATGATGTTCATCTTTATGACGATGGAACTAGTATTAGCCCTAGATCTGTGTGAATCGAAGGCGCCAGGCTCACTGCTTGAACAATCGAGCCATACAGCAAGTCCGTCCGGCAGACCCGGTCTAGGACATGAACGAATACTGACGCTCGTCAGAGAGCGAGCCCCAGCCCACTTTGTGCAACCAACTCGACGGACGAAAGTATCCACCCCGGTGTCTGGCTGTCTCTCTTTCCCTGTCACACAAGTAGAGCCCACGGGATGGATGGCCGGGCCCTGTGGGATAGACTGGAATGGCGGCGCAGAAAAATCCGCTACGAAGCCGCATCACGCTTCGGATGTATGGCAACCTGCTGCAGTCACAGTGTGATTACGGGAGAATGGAGGGTGGGTGTGGGCATGTGATGCCCTTCCATGCCGGGTGACTGCGTCGGATCCAGCCCATTGGGAGCGGGCCATGTGGATGCCCGGCGTTGGAACAAGTACATAACTTTCCTTCATGCATGAGTACCTATCGAGAGAAGGGCACCATCGGCTGTTGCCGTAGTCCGGCGAGAGTGTGTACCTGCAGCGCAGTGATATCGTTGCTCATCTCTGTGAGACAGCATGTGGGATGCATGGACGGCGTCTCCTTTGGGTGCTAAAACACAATTCATCAAGCTGTCACCTCTACTTTCCAAGGACAACCCAACTACATTCGAACTGAATCAAGCTTAAAAAAAGGAGTAGAGAACAGTACCCAAGCCAGTACTTTTCGTAGAATAGTAGCTCGTGTGGCCGTACTGCGTCTCCCAGAGCTCCATTTCCTTTCACGAGATTCCTGGATAGACCATCAACCTGTGTGGCCACTATCACCCAGTACTAAACATGCCCTGAACATCCATTACACCACGACAAAAAATCAGGAACGATACCGTACTCCATTTTCCCCTGATATCCAAGTACAAGTAGAGCCATGTGACGCCAGAGTAGCCGATCCCGACAGTGGAATGGGAGGGCCGAATGTTACAAATTCTTCATCGGCTCCATGCTACTCCTGTGGACAAGATAGATGTTAGTCATGGCGTTTGATTCCTTCCCGATTGAAGCTTCTTACCCGGCAGAAAGAAGAAAAATTCAAGCAAAACAAACCGAAAGAACAAGACACTGATGTTCAACGACTACCTCCGACGCGACGTTGTGTGGTGCCCTCTTGACGGCTTGGCGGAGGAGTTGCCTGTGCCCCCTCCTGAAGATGGACACAGCCTCTGGTGGGTTTGGATAGACGAAGAAGAGGCAGGACCTTGGTTGAAGAATGGACATTTTGGATTTGGGCAGCTTATCATGGTCATGCCATAACCACCGCAGGTGGGACACTCCCTGTAAACTTGTCAGCAGGTGCTTTTCATGTCACCCATCCATGCCGTATTATTACAAGCAGACGCTTCCGGGGGGGCAATATCAAACAAGCACTCGGTGCCAAAATTGCACGAGCCGGGACTTACTCGAGCTTTCCCGACTTTTGATACGAGTAAACGTTGCCGTAACAATTTGGACAATTAATAGGATGATTCCCAGACATGCAGCCGCAGGTATAGTCGCCTGTTGCTGGGAGTGTTGGGGCGTGACCGGTATAATACTCGTTGGACATGTTGGCGAGGCAAGAGGTGGTTCGCCAGCAGGGGCAGCGCCAATGGGAGATAATGGATATGATATATGATGGAAGCTCTGCACTAAAAATGTATGTTTCGAGGTTTTGCTGAGTCTCCTCCGCCATGAAGGATGAAAAGATCTTCAACAGATTATATACACATTCCGTGTCACACCTGGGTACTCGAGTATATTTGGCTCTATACGGCAACCTGCCGTTGGAAAAAGCAAATATCAGGGAAGAAGGCATTAGTGGGAGGTCGTCCTCTTCCTACTCACTTCACCGCTTCTACTGTGCCTTACTTAGGTTATCGTCCCCCAGAAGCTTACACGGATACTACAGGAAGCAGTCAGACGGCAAGATACATAGGTCGAGTGTCTGCTGATCCCTTCCCGAGGCCATCTCAACGTTGAGGCCGCCCTACCATAAGGATTATATGACAGCGACTTCGGGAAGGGAGATCGGGATTCCCCCTTGTGGGAAATCCCCTGGCTGCGGAAAATAGGCAGGACGGAACGGCTGGTGTCGCTCGGGCCGGTGTAACCGCAATCTGCAGCATGGCAATTTATTCGCGGGAGTAATAGATGCCATAGATGGCCCTATATCGGATGAGTCGCCCGTAGTCAGGAGGTCGAGCGACCAGGTAGTCATGGGGGTGAAAGCGTCACTGACAGCCAGTCTTTCTTCCGAGGTGTCTCGGATGCCTTCTCCCCAGCCCGGTCGTCCTTCTCGAAGCTTTCTCCCTGTAAATCTGTGCATGCAACGTTTACTGTGACGGCAGATGCGCAACGGGGCCAACATGCCGCCAAAGCATCATTCTCGTGTTCCCATTATCTGGCATCCTGAAGGCCGATTACGCGCAGTGGCGCTCGCAGTGTTCCTGCAGCTACCCGCCTCGAGGCTGTCGCATAAGCACACCATGTTGGATGTCCTGCAGTCCTGCGGCAGGGCTCTTCCCGAGTGAAGTAAACTTGAATGATTTACTCGGCAACACGAATCCAAGCTTCCACGCACCCTTCGAATCCGGCCGTCGGTCAGAAAATCGCGTGGGTGCCTGCAGGAACGCCACATGTATCTCACTTCGTTGCCACACCTTCATGTTGTTCTCTAGGGCGATCGCCGCAAAGCGGTGCGTATGTTTACTCCCCCCCGACGCTGGGGTACTCGAGTCCACTGCCGTCCGCCGGTCGAATACCCCAAGGAGGTTTGCCATCATAACGTTTCTGTAGAACCAAGAACCATGGCGGAGTGATTAAACATGGCAGGCCGTCCTCTCTAGTAGCAGATAAGGACGGATGGCTGAGGAGCACGCGATCGTGTCTTCCGAACCGGTCAGATCCGGAGATAAGACCGTGCCGTCAGTGAGGCTGGCGGCTTCTCTGTCGCAGGCGTGCCAAGAGCGTCTCAGGCCGATCTGATTGACGATGGCCTCATCATTGGTGAAAACGGCCCTAGCATTTCCTAGTCTGTACCTCCTTTTCTCAACACGGGTAACTTTGAGGCTTCGGTGACTTGGTCTGATGACCTTGGCTCTGCAGGTCTCATTCGCCCCGTTCACGCTGATCTTTCCTGTCTTTCCTGTCCCTCGGCGGTTAGGACTAGGAGACTTCCGATGATCGTCGGCGCCGGCTTCTCGAAAGTCGGTAGATCTCGGGAGTCTTTCGACATGGTATTCGCCGTGGTCACCGGAACCCAAGTAGCCTTGCCAGCCTTTAAGGGTCAGGACCGTTCTCCCCCCCTACCCTCCTTCACGGCAGCCCGCGCAAGCCTCCCCATGGCAGTCCCCGGCTGGTACCCCTCTCTCCCTGACCTTGCCTTCCCAGGCAGCCAGACGTTCCCCCCCGTAGACGCGGTGCGACCATACTGTATCAGGTCGCCTGGCCCGTCTAGGTCTGAACAGGACCAACAGTAATCAGTTATCTGTCAGTGACCCGTCCCTCTTGCTGGTGCTACTCGTGTAGTCACGCGGGACGCAGGAGAGATTTGGAATCGGACAGCATGAGCTAGTCGTCATGTGCTCTTTCCCATTTGATGGCAGACGGTTGAGGTATTCCAACGTTGGCTCCCGGGCGTTTCCGGCCGCGGGGAACACAGACTTGGTGATTATCAATGTGCTGGGCGTCACCGGTCAAGAACGGTCCTGTATGAGTGCCAAGTGGTCTCCGGACACCGTGGGACTCACCACCAGGAAATAGTCGGAACGAAAGGGTTAGCGTCAGGATTGCCCTGCGGTGATCGCGTGGAACGAAGTTTTGAATTGGAGAGGTTGCTGAGGCGTAAAGTTAGGCTTATCACCATGCAGAGAGCTTCCATGTGTGCCCGAGTGTCTCGGATAGCAGCAGTTTGTGGCCTGCCGTAAAATGTAACTACGGTAGTTTTCCGAACAAAAGCAAAACCACTCTCAGGATGACCTGGAAATAGTTGGATTGGCCATAAAGCCTCATTTGAAGAAAGTACCAGATTGCTTGGTTTCTTGGCCCGAGAATGGGCATACATTCAAGCACAGGGATCAACGTATCAAATTTGTGACACTGTCTTGATATGCGATTGGCGAGCAACATTTTTACGAAGGACGAAGTCGAGCCGAAGGGAAAATATATTTGAGCGAATGGGGTTTATTCGGCTGTTATCAGTTTTCAGATCATGTCTAAAGTGTATTGTTTATAAAGTATCTTCATTATTATAGAGTGAACGTGTGCAGTTGTTACCTTATTGTTCTATGTGGTGTGGAAAGTCTTTAACATTGGAGAGTAAGTCCTGTCCGGAACAATCACTTCTTCAAATGCACAAAACTCATCTTATTGCTCACAAGAATTGGAAGGTCAGAGTTGCTAACCCTCCCTCCTCTCGTCTCTCGAATTTAGTATTAGTATCCCAGGTTTGCGCTAATATCTACTGTACTCGGTAATATTTGTTATAGACATGCTAATTAGATTTAAGCTCGACTTGTTGCTCTTGGACCAAGGTTGGAGAGCAAGGCTACCTCTTCCTCATAGCTTTGTATCCTGTTGTCTGTATGCAGGTACAGTATAAAACCTAAGCAATCTAAAGTTATGATGGATGGGTCAGGACGGAACGTTATGGGTTCAATGTCTAACATGAGAAAAGGTAAAGTCTTAGACATGGCTAGTAAGGAGATTAGTAGCGCAACTTGCTTCTGGCACATACAGGACAGATCATAGAGGAGATTGAGAAGAATGTTGACTCTTCCTTTGAAGTGAATACTAGGTAATAATAATCAAACACGTCGAAGACTCAGCAAACCACAAGAAAACAATCACTATGACAATAAAGCCCCATCACTCTTGCCATAAGATGTCTTATCATAATCTTGTTTAACTATATGTTGACATGTGTATACATATATACTCTACTGGAAATAAAAGTTGATATGAAAGGCACGTCACTTGCGGAAATGGAGCAACGAATCCCCTTGGCCCTCCCCCACAAGGACGAATATCAGCATGTCGTCGAACTTTGACAATTGTCTCTACTCATAGTCATAGCTATCTCCATACAAATGAAGTAAATACAGCAAGGCAAAAGGAAGCCCTGCGTCCCGGCACCACAAAACGCCAAACCCCGTACGTAAGCTTTGCAATGAATCCCTCTTGAACAATCTTGATGCTGGCAGCCCTCCCCTCCGGCAGGGGTACCCGGAGGTCAGATGGACGAGGTGTGACAAAGTCCCAAACCCACCCCAGGTTTCATGGTCATCTTCTCCCCACATGCCATGTATCTACTCGTCCGCCAGTTTGTATGCCGGCCCCAAATAGCCCAGACCAGCATACATAGCAATATAGCGAAAAAGAGATTGTATCCAGCGTGTCGATCAAGCAACCTTCTGTCTCTTCGGATCCCCACCAACGTCAGCACCAGCACCAGCCCCAGCAGCGGCGTTCACCCCGCCATTCGCAGCGACCTCCGCCAGCGCTGGTCTCGCGCCACCACCATTGTTGACCTCGCTGGGGAGCGGTCTCTTGAACGTCGGCGGGCGGTACTGACCCCGATTTGCCATGGGGCTACCCGGGCCCATCGGCGCCCCGATACGTCTCGCCTGGCTCAGCTGGGGATTCACGACGTTCCCTCTCTGCGCAGCGCCAGGAGGACCTTGTTGTCCCCCAGCATTGCTGAACCCACCGGCAGCGGATGCTCCCCTGCCTGCACCGGCGTTCAGCGAGGTTGCTGGACCGGTACCGTTAGAAGGCGTCTCGCTTCCTCGCTCAGCAGGTGCAACGTGCTTCATGTCTCGTCCGACGGGTTTCGACTTAGTATGATCGATTCCAGCGGTCTTTCGGATCGAAGGACTCTCGGCGTGTGGGTTGAAGACTAGACCCACAGTCGGTACCGTGGGTAGCTTTGCTTCTTCGTCCTCCTTTGGGCCAGCAAGCTGTTTCACTGCACGAGCAGAGAAGAATCCCACATGTTCCATAGCTGCATTCTCGCCTGGTACTGTTGGGGGAGTCTGATGGGAACCGCTGCTGCCACTAGATGTGTTGGCCGGTGCCGTAGGACCATTCTGAGGACGGGGTTGATGTGGCTGTTGTGGTGGACGTGCGGCGGGCTGGTTGGGGTGATTCTGGTTTCCTGGTCGGGGGAATTGTTGACCAGGCGTCTGTGGTGGCCTGACGGGATTGCCTGCCGACTGTGACCTTGAAAGGGGCCTCGAAGGTGGTTGCATGGGTTGTGGGTTTGGCCTGTTATTGTTGTTGTTGTTGGCTTGGGGAGGTTGGGGTTTTGCGCTCTCGGGTAGCACGACTTCGTCAGGGTGGCCATCCTCCATCATGTTGAAGTCTACCTCGTCAAATTCACCTAGGAGGTCTTCAAACTGCTCGACAACCGAGGCCGCTGTGTGATGGTCAGCAACGCAATAGCCAAAGCCGATTACCCGGGGAAAACAGCCCACATACCTGCGGCACCAATCCCGTTGGTGGCTGGCGGTTCTGGGAGTCTCTTGACCTCCTCCCTCTTCTGATAATCCGCATGTCGATGCAGACCACCCTCATCCCAGCCCCGATGCGGCTCGGCCTTCAACTTGGTGACCTTCTTCAGGTACTCCTTATCGTAGATGCAGTTCCCCAGCACATTGCCAAAGTTCCTCAGCGCCCTCTTGAGCGCATCCGTCGTGCCCTCCTTCTTGGCCTTCTCAAAGGCCGCCGCCTTGCCCTTGCAGTTCTCGATGTGGCCATAGCCGATGTCCTCGTGGAACGTGCCGTCGCGCAGCGTCACGCGCACGATGACCGACAGGCCCAGCGAGATCTTGAGCGTCTGCGGGTTCTCGTCCACAAAGTCGACCTGCACCTCCTTGATGGCCGACGACCACCCGTTGAAGCCGAACACCTCGTTGGCGAGCGCGATGCACTTCTCGGCCGCGATGTAGTGCACCTTCTGGCCCGACGGGCCCGTCCGCGCCGAGAGGTACTCGGGCCCGAGCTGCTTCTCGAGCCGCGACTGCAGCGTCGCGATCTCCTGCGCCGTGTACTCGGAGACGCGCGGCTTTGCCTCCTCGAAGGGGTTGACGATGGCGCTGTGCTGGTCGCCTGGGCTGTAGGATTCAGAGAAAAGGGGCAAGGGTCAGCAACTCTGGGTGTACTCCGTAAGGGACGCGTACGCACGAGACGCGTCGTACAGTGTTGTGAAGTCTTGGTGTGGATATGTACTCACGCAGGCATCTTGACAAAGATTCAACCAGGGTGTGCGATCATTGAATTCCGTTCCTGGGCATGGGTGGGGAATCAGATGCTTCAAGAGAGCTTTGTCACGCCACTTGAGGTTCTGCACTTTGTTGCTTGGGAGTGTTGACGCGACTGCAGCCTTGGGCAGACGTGCCTGCCGTTTGATTGTCAGCATCACGTCTGCACGTGATCCACCACTTATTACGTCAGCAGGCCAGCCGAGGTAACGAACCCCGCCATGGGCTACCCCAAGTAGGTATGATAGCTTCATCCGGAACATTTAAACTGCTTGTCATAGAGTGTAACACAAGACGCCCTACGAGGTCATGTTCCTCGGGCTAGAACAGGCTGCTTTCTCTTGGCTGTTGGTAGCTTCGCTTGCCAACTGGACCCTGATTCAGGATTTCTGCCTCACTAATTAAACACTCAAGAATATCAATCCTGACAAGGCGGTTCGGATTGCCCGGGCGATTGATTTACTAAGTGAGGTGCAGTCGTCGTCATCTCGCTGACTTGAGGCCTAGGTATTAGTTGGGACTTGGTGTCAACGTTGTCAGCTGGACTATGCCAACACACGCAAAAGTTTACAACTGCTCATTCACTGTAGAGTTCCTGACCGTGGCTATGAAGATATTCTGTTTAATCATCCTTAGAAGACCATCATATCCATGATTACAAAGGGAAAAGGAAAGAAATGAATATTCCACCTCAATGATGCTATCCACCTGAGTGCACTATCAGTCCCAATGCCGGGGATCTGAGGAAAGAAATGGATATCAAAACAATGCAGTAAATACATGATAAAACGCCGCCGTAATGTGTAGGCCCAGGTCTATGCCAGCACGATGATGAACACCCATAAAGATAAAGGAAAAAGTTGTCCGTCGTAATCAACCTCGTGTGATGTATGCACAATTCATTTTTTGCCCAGCTTCTCATATCTCAACCCCCTCGACCAAATCGTCGGCTCTCAGGTCCAGGGCTCAGTGACTAGAAAGGCCCGACCCGAACAGGGGATCCGTATGATCCATTTAGCAACTGGTTCAGAGCCGAGTTCTGGTCCGAGGGGCCACCAGGCGGAGCATTCTGGTTGTCGGTCCAACCGACATTGCTTGCTAAGGCATTCATGACCGGTTGAAGTCGACCACCAGCCTGCTCGTTGTGCTCTGCCAGGACTTGGTCCCATCCTTCCCTGTGCAGTGCAAAACCGCCACCCCGCTTAGCTGCCTCGGAAATTACCATCACCCAGGCCTTGGCCAACTCGTCGTACACGTGGTCCTTGTGATGTCGATATGTCTGGCTGTCCCAGTTTGGCATGGAGTGGGCGATCTTGGTGATACCATCCAGGTACATGAGTGACACGTCGGCCTGGTTCTCAACAGGAGGTAGGTACTGGGGGGTAAAGTCCATGATTGCATTGACCAGAGCCGCAAGATGTTGCTTCACTCGGTAATATGCGTAGTCGGAACTGGAGTGGCCATATGGCATAGACTCAGCGAGCCGCTGTTGATATGACTCCAAGACCTGCAGCGTGGATGAAGCGGATGGGCGTGGTGCACCATTGAGAACCTCTTCTTGTATATCTGGTCGCCGCTCGCATATTCTCTGTAGGACAGTGCGCAGTTGTGTGGTGTCGAGAGTCTCAAGTAGTCGAGGCAGAGGGAGGGTTCGTGAGGGTGGCTCGGGTAGTCGGCTCTTCTTATTTGGCCTGGCGAGTTGTCTCTGGTTGGGGGCAGGGGAGTTGAGGGGTGAGAGGCTCATCTCATCGCCATCTTCATCGGCCTTGCGCTTTCGTGAGGAGGAGGCCATGTTTGTGAAGGGAGACACTAGCAGCGGGGGTTAGCATGGAAGGTTCAGCACTATATCTATGGTAGGGTTGTATATGCGCCGACTTAGGAGCCAGTAGGCTCGAGTCATGGCGACTCACTATACATCAATGCATAGGGTTGCCACATGTGAAGAAGGTCATGAGCAAATGAGAGAGAGAGGGGAAACATACTCGACCGAGAGGGAGAATGGCGGTTGTTCTCGTGTTGATGAGGGAAAACAGGTGGCTGTGACAACAGCACGTTCATTTTGTCGTTGAGGTAGGCCAACCGCCCTCAGCGTGGACCTGGGTTGGTGTCGTCTCTATTGACAGGGACAGTTGCCTGATCAATTGCGCGGGAGTCTTCTACTTAAGAATGGAAGAGATGCGGTCGAGCGAAATCTGAAGTGGAGACAGGTCGGGTTTCGAGGGTCGGTCGGATGAAAGAGAAGAGTGAAAGGGGAGCGAGGATGTCGGATGTAGGCTCCAGAAGTCTCTGGTGATGCGTAGACCAGGCAAGAGCTGTGTGCGGTTATGTGGCAGTCAAGCACTATGTACAGGTAATCAAGGGAGGGTTTGCGTGGTCCTAGATGCCTTCTTCTGATGGGAAGGGGGTTGTGGCGTGGATAGTGAAGTTTGTACAAAGTAGAGGGAGCAGAGGAGGAAAGTGCTGGAGTGTGGCGGTTGGGCAGAGAAAGTCATTTGCAGGTGGTCCAGTTTAGCGCACCCGCGCTAGAAGGCACCGGGCTTGGGCTGGTCTGGCTGGCTGGCAGGGCAGTTCCATAGGTTTAGCTGGTTGGTTGGTTAGCCTAAAGCTGCAAGCATCTGGGTCCATCCAGGGTTGTCTAGGTACTTAAACAATGCCTGCAAGACGAATTGGATCTCCGAGGCCATAACAATAAAGGCGGTCAGCACTTGAATGCATATCAAGCTTGAATTAATCCTGCACTGTATCGGCAACGTCTTTCGAGTGGACCGGGACGAGCTGCAATGCCAACAAGCAACACACCAACGTGGGCCGTTAGGGAGATGCAGGAGTACATGGTACGGGACACTACACTTCAGCCGCCTTGCCGGATATTGTAGATGTAGATATACATACCTAAGGGTCCTAGGGTCCTATAGTACTAGTTGTAGTCACCCGTGCGCTCCAATAGACCCATCACCAGAGGTACTCAGCGTTGCACTCGCGTGACGACGCCTTGGTGATCCTGGTTTTCACTAGCCTCCAATCACCTCCAAATTTGCATGATCTGTTTCAGGTTTCACTCGTGTGGATGAGCATTTGTTATTTCATATTGTGTACAGTCATCTCTACTATACAGTTGTACTACCTCCGGCCAACTCGGCCAACCTCCGGCCTCGGCGCCGATCCTCACTCGGGCCGGAGCCCGGAGGTCATTCCGGGTTTTGTGTTTTTTCTTCTCATTATTCTTTTCCTCTCTTTCTTTGGGAGGCGAAAACAGAGCCTAAAAACACTGGGGCTACAAAATCCCCCCAAACTCCCTTCGGCAGAGTATCAAGTCCCTATTTCCGAATAACATGGCTGCCCTCAGCCGGTTCCAGCAACTGCCAGCTGCAAGTGATGTTCTGCTTCTTGAACCTCGATATTATGCTCTCGGCGATCTCTTCGAAGTTGCTGGTGGCCAGGGCCAGGATCGTGGGTCCAGCACCTGACAGACACACTCCAAGAAGTCCTGGCTGTGTGTTTGGCGTCATGGACTCGACGATCTCGGTCAGTCCAGGGATGAGGGTCTGGCGGTACGGTTGGTGCAGCTTGTCCTGCATAGCCAAGTTGATCAGGCCGGGATCCGGAGGAGACTGGCCCAGCGCGACGGGCAGGAGGGCTATCCTCTGGAGGTTGAATGTCTTGAGTTGATAGTCAGCATCTGTTCATACATATACGTAGCGCCATTTCTGTAGTCGTCGACTCACCACGTCCTGACGGGAGTACTCGGCAGGCAGCACAGCTCTCGCCTTTGCCGTAGCCACCTCAAAGTTGGGGATGATGGCCACAGCCTTGATCTCCTTTGCCCAGGGGAACTTGATGTGGTGCCCAATTCCAACAGGCGGGTCTGGAGGCCTCGCGCCCGTGTCGACACCGCCCGCTGGCGAAGGGAGAACCTCAGCCAGGGGGATCTCAATGCGTGCCATATCCTCAGGTGCAAGCGGCTTCAGGTAGGTTCCCACAAAGCCACCGTACAGCGCTGCGCCCACGTTGTCGGGGTGTCGCTCTGAAATAAGTCCTGTCAATATATGCTCCTTATTTTTTGTCGAATCCTCGTTAGATACTCACCAATCATGAGACAGAAGTCAAACAGGCGGTCGTTATCGAGCTCCTTCAGCCCTCCGCATTCCTTGCCCAACAGAACACCGGCGACCACAGCAGCACCGGATGATCCCAGACCTCGACCGAGGGGGATGGGGTTCTTGATGTGCACATGGGTCTCAACGGGGAAGGACCGCTGGTCATGGCAACGGAGAACATAGAGAGCAACCCGCGTGAGGAGGTTCCTGTCGGGGTCGAGGCTGATCTCACCAGACTCCTCGCCCTGGCCCTCATATGTGACACGGCAGTTAAGAGGGTACTCAGATGTTGTCTTTGAGCGGTCGATGGTGACATGAAGCTCGAGGTACATGGACAATGCCAGGCCGATGACATCGAAGCCGGGGCCAATGTTGGCGGAGGAGCATGGCACCTTGATGACGAAGGATTCTGAGGCCATATTTGCTGGTTGGTAGAGCCGCTGGCCCGAGATTGATATGTTAGAGTGGTGAGTTCGCCGTGGCGGTCTGTCAAGTCAAGTGTTAGACTACAACGATGACCTCCTTCTATACTCTCAGCCAAGGGTTTTCCGAATTGAGCAAGATCCTCGCTTCACTGGTGACTATCGAGATTGATCTCCAAGAGTATCTTATGAGATTTCGCCTGGTGGTGTATGACTCTGAAAAGGGAGTTTCTTACTAGCTTAGCAGTCCAGGTCCAAGTGGGACGTCCCGATGACGGAGTCAGGGCCAAAAGCCTCTGCTTTAGTGGATCGGGAGCGAATCGCATCCTGTCACTTACGAAGTACCTAGGTACTGAACCAAGTATTTAAGTACCAAAGTACCTATGTACCTATGTATCTAGGTAGGTACTTAGGTAATCTAACACCCAGGCCTCAGTCCTGCGATATGACTCGAAGGGGGGTTGAATAAAGTCTTGCTCTCTTGTGAGAAGAATATAGAGAGAGACAACTCGTAGCACTAAGTGCCCAGGTGATATGATGAGTAGCAAATACTATACTACATGTACCTACCGTGTAAGTGTAAGTGAATGTAGGAGGGTGAGACGCAGGCCAATTGAAGAAAGAACAAATGCCAGGACCCTTGCGGGGGATCATCAACACTAAACCCTACCACGCCTAGCACCGCCTAGCACCACCGTGCAGCGTGCCACCGCCTTGCTTATCGCTCTGCCCGGGTGCTTATCGCCTGTCAGGACCTGGGAAAATTTCAGTGAGGAAAAGAAGAGCCGCTGTTCCCATCCCATTCGTATCGGGTACAACTTCATAAAATATACCATCTTCAACAAACAATCTGTTTGCACTTGACCACCCTCCCCTCCTTGAGGCCTATCTTATTTTAATACCTTGACTCCCCCCCCCAACCTATCAGGATCCAAAGAGAAGGACAACAAAAGCAAAACATGTCCTCAGAATCAGAAACCCCGACTCGGGACAGCCCCGAAGTCGAAGTCCCGACCAAGAAGTCCAAGAAGCGCAAGAACGACATCTCCGAGCTCGAGGTCGACCTCACCCTCCCCGAGCCCCCCTCCAAGAAGGCAAAGCGTCTCCTCAAGAAGGGCAAGACCCTCCCGACCAAGAAGGACTCGGACGATGAGGACGACAACAACGCCGAGGGAGTAGACGGCGAGGCCAAGACCGACGGCAAGGACGCCGCCGACTCCAAGAAGAAGAAGGAGCGCTCCCCCTACGGCGTGTGGATCGGCAACCTCCGCTTCACCGTCACCAAGGAGGACCTCCGCAAGTGGCTCATCGAGAACTCGGGCGGCACCATCACGGGCGCCATGATGACGCGCGTGCACCTCCCCTCGTCCAAGCTCAAGGGCAGCAAGAGGCCCGAGAGCGCCGGCGGCGGCGACGCCTCGGCCTCGTTCGAGAACAAGGGCTACGCCTACGTCGACTTCACCACCTACGAGGGCACCCTCGCCGCCATCGCCCTGTCCGAGACCGAGTGGCACCGCCGCCCCCTGCTGATCAAGGACGCCAAGAGCTACGAGGGCAGGCCCAAGAAGGAGGAGGCCGAGGCCGCCGCCGAGGCAAAGGCCGCCGCCGCCGTGCCCGTCTCCACCAGCAGGAAGATCTTTGTCGGCAACCTCAGCTTCCAGACCACCGAGGACGACCTCCACGAGCTCTTCTCCCCCTGCGGCGAGATCGAGTGGCTCAAGGTCGCGCAGTTCGAGGACACGGGCAAGTGCAAGGGCTACGCGTGGGTCAAGTTCAAGGAGGCCGAGTCTGCGGACTGGGCCGTCAAGGGCTTCGTGAAGATCAAGGAGGTCGAGGAGACGGAGGAGGACTTTATGGATGTTGACGAGAAAGAAGAAGTAGAGGAGGGCGAGGAGGAGGGCGACAGCAAGGTCAAGGCCGAGGAAGTGGAGGACGAGGAAGAGAAAGAAGAGGAGAAGGAAAAGGCAGACACGGACGGCAGCGACTCTGACTCGTCCGACTCGGACAGCAAAGCAAAGAAGGCAAAGAAGATAACGAAGAAGCCCAAAAAGGAGGAGCGCAAGGTCAAGACCCGCAAGTGGTGGGTGAACACCCTCCACGGCCGGCGGTTGAAGATCGAGCACGCCGAGGACGACCAGACCCGGTACAAGAAGAGGTACGGCAAGGACGGCGCCAAGAACTCCAGGGGTGGCGGCAAGTTCCAACAGGGACAGCAGCAGCAGCAGCGACCACAGCAGGCACCACCGCGACAGTCCAACTTCAAGCACAACAACGATGCCAGGAGGAAGAAGAACGAGGCCGCGGATGGTGAGAGGGACACGGCCAGTGCGGCGCCCAAGGAGCCGGCCAAGCCGGCCGAGGTCAGCAACTTCCGCCAGGACATCAACGTTGCCAGGTTGACGGGTGCTCCTGTGAAGTCTGAGGGCAAGAAGATTACCTTTGATTGAGAGTCGATAGAGTATCGGCCGGGCACTACTTGTCATGCTGTCCCGCCATGCTTGATGAAGCAGCTTGTCGGGATTAGAATAGTGTGAAGCATATAAGGTTTTATTTCGGGCTAGGTTTAATAATGCACAAGCTTTGTATCACGGGAAACAGGTTACTTCCATAGTGAATCCGGATTCGATTCCCATCCCACTTAAACATAAAACTGTAGTGACATTCTGTTATTGAGAACTTGAGACTTTGTACCGTTGAGGTGCTGGTGGCTAAAATAGCCGGGGTCAGAGGCAGAAGGTCCGCCACCCAGGCTGAAAAACATTGAGATCGTGTGACTAGGAAAAAAGGAAAGCGAACAGACCCGAAAACCCATCGAATAAACAGAAAACATGGTCAGCAGCCAAACGTCAACCAGACTCATAAACCGTCATCATCCTACACTTTGCTGTCCTACGGTGGAATTCGCCCCCAGGGTACCGCAAAAACTCTCAAGTTCCAGGCGAAGCCCTTTACTTCCTCAGCGTCTTCTTCTGCTGCTCGTCGAGATACTCCTCATCAGAGGCATCAAGAATATCGTACTCCTCGTCTGTCAGGAATGCATCGTCAGACTCTTCTGCCCAGGACTCATCCTCAGCGCAGTCCTCAAAGTCATCAGTCTCCTCCTCAATCACTTCAGCGGCCTCAGACTTGATGTCCTCGTGAGTGCTGGCCTCGGGAGACTCCTTCTCCAGCTTAGGGAAAATCATCTGGCTGGCCTGCGGCACGGGCTCGGCCAGCTTCTCCTCCTCGACGACGGCGGGAGCATCCTCCTTGGACTCCTCCACTGCCTTAGGTGCTTGCACGCTAACGTCACACCACAGGCGGTGGCCAAACTTGTGACCATCAACGGTGGTCAGGCGCCAGTAGGAAATAAACTTGCCCTCGCGAGCTGGTGTCCTGAGGAGAACAGTAAAGGAGAATTCCTGGCCAGGGGCGAGAGAGTTGTAACAGACAGTCGACTCGGACGCGGAAACAAGATCATTGAGGCGAGCAGGGTGGTTGGAATCGACGTGGCCCATGTAGTCACCGCCTACGAACTTGACCGAGCACCCAGCAGGCCATTGGATGTCGCCTGCATTACGGAGCACCCAGGTCTGCTCAAAGACCTGGTTGGGAGACAGCACGGTACCGTCCACAATGGTGTCACGCTCGAAGACAGCGACAAGCTTATCAGCCATGTCTTGCTTGCTGCGTTCGCGCTCCAAAGCTTGGGCAACCTCCTGAAGGGCCTGCTGCTTGGCCACTTGCTCTCGCAGCAAAGCGCGTTGAGCGTTGCCGTGGCGATCCAGTATAGCCTTTTGGTTCACCAGGGCTTGCCTTCGAGCGACCTCCATGAGGGCCACTTGCTTGGCCATTTGCTCCTCTAGCTTGGAGCGTATCATTCTCGCCTGTTCCTCCTGACCTTTTGTCAGTTCATCATTAGATTGCGCCTCCTTCTGGAGCTCAACATTGGCTTCCTCAGCAACTGGCTTCACATCGACAACGGTGTGCACAGAGCTGGGAGCAATGTTTGTTGACACGGTCTCAGTTGCTCGGGAACTCGTAGACCTGCGGCTTCGTAGAACCCGATCACCCATGACAGGCATTTTCTGGCCGTTCTCATCCTCGCCTTTGGTGGTGACTTCGACACGCCTCACAGGAGTCTTGAACTTGATGAGGGGATGAGTCTTGTTGTGCGTGTTTGCCGGACTCGCCTCGCAAGCGGCACAGAAGTCCGTGTCATGGCACACAGTGCACTTGTAGCGTTCGCCGGCAATATATGACTTGAGAGTGCCATTGCAAAGCGGGCCGTCACAGCAGATGCCGTAGTGGACGGGACGGCTAGCAGTTCGCACGCGAGCGTCTGCCATCTGCTCGTAAATGGGCACAAAGCGGTGATTGGGGTGAATGAAGCCAGAGTTTGCCACGCAGTCCGAGCAGTAGTCCCAATCAGGGCAGTCGAGGCACTTATGGCGGACACCGAAAATGAACTTCTCACAGCCGTCGCAAATGGCATGGTGTCTCTGGTTACGGCCAGGAGCAAGACGCTTGGAGATCTCGGAAGGCATGGAGGTGCCTTCAACAGCAGGGGTGAAACCGTGCCTGGGGTGGTGGCCATGGACATCACCGACGAAGCAAGTCTTGCATAGGTCAAAGTCGTCGCACGAAGTGCAATGCAAGAACTCCTTGTCAGGCAGCTCCTGCACGCAGCAGTTGCAGGTCCGGGTCGAGACATGGCCGAATCGCATCGAGGGTGGCTCGCTGGGGATAAAGCTAGTCTGTTGGACAGGCTCAGCCTCCTTGGGCTTCGACTTGGGAGCGATCTTCTCCGTGGTGCTGACCAGAATGGAGTCACCTCTGACGAATCTCTTGATCAGCCAGTGGTCGTCACTGTAGCAGGTGAAACCTTGATCGACGCAGTCAGAGCAGAGGTCAAAGTCTCCATTGTCACAGGTGGAGCAGTGATAGTGGGAGTCGGGAATGGTACGGTCGCAAGTGTTGCAGCACACCGCAAAGTTCGACTTGGGGCCAACATAAACCGATGTCGTTGTCTCGGACGGTTGGGCGCTTTGTGACTGAGCTTGAGTATCGGTGGAAGCTTGCTCGAACTTCTCCATGCCTAGCTGGAGTTGACTCATGGCCTTCTCCAAACGCTGGTCAAGAACCTTGAACCTGTCGAGACTCGACATCTGTGGAGTCGCGGCGTTCTTCAGTGCAGGCAAGGAGCACACCGGGGCAGGAGTTGGCTCTGGTACCCCCATCGCTGTGGCGGCAGTCTCGGACGAGACGGTGGTGATCAAAGGAGATTCGGGCTTGCTCTGAGCGAAGTCGTGATTCTCAAGCTCGGGCTCAGGCTCGGGCTCGTCCTCGACTGTGACAGGCTTAGGCCTCTTGTCCTCCTCGTCGGAGTCGCTGAGGGTGACTCGGAGCTTGAGCTTTTGCTTCGCCTTGGCAGCACGATACAGTTGCTTCCAGACGGAAAGGTTGCTAGGATCGAGGACAACGTAGGAGGAAGCAGAATCGGAGTAGCGCTCAAAGGTTGCGTGGGCCTCAGGGGAGATGCAAAGGCTTGTGCGGATCTATAGAGATACCATCAGTCCTGATCACATTGTTTTGATTCGAAAGTTGGCGTCTTTGTCAGATTGATTGTCGCAACATCCTTTGACAATTGCATGATCATGATTATGATACTGGTAGGTGGGTACGATGAGGCGGTATAGACCATGCAGATAGTATTGGCGATAGGAGAGATAACATGACGTACCTTATCTTCCAGTGAGCTAGCACCGAGGTCACGAAGGGGCAGTTTGAATCGACGAGTGCTCCCCAGGAAATTGACCTTCAGGGTGACGAGGGTGTCAGGAGTAGCCGGTGTAGACGAGGCCATGATGAAGGATGGTCTACGTTCGATTGGGTGCATGGTTAGCAGGATGAAGATGAAGATGTTATGTACGTTCGTAGCAGGATGGTGGAAGTGTCGGCGTCGTCAACACATCACCATAGGCAGGCACGCGAGTAAGCCGTGTCGGTAAGTAATCGATGGATGAACTCTACCGGCTGAGCTTGACTAATTGATGACGGACAAGCAAGAAAAAAAAAAGGAAAGCAGCAGGATGAAAGTAGAAAGAAAGACAAACGTACAGATAGGTAGGTCACTTTCGAGAATGGTGTTCTTGGTTCGTATCAGTTCAGGAAACTTACGGTTAGGTCCGTAGCTGAGGTGAGAGATGTATGGTATGGGTATTATGATGCCGAGATCGTAAGAGACACAAGGCAACAAGGCAATGCCGAGCGTTGGCTGGCCAAGGGAAACACTTGACTTGACTTTTCCAAGGTTGACTTGACTTTGATGAATTAACTGTCACCGATGACAGCGAAGTGTCGTGGTTGATGAAAGAGAAAGAGGGGAAGAGAAGAGAGGAGGAAGGAGCTCAGTCAGTCAAAGGTGAAATGATATAGCTGTACGGAGTACAAATGTACCTAACCTAAGCATCCATCAGTCAGTCAGTGGAATTAGCGGAAGTAGGTAGCAGGTAGCAGAAAGAAAATTAGCACCAACAGACCAACAGACCAACGGCGGGCAGTTTAGTAAGTGGCACAGGCTTTCCTGGCTTGCTCCTGGCTTGCTCCTTGCTCCTGGCCAGCTCCTGGCTCCTGCTCCTCAAACCAGCGCACCTGACACAAGCTGGAACCCTCAGGCTGCGGCATGGCATTGATTGGCGATTGATTGGATTGATTGGCAGTCGGAAGTGACGGTGTCAGTGGACGGGTGCGTGTTAGTGCCGGTGCGGAGTGTACCATGTACACACCCGTAAGTAAGCTGGGGTTTAGCAGGGTTTAGGTGGCAGGGGGTGGTTCGCGGAGCATGCACTCCTCCCTCATCGCGGGTCGATGCGATGTGCTGTACGATTGATTACCTCGGTCGAATTCTATTCAGGCAAAAGAGGGACATTGATAGTCTACTGTTACTGCCTACCAAGTAACCTAGATATGTAACTGATGATGATGACGCTGCAAACAGCCCAGCTTTGTCCAGGAAAGAGAAGCTTCCAGGTGGTGGGTGTTGAAATGTTGCCCCAAACTGAAGCCGGGAGACTCGGCTTCTTTCCCAAGTGGCACAGATGACTATTGATTACCACTACACAATACCAAGGTAGGCAGATGCGAGAACTCGCAATCGCATTGCACACAAGTCATGGGGAAAGTCTGGAGGCCGCGAGAGGGGCAACTTCTGTGATAAAGCAACATAAGGGTAAAGAGAAAACACTAACAGCTTGCAGGTATCCAAACGGTGGTGGCGTTAAGGAACCAGGACAACTGGCTGGCTGGCTGCCGTCCAAGTGCTTGTTAGTGGCCAACTCGGGCTGGGCGGGCCACGCGGCCACGCACCATCTCTAACAGGAGGAACTTTGGGACTTTAAGAGAGAGAAATACCCTGTAACCTCCTCCAAGGCAACCATCATCCACTCATCATGGGGAGAACGGAAGTGTTGAGAGGGCCCTGGAGGCCTACAATGCCGACGCCGACGCCCACGTAGACCGCCTGTCTGCCTTCTTTTACTCCTCATCGTGATTAGCAATAACGCCATCGATTCATTCGCCCGATGTCTATGTATGTAGATCGTACCTGGCTATATTACATAGTACACATACATACATGCCTATCAATGTATATAGCTACCTAGGTAGGTATGTATGTATGTTCATGCGGCTCTGGACTTGAGACAGGATGCCCCATACTTACGACAACAGCTTTCTTTGCCCTTTTGCCTTTTTGCCCAGTTCATTTCATGCATGTTGGTTTCGTGCCCCAAAAAAGAAAAAGAGTGCCGCCGTGGAACACTTCTTCACCTTTTCAAAATTACCGTCTTCAAAAGAATAAGAATAAGAATAACTCTGAGAGTTGGAGAAGCATTGCAGTGCCGCTTCCTCCACTTCCTCCTCACTGATCACTGATCCCTCAGATGTCCTCGTAGGATAATACTTGTATGCACTTAACCCCCTTGGCGCCCTTCTTGCTTACCACCTGTTTCATGGACCGGACCTACATCAGTCAATCGTTGCCCTGCCATCGAGATTTGCCCCTTAAGTTGTAATTGACATGTCGAGTCTGGCCCTCGGTCTGTTTTTGAGCCTACACTGTCGACGTCAGCATCGGCGTAGCCTTGCGTCCACTGCCATCACCCCAAACTATACGGCCCTAGCCAATTCGGTAGTTGTGAACATTGTGAATCCTCCCCCAGTCTGCCAGTCTAGCTCTATGTACTATTATCGAGCGAGGCGACATTTAACAGACATCTTAGCGGCTATTTCTCCTCACATCCACACACACACCTGGGCACTTACAACGCCATCGATCTCGTACATACAATCTCTACCATAACCTTGGGGCCAAGCTCATAGAGGTCGTCTTGGCTCGAACCCTTTGGCTTGAGCCCCCCCCCCACCCTCAAGATTTATCTAATAAAGTGCACTTTCGCCCCCGATGCAGGTCATCTACTCGGAGATCTACAATGCCTCGCTTGAGGCCCATGATGAACGTGTCTCGGCTATATACGGACGTACTATGTAGTATAGTATGCTCGCCTGGGTAGTGCCTCACCGCTCTCCTCGGAGCATTGCTTGGTACTCTGATAACGCATGCCTCTATAGAGGCACTTCATACCTAACCCAAGTATACTTTCCAAGGAGAGCTGTGTATATCAAGCGAGACCCTCCGTTGTCAGGGGATGCAGTACCATCGGCCACAACGTTCGGAATGAATGTCACGTCTGCTGCGTCGGTTAACCAGAACTGTCTGGATACACCTGGGCATTACACTCTAGAGAGTTTCACCGCTCCCAATAACGGGCAAGGCTTTGTTATTGTCACATAGCAATTGGAGCCTGGCTGCTAGGCAGGGACCCGGGGTTGGCCTTTTGGGCATCGGCCCCAAGTCACACCGCTTGCTACCATCAATGTTGTAACCTGTCAGCCGGTTTGCTCCCAATATCTACTTGGCCAGCACCGTCTTGGCACATAAGTGTTCAAACATGGGCTTGCGTTGCCACATCGCCATCATTATCCTTTTTATAGCCCGCCAGCACAGCTCAATCCGTAAGAGACCGTAAGGAACCACATTTACCGTCAGAGACCACATGTATGGAGACACTTCTATGTTGGCATCACTACAAGCCTGGCAAAATCAGAGAGTACAATACAGTCTTTCCTTCTACAAGGATAGATAGTATCACAGTCACCCCATAATCCCCTCCAACGCCTCAACCAACCCCGTCTCCTCATACCTCACGATCCTCCTCTTGCCCTCACCCTCCATCCGACCCTTCACCTTGACACACTTGATCCCCAACACGTCCAGCTCCTCCACATCAACCCTAGGCATCCCCAGACCACCCTCCTCAGCCCCCTCCAGGTAGACCAAGTGAGTAACATACCTCCTCACCTCCCCCTCCACCACCTCCCCAAAGTCCGTCTGGCTCTCCTTCGCCGCCTTGGCGACAGCCATCACAAAGTCCACGGCCGTCATCGGGCTCGTCGCGGGACCCGTCTCCCTATCATTCTTGCTATTCAGGACCAACACCTTGTTCCTCACCCTGCTACTGTTCGCAATGGCCGCCCCGACGCCCCGCACGATGACAGACGGTATGATACTCGTGTACAGGCTCCCGATGCTGTAGACCACCGTGTCGCTCTCCTCCAGCGCCGACAGGACCTTCCCGTTCGCCACCGGCCAGATCTCGTGCCCGTACGGGTTGATGTACCACACGCGGTCGATGCGGCAGGGGAGGTCCTCGTCGTCGTCCTTGGAGAAGGCGTGGTGGCCCCGCAGCACGGGCAGCGAGCCCGGCAGGTTCGCGTCCTCGACGCCGTCCAGGTCGAGTTGGTTCCTCTCCCCCGTGGGGCGGGACGTGTCGTCCGGCACGGCGGTCGGGCCGGACGGGTGCGAGATGGCGACCTGTCCCGCGAGGACGGACCCGTCGACCAGGCCGGCGGAGATGTGGTGCGTGAAGTTGGAGTTGATGGCCGGCAGGACGGCCGTCGACTCGGGTATGGCGCAGATGAGTGAGAGGAGGTAGATTGCTGATTCGAAGGAGCCGGAGAAGAGGCGGGCCCTGTGGTTCATATAGACATCAGACTTCGATGCATGCACCCGGAGCTGATAGATATCATGATTGCCCCTGGTAGGCTGGGTAGGAAGGGACTTGACTTACCCCGTCAGGAACAGATTTCCCACGCTCGCTTCCGCAAAGTTGAACACGCTTGTTGGCCTGTTACGCTTCACAATCTCGAGGTTCAAGGTGTTGAAGACGGAGCGTATCAGCTCCCTTTTCTGGCTGGAGATGAAAGCCCACAGGACATGGCGCGCCTCGACAATGTCAAGCCATTCCGCTCTTGCCTTCATCGGATCCGTAGACAATCTGTACTCGAAAAGCGTCTTTATTGCTGTCCTCTCCTCATCGCCGTTGTGGTTGGGGATGAGACGGACAAGACGACCTGTGTCAGGGGAACACCCATCAGTACTTTTCGAACCTTGCATGCAGACTTCATGGTTGAATGATGAAAGCTCGGAAGCACTCACTTCGAACATCTCCAACACCTGGGTCTCAGAGTCAGTAACCGTCCATCATCAGGTACATGGTTGGATCCGACAGGATCGACTTACTAGGCCCCCCAAACACCCGTATCAGCTCGGACGAGCTACCGCCATTGTCGCTGATGGGTATGATGTAGCGGAGGGGACACTTCCTCCTCGAGACGACCTTGTCAAACACATCGACAAGGAAGTTGGCAGCCGTGCCGCCGGAGAAGACTGCTATACCGCCATTCTCGGACCGTCGAGGCGTGGATGGCTGGGAACTTGGAGGTTGAGCACGAGGTGCCAGGGACTGCGGAGTCAGGCCTCGAGGTATCATAGATTGAGGAGTATTCATTGTTGCCGCAATCAATATCACTTGCGCATTAATCCAATTGAGTACTTTGTGTGTAAGAAATTATAGGTTTGCTTGTCTGAAGTGGTCGTTCAATGAGTCTGAAAGATAGACGACGCTTGGTTGACGCCATCCTTCAGGCTGAGTGTTGCCCGGTTCAACTCTCTCCCTGGTGAGCGCAACAACATCTACGTGTCCTTATCATTTTGGATCAAAACTTGAGTCGAACATGATAAATACTTCTCTGATAATTGACTAGTGGAGTTTCAAACCATTTCTATTTCTTGGGTGTGAATTATGTGCTTCTGGAGACCAAGGCTGTGCTTACCTAGAGGTGTGAAGTGCCAGTGGGGAAGCCAAGCTTACAGCTATCATTCTAGCTGCCGCATTCCAAGAATTGGCTTGGAAACAAGAGCACTCACTCGGCTTTGATCAGAACTCACAAATACACCACTGGGGAATTGCGTCCTTTTTGAAATAGCGATATACCATACAACTACCCGAACAGTTCTGTGACCCCTCGTCTGCTGTCGAATACAGACGCTGAAAAGCGACAATGATGTCCACGGGTGCAAGCCCCTCTAGGTAGTTGGCCAAAGTCTATCTCATACAACAAAGCGACGGCCAAACACTCCTCCCCTTCCTCCTCAGACCAAGATCTGATACACCTCTCCTGCGCTACATCCCTCCCTCACCAGATCAAAAGGAAACAAGAAAGAGACAACACGGGAAGACCCAAGAGAAAGGAACTATCAATGCCAGAACTTTTCCCTTCCGAGGAACACAGGAGGAACATGGAACAGGGCAGAAGGAAACAAGGCCCCAAGTCGCTGCATCTCGAAAGAAGAAGAAAAAGGAGCGTCGTGACCTTGGTGGTTGTTTTAATAAGGATCATCGATTATTGAAAGCGTAGCGTCACCACCAGCCTATCCATATACCAGCCAAGCCGAGATACGAAATGAAGAGCAAAGCGATCCAAAGCAGCCAACGCTGACAATACCTGAGGGACAGAAACAAGAGAAAAAAAGAACCAAGATGCTATATCAACAGTGACGGGACTCCAAAACGCCGCTTCCGAGACTTCCATCCCCCCTCCTTTTTTTGCGCGTTAAGAACAGAGCCCTCTCAGTCAACGCCAAGCAAGCAGAGGTGCTGGGGAGGGTAAGGCGGATAAACACTCGTAGGTAATGTAGGAATCCTAGCAATGAAGACAGCTGTCCCTTCCCATAGCGAGTGACGCATTGACAGACCACTCCAGGAATTGTCCTCTGTCGACAATTCTCGCGTCCCCACCTGATATGCTTCGACAGGAGACCACATACAACATGCATGAAATGTTTCAATTCCCTAGACTTATTCTGATTCAGCAACCTCAGGGTCTGCAAGAAAAGCCAATGTAGTAGGGTACGGACAAATTTGTCGAGTCTTTAGACATGCCCTGCTCCTCCGCATAAGCCCATATTTTCTCATCATCAGGCCCATCGGCCCGCTGGTGCCGTTCCTCCATCGTTCAGGGGTTAAGCAGGCCCGTGCAAATTATCTTGGGTTCGGCCTGGAAGTTGTCGCTTCGAGGGTCAATTGCTGACGAAGCAGGTGATAGCAGTGCATAGGGGTTGTAGGATATCGTATCGCAATGAACATGTCAATCACCAGCGCCTCCGTAGAACCCGCCTAGATCCTATCCTGGGTATGGGACCATTGCTGGAGCAGGCTGGTTGTAGTAGTATCCCTCAGGCCCTGGTGACATACCCATACCATACCCTGGAGCTCCATATTGCGGGTAAGTAGGATACGTGGGTATCTGAGATGCGTCATAGAAGTAGACCGTGCCGTTCACGTCCTGGGCTACCAAGGTCGACGGGCCCCCTCCCTGGGAACTAGCCTGCGAAGTCTCGGCTTGTCCACCCTGGTTGTAGTTCATGGCTGGAGGCGGCTGCGCGCCTGGGTAGAATGATGGAGCCGCGGCAGGCGGCGCCATGTTGTTACCGTACGGCTGAGGGTAGTAGTAGCCTTGCTGCTGCTGCTGCGGTGGCATCATCTGATACGGCTGGTTGTAATAGCCAGGCTGAGGCTGGGGCTGAGAATAAGTTGAGGGCTGGAAGGGTGCGGCATGAATAGCTCTTTCTGGGATCTGAGAGAGTGGCGTGCCCGTAGAGTGTTGGGACGGGTAAGACGGATTGCGAGTGTGTGTGTCCTGTGACAGGCTGTTGGCTACCTGAAGTGGCACCTGCTGGTGGAAAGCCTGCTGGTATTGCTGGGGAGGATTGATCTGCCTCGTTGGTGATTCGATATTCTCAAGCGACACAGCCTTCTGAGGTCGAGGTTGATGCATAGGGATAGAGTGGGGGCGATTTTCCTGGAAGGTTGGCTTTTGGGGGAGAGGGTGCGCTTGCGGCGGTGGCAGGTCATTGATCGAAGGCTCGCCGGTCAGTAGTGGCGGTGCGCCGGCCATGTCTGCAGCCGACATAGGGGGAGGAACCGGCGCTGCCATAGCGTTGGGCATTGGGATTGGCATCTCTGGCCGGACCATGGGAGGCAGTCGGACAATAGGACGCGACATGGCGGAGCCGGTCGGCGAGATGAAGTCTGCCGGAGCTATGGATGAGCGTCTACTCATATCAACACTGGGAGTATAGACGCTCCCATTGTAGTAGCTTCCACCGTAGACACTAGTTCGTCGTGAGAACCCGCCAACAGACCCCAGACCCGGTCGGGGCTTGCCGCGTATGCGCTGCTGGTTGGGCCGCATAGCTCGAGGAATGAAGATGAAGGATCGATCAACGGCGGGGAAGATGTATCTAGGCGGATTATTCGGTAGGGATATCCGGACCGGTTTGTCTCGTCGGAGCGGCGGCCTGTGGTCGGGCAGCTTCGTGTACCGCTTGATAGGGATACCAGAGAAAGACTTAGGCTCCTTAAGCCCCGGGAAGTAGACACGAATCTCCACGTTGCCCAGCGTCTTCTCGGTCGACAAGGTTCTGTTGATGGGAGTCGCACTAGGAGGACAGGTGGGAATATGACCGTCTCCGTTGGGAAGACCTTCAACGGGTTGCTGAACGGGCTGTCTAGGTTGTCGCATAGGTGCGGGATCAGCGACGACCTCGTGCATATCATGAGCCCAGGGGCCGCTCGTAGTCGGGTCGAAGGGTGCTTGGAAAGGCCTGATTATATGGTTAGTGCCAGTCTTGATGGCTTCGGATACGTGGAGGGAAATCTTACTGGACTGGCGCGAAGGGGCCTACAAAGCCACGGCCCCTTCCCCGACCTCCTCGCAATGCTCCTCTGCCAAAGGGACGGAAGCCATTGGCAGCTGGACCCGCATGACGATGGTCGTGCATAAAGAAGGCCCCTCGGTTTGGCACAAATGCTGGGTCCTCGTCCCTCTTCTTGCGGTACTCTTCGTGTTCACGCCGCCTTCGTTCGAAGGGCGGTTCCTGAGACTGTCCTGATGTAGAGCTAACGACCACTGGACCGCCTGGCTTAGAGGACGGCGCAGCAGCTTCATTTTCGGGCGCAGGTTTCGGCGAGCCTGAGATGTTCAATGCCTCCAGACGTGCTTCGGTTTCCGCCACGGGCTCAGTAGTCTGGCCGTTGGAATCAGCAGCTCCAGCGGCAGCAGGACCACGGCGATCACCGGCCTTTCCAGCCCCACGGCTCGAAGCCTTTTTCACAACGGGGGATGTAGGCGAGGCCTCATCGACATTGCTAGTGTCGCTGTCATCTGCATGGTTGTTCTCGTCGCTGATGACAGAACCTTCGGTGATGGAGTCATCGTCAAGTGCGTCGAGAGTTTCAGGGCCACCCTCGTCTTCGCCTTCGTCCTCGACGCGGCGCCGATGGCCTAGCGCCCTCCTGCTGTTGCGTTTGGGATTGGCAGCCATCTCGTTATGGAATCGGGGAATCGTGGGCGTATCGGGACAGCAGCGCGGGCTGTGTTTGCAGCGCGTTTAGGATGTGTCGAATGTCGACATGCGGTATCGGGGGTCGATGTGACGGTCCTCGGGATGTTTGATTGCCACACCGGTGACGCAAGGTTAGGACGGATATGTTGATGGGGTGTCCAAGGAACCGCGCTGCGGCAATGCAAGAAAGCGTAGGAATTTAAAGATTGTTGAAAACCGGGACAAGCTCTTGCAGGAACGGACGGCACAAAGGCAATTAGTAGAAGACGATGATATTCACCAGACCACCATAACCCAAGCGAAGCGGCTGATGCTGGTTGTTGCTGCTGTTGTTGTTGCTGTTGCTGCTGTTGCTGTTGTGCTGTGTGAGGCACACCGGCTCCACGTTGGACTGTTCCCTCCGTGGCAAGTCAACGGGGCGGGAAGATCAATCGGAGACGGGGGAGGAGAGGAGAGGTTGGTCGTTGAGGGTGGGGGAGGAGGAGGAATAAGAGTCAAAGGCGAGTTAACGCTTTGAAACTTATATGACGAGACTGGCAGATGCAGATGTAGGAACAGCTGCTGGGCCCAGAGGTCTCGAAAACACCAACCCAGGACACCGGCTTTCGACAGAGGCGGCGGTGTTGTGGTGATGGACGGGAGGCTGATGTTTTTGTTGTTGGGAAACTGATGACGGAGAGAGCTGCCCAGGTCTTGGGGGTGTGGTCGGAATGGATCCCCAAGCTTTCCACCCGAGTGTGTGTGTGTTGTGTTGTATTTTTCCCCCTCGCCCGCATTGGAACTGTCCGGGTGAGGTGCACTGGGCACTAAGCACTAAGCACTGAGCACTGGGCACTGGGCACTGGGATAGGAGTCCAGGGAGCCCTGGAGCGAAGGTTCCAGGCCAGTCTATCACTGATTAACCGGGTGGCCAGTGCTTGCATGGGATCAGGACTGCCTGTGAAACTCACAAATACCTCACTGTGAGTGGTCACCTGCAGTCACTCAACCAGAGGGGATCCACCACAAATGTACCAGTTGACAGTAGCAGCTTCTAGCCCGCATCGCTTGCCTGATTTACAAACCTCAGCACAGCGCACAGCACACAGCATACAGCGCAGAGCACACAGTATGCTACAGCCTAGTTCAGCCCAGCCTGGTCGGCATAAAGACGAATGGTAGGATGGGAAAGAGCCCGGAAACACTTCAAGATGTTTCGATGTTCCTTCTTCTGCTGTAAGAACAAGAAAGCTGCACCAATCGTTGCTGGACAAAGCAGCTTTGCCAGTTGTCGCTTCCGTCAAGCGAGTCAGCCGAGATACCTAGGTATCTCTTTGACTTGAATACAATCCGGACTCCTTAATCTGCCCAGGTGTCCAGGAGGACATGGGAGAGGCAACAACTCACCACTTAGTACCTGGGCAGAGTAACAGTACTAACCTCATCATCATTAACCCACGAAGGGACAGAGGATATGGACTTGAACTGCTAGTCTGAATTGATTCTATTATCACATAGAGTATTTGGCAGGGTTCATTCATTGGTGATGAGCGTAAAACGGCCTACCCCAAGTTTCAAAACACCTTGCAGTCAGCCCGGCATACTCCTCTGGGTTTCCCAGAGAGCAAGTATCCGTACTCGGGCTGCATCCAACCAGCCACAGCAGTGGACAAATAACCTGGCTGCAGGCTGATCGGTGATATATACAGTGATATTTTTCAGGTTCACTGCCATGAAAGTGATGAGAGCAGTCGAGCCATTGGCCCCACATGTGTGTGCTCAAGCAGCACAAAGAGGCAAATACACATGATCATATCCATCCTTTTGCCAGGGCTAAACTTGGGGATACCGAAATACTCTCCGCAGACGGACGTACGTTCATTCTAGAGCTATTGGAGCCGACCGTTTTCACATGATATAGATCACTCACGTCCCGGGGCCCGACACCCGACCACCACCATGTACACTCATCACTTATCACTCATCGCCGTCCGCACACCTCCTACCCATTACACACAAATCACCTTAGACATGGTCAGTCAGCCTTTCCTTAGCTCCTTGTCTAGCCTGTCAGGCTGGCTGGTGTTGTGCAACAGAACCCGCAATGAAACCATGGCACCCGGGGCCAGGAGGCAGATACGCCAATACCTGCTGCAGTTTAAGCCACCTCGAGACCTCCAAAATTCCAAGCTTTATGACATGTGCCTGCCGATACCGATGCAGATGCCGATGCCGGGACAAACAAAACGGTCCTCCGAACATGCCGCCCATCCCCCCAGCGGGCAAGGAGAAAACATTTGACATGCACGTACATGCCTAGGTACATATAGTAAGCCTCACTAACACGGACCAGCCAATCACCCTAACATATTGACTTTGTTGTCTGTAAGACGTGCATGATATGACGACGGGCAAATTCAATTCATGGCTGCGGCCAGGAAGCAGGAGTGGCTGCAAAGTGGGTGAACGTCTTGGTGTATTTGATAAGGTACGAAGACCAGCTTGGCATCAATGTTGTATCATAAGGCTCATACATCAACATGGTCGACTGTGTACGTGTAGCAAGTCCAGTGAAATTACTGATGAGACTAATTAACAATCTGGCTAGTATCCCTAAAGCAACGATCCGAGTGCCAAACAGGCACGACCCGAAAGCATATGGCCGTCGCCATTTCCACGCCAATCATAACTATCGTCAAAACCATAAAGGTAATCCCCTTCTTGGTGGGCTCCACCTAAGCGTCACTCATGAACTCATCTATGAGGTGCTGCTGGGAGGCTCCAGGTTCTGGGTGGACTCGATCTTGGGAACCAGACCAAGGCGGGTGTTGCCCTGGTCCCAGATGGCATAGACGCTCTTGAGGAACGTGTCGCCCAGGATGTCGAAGGGGTTATCGCCACGGGACTGAACGCCACCGTACCAGTAACCCTCAGAGGCAACTGCGAAAGCGAGGTCTTCCTTCTGGATCGTGAACTGTGTGTCTCCCACGGCGACGGTGAAGTCCGGGAGCTGATCGGCCGTCACGGACGTAGGGAAAAGGTAACCCTGCTGTTCTTCATCGTACTTGGATCCAGGAATGGCGTCGTACAGAGCCTCGACAACCTCATCAGACACGAGGGCGAGGGTCGTGCCAGTGTCGGCGATCGCAGTGTTGCTGGACAGATTGATCGTCTTGCCAGCGACAGTCGCGGAAGTGGAGGGGAACATCCAGAAGCCCTCGGAGTTATCGATGTCCACATACGTGATCTCATTGTCACCGACCAGATCCTGATCAATGTACCCAAAGGTGTAGAACGATTTCTCCTTCTGGTCACGGCTGCTGTAGAAAGCGGATGTGAAGAGTTGGGCCTCCTTGGGAATGTCGCCCTGGGAAATCATGTTCGCGACGGGTGTGTTCTGAGGGGCCGACCTGCCGCTCTTCGTGATTGTGTTGATAGATGGGAAGGCAAGACCGAGCAGGCCATCGCCGGTGCCGGATGTGAATTGATCAGCAGCAGTCTTGGCCAGCTCAACAGCCTGGTTCTCGACCGAGACGCCGCCGATGTTGACGGTGTCAGTACCGACATCACCGGAAGCGGAGCTCCCGTCACCGTAGGAGATCTGCCATTTCTCGCCAGTCGCGGATTTCCAAGTGGACGACTTGGAGGGATCAAAGACATTGTGACCCTTCTGGGCCCGAGAGCTGAGCTCAGTAGAGAAGACCTATTGTTGTTGTTAGTTGGTGTGAAACTGACGTATCTCGACCGAGTTACTCACCCAGAGGTCAGATGATCCAGTATCAAAGTCGAGCAGGAGCTTCTGGGCAGGAGTGCCGATTTCGACCTCACAGAGGTACTCTGAGTCGTTCTGCTGATCCTCAGCGGTGACTTCACCAGTCTGGTCGCCCGTCGCCTTGATGAGCTTGTGTTCACGTCGAAGACGTCCTCCCTTAGCGACATTGGAGTGAGCCAGGCCGCGCTGGTGGAGGTGGGCGGCATGACGGTAAGGACCAGGCTTGGTGGGCTGGAAGCCGAACCTGTTGAGCAGGTAGACATAGGACTTGGTACCGTGAGCCTTGTAGTTCTGGTTGGGAATAGCCTGGACCTTGCGGAGGCCGAGCTTCTTCTTGAGCTCGGCCTGGGTCGCGAAGATGGCCTCCATGATTGCTGATCTGGTAGCCACGATGATTGTTAAGTGATGAAGTTGGGTGTGACCCTTAGGGAGCAGCGGGAAGGTGTCTTGGTAAGTTTGGTATGGTGAGGTATAGAGGGAAGAGTTTGGTTGTGTGGAAGGTTGGTAGGTTGAGAAGATGGGAAGCAATGAGGGAAGTGACGGAGAGGGAAGCTGCTCTTATATATGTCAATGCCTCGTCCATGCCATGAGATGGGAGCATATGCGCCTTCCCTCTTCCACCCGCTTTAGGAGGTACTTGCCAGGCGGTGGGTACCTAGGTAGGTCAACAAGGAAAGTACCAACCATTAGTCGCTATTACCCCGATACCTGAAGTGTAATTGTGGAATCTCGATGATGTTGTTTGGTCATGTCCCCCCAGGCCCTCATCTGGTGATGTGTACCGTCTGTGGTACGGGTGTGCCCGTCTTGGAAAGGAGGGAGGTACACAGTCACACCCTCCCCCCATAGCGGCTGTGCCTGTTTGAGAACATTGAAGCACGAGCGGAAGCTTGTTTCATCACCTGGCTTGGCCGGCTTGAATATGGTATAGCACCTGGCTGTGGCTGGATCAATTTGATGGGCCATATTGGGGTATACAGTACAGGACAATAATCATTGGTCATTGGACACATAGCAATGGGTCATCTTCGCATGCAATAGTGGAGGGAACCAGGGACCTACCCACGCATACACGATTGCTGAGGCTGTACCCGTTTGATCAGCTGTACGGAACCATAGGTAGCAACAGGTCTCTTGTCTCTGTAGGGGGCTGTGATGTCTGTCGTCGTATGCACTGAGGCAAATGGGAAGATGGGGGGATCGCCATGACAGCTAAGACACAATTAACTGACGACACTTGCGTCACTCCTGAGTACTCTTGGGAGGTCTCAGCTGAATGGGCTGGCGTCATAGGTTGACAATACTCAATGCTTCTCGAGCGGGATGGGACGTAAAGCAGGATTGAGATAAGAGGGAGCGAATGGGAAAGGCCTGATGTTCGAAACGGGTAGTAGAAGGCAGGCCTTCCGGCAATTGTGATCCTGACCTGGACTGCATGGACAGCTTGGGTGGATACTACCTAGGTATTACTGGGAACCTAGGTATGGAGTATTGATGCGATACATACATACATGCTCATGGATGCCAGGGGGGCAGTGGGGGGCAAAGCGATGATAGACTTGAGAGATCACACGAGCTCCTCGATGATCTGGCATCTCATCAACGACAACCCACGATCTGCCCGGTGTCTATTCTTGGAGATGGGCCCGAAACGGAAGGTTCTTCGTTCCTCATTCCACCCTACAAGAGCGTTTGCCCTTCTTGGCCACACGGTTCCTGCATCCTGTTTTTAGCTCTGTGTACTATATGCGCGGATCGTTCCTGTTTATGCCTTTTGGTGCTATTATACCCCACGATATCATGTATCATTGCGGCCGCCTGCTCGGGATCAAAGCACACCAATGCTCGCCTGCTGAGTGGCGACTATACGAAGTTTGTTGAGCTTGTTTTTGACCAATCTTGGACCAACATCACCATCTCATGGCCTCACCTGGCTGGCTGACTGGCCACAGGGGCTGGCTGGCGAGAGCTTCTACACCACTAGAGCCGTTCTGGTGAACATGATCCGAGACATCAAAGCAAGAGAAGTAGGCGCTTGCCTCGTGGGGGTTTGCTCAGCATGGCGTCAGTGGTTCCACGGCTTGTCATGCTGCGTCGTTGGCTTCGCCGTTGACCATAATGAAGTGGTTGCAATCTACCTCATACAGCTCTCCATATGGAACAATTATCGTGGAGGATGAGCGGGTAGCAGGAACAGCCTCAATGCTTGAACCAGAACCTGGCAAACGACTTCAAGCCATGCAGCATGTGGACGGGATGAGGTGGGATGTGCTTGGAAAGAGGGGCATGTGCAGTGTCAAGCTATGTCAACTGAACCCCTCCAAACCCGCGTCCCTAATCAGGTTTCCTCCACTCGGCACTTGGGGCATCATTGCCGTGCGGGTTAACCCGAGCCAAGCTCAGAGTTCATAGGATTACCTAGGTAGTTTGCGACTGGAATGGCATACCCACTTCGCTTTGGATTTCCTCGGAAGTACCGGTAGAAGACAAACTGCGAGTTTATCGTCCACGACACCTCAGATGCCCTGGGTGGTGTAGTAACGGCAGAGTAGAGTTCAGAATAGAGTTCAGGGTGTCCCTCCACGCTTCCAAACAACACAGCCCGTAGTGAGGTTGCAATCTGGGCTGGTCTTGCGTCACCGTTGTAACCCCCCTCCTTACCCCTTGTCCAATACCATCGCCTCCTTCACAACCACTTGGTCCTGACAGCTCAGTGGAAGACTTTCCTTTTCACAATGGGTCCATATGAGAGGTAGTGATTGATTATCGTCCCCGTGCCCTCGAACTCGATCATTCGTCAACGGTCGACTGCAGACAATGTCTTGGACACAGCAGGTGGCTTATATGTCTGAGACCTTGGCGGCATCTCGAAGATACACCACATGACAGACAGATAGACAGATCCGCGCCGTTTGCTATCACTCCGGGGGTCCCTTGTCCGCATGACTAGGTGGAATTGTGGAAGTTGAGATACGTCGTACATCTGCCGAGGTGATCACAGACGTTGAGTTTCTCTTTTGCGGCTCTCAGCCTCACTCGCAGGCCAAGCCACGCACCGGCTGATTGATCCGGTTGATCTGACTGATTACCCCCGGGAGTACCGTAAGCACCTAAAAACGACAACTCCAAACTTTCTGGACCCACAAGTCTCATCAAAGGCATCGTCGAGATCGGTGGATCAAGCACTTTGCACAGAGTGCTGGAAGAATATCTCCTACCTTTCAACGCCATGTCTTATATATTCACCTCGATGGCCCTAAGTCGCCACATGTACGATCCTTCCTTCATCATTCGGGTGTCATGATTTCCAATCTCACTGCATTGAGTAAAACTTCAACCCTTGGCCCTCTCATCTTCGTATTCTCCCAAAGACAAAGCCCCTGACACCATTGCTCAACCAAACCGCCTCGCCATCATCGATATCCCGAGCCTTAACCTCCTCTTCGACAGCCAAGCCCCTCTCCAAAGCCCAACGCCTCGTCGTGCCATCCTGTCCTCCGCTTCCTACCTCAGTACTGAACTTCTTGGACACCGGCGGCGTAACCCATCTCCCTCCTCTCCAGAAGTACGGTGTCGTCAAGCTCCCCTCCATAATGGAGCCAGAGGCCTCGTCGACGATAAGGACCTCCTTGGTCGCATCGGTTGGCTTGAGACCGGCACGCTGGCGGGCTTGGTCGTACACTTCACGCTTGGTGGTTTTGTAGTGCGTATACCCGGAGCGCCGTGTGAGAGGGGAGTCAAGGTAAATATCGTAGGGAGGTGACAACCGGAGCTGGCCTGAAGGCGTTTCCGTTTCTGCCGATGCAGAGCTACTGTGGCCAGGAGCAGGGAGCTCTTGAGGGAAGAGGTTTGGCAGATTCGTTGGCGGGACGTGTGCGAATTCAAGCCGTAGCTCGCCTTCTTGTGACAGGAGAATCTTCAGTCTCATGGGTTTGCCGTCAGACTGCGGCTCGATCCTCTGGGTCACAAAAGTCTCTAGCCTCGCCAATCCCTCGGGACCCTCAATGGCTGCAATCGCTTTCTCCCATCTCCAGTGAGTTGCTGCCCTTAATATGCGATCCCTGTGGTAGTCTAGCATATAAAGGGCTGACTGCTGTTCGGAGTTCCATTCATAATGGCCGGGCTGGTCAATCGCCAAAAGCGCCGGATCGTAACGAAGAGAAGTAAATAGTTGAAACTGGTCCGCCATGTTGGAGGATTTACCACAACTATTAACGTAATAGGTATGTCACCTGGTATCTATACTGACCCCGGTAGTCTTCAAAGGCAAATGAAAAGGAGTTTGAGCCAAGAAGGGAGAGCGACGGAAATGGCTTCAGTATGGATGACTCCATAGAAGTTACCTCGGTAGACGCTTACAGTACAATACGTACAATACCCAGGTACCTAGGCACGTACGTGGAAGAGGAGGCAGGTCCCGGTATTGCCTACCTGGGCACTTCGAACAACCAGTGTTTCCGCTTGGAAGAGAGTATTATATGGTGCACACGATAACTAGATTATAGGATCATCTTCATAATGAGATCGTGGGTTGCTGTACTCCGTGGGAATCTGAATTGGAAATCCGTAGACCATGGGTATCGTGTGTTATGTAATCCGTAAAGTGAGAATGGTGGAGCAGTTGAACGGTTCCATGTCCAGATGTTCAATGTTCCAAGGTTGTAGGCCAAAGCTTCCGAGGTAGTCGTAGCCGTGCATCGGACAGCTTCCTACTGGTGCATACGATGACGCTGTCTAAATGGCCCGTGCTCTCCCCCAGCGAAAGCTCCCACTCATCCTTGCTTCTGTCCTTGCGCTGTGCCGACGTCCGACGTTCAAATCTGAATTCTGTGACGGCACAGCACCTCCAATTGCGCGCAACCAATTTTTTTCGCGTCACATCAACGGCAGCCGACAAAAGAAGAGGGAAGCTCTCAGTTAGCAGCAGTATAGAGCTCAGTTCGCATTGCCCAGTCCCAGTATTCGGTAATTGCTTTGATCATCTGGTTTTCGCATCAATTCATTTGTGTGCATCACCATCCCAGATTCTTCTCAACGACTCGGACGACTCGACCCGGACGGTATCATGTCTCAGCAACCGCCATTCCCTCCGCCCCCCACGGGCGTCCCCGTTCCTCTTCCAGCAAACTCCTCAGTTTGGGATCGGATAACGAACTGGGTTTCCGAGAACAAGGCCGTTGTCTACACAATTGCTGGTGTCACTGTAGTGGTCGTCGCCGGCGCTGGAGTCTTCTACTACACGAAAGATGGCTCGGTACGTCACCAACCCCCCGCAGATAGGGAACAGCCCCAGGAAACAACGCCTTTAGGAGAACCATGAAGCTAATATATATCTGATAATGTTCACAGTCGACAGCAGGTGCGCAGCCCAAACTCAGCAAAAAGGAGAGGAGGAAGCGCAAGGAGGCCGAAAAGAAAGCCGAGGCAGAGCGAAGTGCCACACCAAAAGAGACACCTTCAACATCCCAGGCCGCCAGCGTCGACAATGCCGAAGAGATCCCAGAACTTACCGAAGCCACCGTTGAGGCTATGTCGCAAGATGAGCGTAAACAGTGGGCTGTCAAGCTGAAGGAAGTTGGTAACCACGCTTACGGCTCCAAGGACTTCAACAAGGCAATTGAACTCTACTCCAAGGCTATCCTTTGCAAGCCCGAGGCGGTCTACTACTCCAACCGTGCCGCTTGCTACAATGCTCTCGCCGACTGGGAGAAGGTCGTTGAGGACACGACCGCTGCCATCAACCTGGACCCCGAATACGTGAAGGCCATGAACCGACGGGCGAATGCTTACGACAAGCTCGAGAAGTACTCTGAGTCCCTTCTCGACTACACAGCTAGCTGCATCATCGACGGATTCAAGAACGCATCGAGCGCCGAGGCTGTCGAGAGACTGCTTAAGAAGTTCGCCGAGTCTAAGGCCAAGGAGATCATGGCAAGCAAGCCTAGCAAGCTCCCTAGCCCAACCTTCGTCAGCAACTACCTCCAGAGCTTCCGAGCGAAGGAGAGGCCCGAAGGCCTCGAGGACTCCGTTGAGTTCCCAGCTGATAGCGGCAAGGGCCAACTGCAACTTGGTCTGCGTGCGATGGACACCAAGACGGGCGAGGGCTACGAGGAGGCAGCGGCCGCCTTTGACAAGGCCATCGAGCTGAACGATCTCGGTCCTTATGAGGCTTTCGCCTATAACATGCGGGGCACATACACTTGTCTGCGCGGAAAGCACGAGCAGGCCCTGATAGATCTGACCAAGAGTATTGAACTGGATGCGGGCCTTACACAGAGTTACATCAAGCGAGCCAGCATGCGGCTTGAGTTGGGTAAGGCATATCTTTCAGTGCAAAACAGATCAAGCAGCTAACGTGGAATCACAGGTGACCCCGAGCAGGCAGAGAAGGACTTTGAGTTGGCTTTGCAGCAGAACGCCGACGACCCTGATATCTACTACCACCGCGCGCAGCTGCACTTTATCAAGGGCGAGTTCGCGGAGGCAGCCAAGGACTACCAGAAGTCGATAGATCTCGACCCCAAGTTCATCTTCTCCCATATCCAACTCGGTGTAACTCAGTACAAGATGGGCTCCATTGCTTCTAGTATGGCAACTTTCCGCCGTTGCATGAAGAACTTCGAGAAGGTTCCCGATGTCTACAACTACTACGGAGAGCTGCTCCTCGACCAGGGCAAGTACCAGGAGGCCATCGAGAAGTTCGAGTCGGCCATCGAGATGGAGAAGCAGGAGAAGCCAACCAGCATGAACGTGCTGCCACTTATCAACAAGGCCCTGGCAATCTTCCAGGAGAAGTCTGACTTTGCCGAGGCCGAGAAGCTGTGCCAGAAGGCGCTGATTAGTGAGTAAACCATGAGAGCCTTCCACCTGAGTTTTGATGTGCTAACAAATCCCCTCAGTCGACCCCGAGTGCGACATTGCTGTGGCCACAATGGCCCAGCTCCTCCTCCAGCAGGGCAAGGTCACGGAGGCTCTCAAGTACTTCGAGAGGGCTGCCGACCTGGCACGCACGGAAGGAGAGCTCGTCAACGCGCTGTCCTACGCAGAGGCCACCAGGACCCAGATCCAGGTCCAGGAGAAGTACCCTGCCCTGGCGGCGAGACTGCAGGCGGCCGGACCCGGCCTCCGATAAGGGGCTGTAGTTGGGGGTCTAGGCGTGGAAGCGGATGGTGACATCTAGGTGCCACGTACGAGGGTGGGCGCTGATGAACATAATGAGGGCGATGGGTCATTGCCCGACTGCGTGGTGTCTGGGTGGTCTACCGCGATAGTAATCTGTGTCCGTGGTTTGCGCGCCCGGGATGAGGTGATCCCCGGCGAGTGACCCACGCACACAAAGGCAAAGTGGGCGTTGGCCTGTTCCAATGGAGATCCCAAAGTTGGCAGCGTCGGGGTGGATGAGACGGGGGAATGCCCTTATCTCAAAAGAAGTCTGATATGTGATGATATAGGCTCTGGCTTTGTACGAAACATACAAAACACACAAACAATTCTTCCCTCATCCCTTTCGAGCTTCCACGTACATACACATATCTCGAATGAGTTGTAATTGCAGCCTTGATCTTCCCTTGATTTGGTCCCGGCCGGAACTCAGAATTGTCTTGCTAGCAAGGCTGGATGGTATAGCCAGAGTGAATGACCTGTGGGACGACTCGCCATGACAGGGTCTTATATGACCCAAGTTGCCATCAGCCCTCCGTCAAAACGAGCATGAGATCCGCAATTGCGAAACTTATTTACCAACACTTCCCGCCTCGACTCCCGAACCGCGTATGGCCTCTGATAACCCGCGCAAAGAATTGTATTACTACCGTATACTCCGACACGACTAAACGAGGGGCATCTCCCGAGAGCCAGACCCAAGCCTCTTTTCAGCCATCTGCTTCCTGCTTCCCCACCTTTTCCCCTGTACGGACATTAGATATATACACATGAAAATCGTAAAGGTGAGCAGCCTTTTTATCCCCCTCTTGGGCAAAAGCGGACATGCTCTCCTTGTTGGAGGGGAGGGGCCCCGAGGTAGAGCAAGTATTAAGGAGGAAGAGTCGTCCGTCGTCAACCCTAAGGATTGTTCTTGTTTTCCGTGGACCTGGCCCTTTTCGTCCGCTCACTCGTCCTTCCTGTCGCTTGTCTCATGCCCTCGTGTTAACGGCCGCAAACAACAGACCCAGGGATGCGGGCAGGCGAGGACAGAGCAGGATTGAAACCGCATCATGAGTCCTCCCCGCCTCGTAACAGCCCCCCGGCACCCCCCTCCCCCTTTCTTCAAACAGCTTTCGTCGCCGGGTATTCCCTTCATCCCATCATTAACCCTGGCATTAAACAAAAGACAAACCCCAAAACCACTCCTCGAAATAAATTACCATCAACAGGTATTACGCCGGAGGTATATTTATTCTCCCGGGAAAAATTGCCGCAACCGCAAACCGCACCCGCCTTTTTCCACTCACTCAAGAAGTCGCCTTCTTGGTAGTCTTGTTGGCGAAGTAGACACCCAGGCCGACACCGAGGGCGATGGCGACGATGATGATGAAGACGACGAAGGCGCACCACCACTTGAGCTTGCGGGCGCGCCGGGCGTGCTTGATGCCCACGTCCACCTGCTTGTTGCCCTCCTGCAGGTGCTGGTTCGTCTGCTCCGTCTGCTCCTCGGCGCGCTCCACGACGGCCTCCTGCTGCACGACGAGCGTGTCCAGGTCCTGGAAGAGCCCCGCGAGCTCCGTGATGGACTGCTCGATCTGGAGGAGCTCGTTGTGCCGGGCGCGGACGTTGCCGAGCACGGCCGAGGCCTGTCCTGAGCGGTTGCTCCGGAGCTGTTTGTTGGGTGGATCTCGTCAGCACGGGCTCTCTTTTCGCTTAGGCAAAGGATAACGAATGGATGGATTCAATGGGAAAAAGAAAAGGCGGGGGTGGGGACAAAAAACAGGCTTACCGCGGTCTGGAAGACACCCTCGTTCCCCCAGTCCGTATCGGCCGCCTCGCGGACCTGGTCCTCCGTCGCCTCCGGGTTCACGATCCTGTACTGGCGGGCGATCTGGTCGCGGTAGCGGTCGCGGTACTGCTGCTCCTCCTGCAGGTAGTTCTGCAGCTCCTTCTTGAAGTCCCCGTTGAGCGCCTCGAACTGCCTCTTCTTCATGCCGGCGGACCCGTCCGTGGTCCGCTCGACGTCGGCCTTGAGCGACCGGATCTGGTCGCGGATGCTCGTGTTCTTGAGCTGGGTCGAGGCCACCAGGTTGTCGAGCTTCCGCTGGGCCGTCTCGTCCGAGCCGCCGAGGGCGGCGTGGTGCAGCGAGGCGATGCCGTGCACGTCGGTGGTCAGGGACCGGATCTCGTTGCGCACGTGCGAGACGCGCTGGAGGAAGTCTTGTTGTGAGAGGGTGTTGTGCGAGGATTGTTGCGTCGAGCCGTAGGGGTTGCCCTGGAGCTGGCCCTGGCTCTGGCCATTGAATTGTTGCATCTCATGTTGTTCCTGGGCGGCCGTGTTAGTCAATCAATCGCCGTCTTTGCCCATCCTTCCTGCGTCTTCTTCTTCTGGTTCTCTTCGGTCGCATTCTTGCAGAGAGGGGAAGAGCCAACATACTGTACCATCATTGTATGGGTTTGGGTTGCCGTAAGGGTTCCCATATCCCGACTCTTGCGCAGGAGCCGATTGATACGGATTTCCGGAATACTGGGAATACGACATATTGAAGTGTAATGCGCGGGGTGGATTCGACGGTGGTCAATTGATTGAATGACAGCTCAAGGGTCCGCGCCGATTATATTTTAGGTGAGACGCAACAAGGTGAGACTCGGGGAGGGAATAAGAGGGGATTGGCTTTTTGGCGGTCGACGACGTCGTGAGAAGGAATTAATTCATTCAGGTTACATAAAAGGTACCAAGGTAAGTAAGTAGTAGTAGGAACAAGCTGCAAAATCCTAGGCACAGGGCGGACAGGCACAGGCACAACCTTTGGGACCTTAGGACCTTAGGACCTTAGAGCTCTTTGGGGGCAGCAGCAGGCCCTGCACACAGCACAGCCCTGACAAGCTCTGGTCCTGGGGGAAATGGCTGGCATGACGTTTACCGCGCCTTGCTGCGTGGTATTAAGCTCGTCCGGTTCCGTAATGGTGGAGCCTAACATGCCCTGCAAGCCTCTGCAAGCCTGCAAGCCTGCACGCTCCGGGTGTTCGTCCCCACTGTTTAGCCGTGGGCAAGCGGGGACATGATAGGCTCAGCTGCCCGCAGATGTCATTCATTCACCCTGTCAACTCACCCTGTCCTTCACCCTGTCAACTCACTGCCCCTGCTGATGCTGGGGCGAGTCCGACTGATCTAAAAATTGACAAAAGGTTGTTCCCTGTGTGATAAGGATTCGAAAACCACGCGCTCGAATGATAACATTTAGAAACTGCTGAGCGGTGAAAGAGGATGAGCATATTTGGGCAAATTGAATAAGAGTGAGAAAATTCATGAATGTCAAGACTGACCACTGACAGGGTACCATTTTTCCCGAAACGGATCATTTACAGTCATGTCATACACCATTAGGATGAAAAGAAGTCCAGCCAAACATGTGTTATATGACAGGCGGCGTCACTGAACGAGGCTTTGCGGGCAGCGGCCGTCAGCTGAAGCCGTACAGATGCGCCTCAAACCCCAACCTGCAGGAAGGATTCGCTCTAAGATCAACATGCATTCCCTAGCAGTCCTGGTACTGCACATGAGCACCCGGTCTCCAGATCTTGCACCGCTCCGTCGGATTCAGACTCCAGTGTCTAGCGGGAGGCTTAGATCACCACTACGGTCAATAGTCAGTCCTCTATGGACACGAGGAGATATAAAGTAAGAACATTAATGACTGTCGCAGTAATTCGCAAGGCCGATTCTGTCCTACTGTTAGTGTTTCCAATCACATGCATGATGATTGTAGCTGGTCTTCTCATGGGTATCTGTATGTTTCTATCCTTCTATTTGATTAGGCAGTGATATTTCTTATTCGGCTGACTCCACCAACTACCCTGCCTACGCTTCCCCACCAGCTTCCTCTTATCACCACATCCTCTCCAGAGAGGTAGAAGGTGTTTGCTAGCCGGTCGTGAAAAGGGAGGTGTCTCAACCGCTACATGCCAAGGTAGCGTATCTGCCCTCGACTGCGACATGTCTGCCACTTCCAACCATGACCCCCATACGGTTACCAGCTTCTGTATTCGCCAGAACCTAACCTCCTGCATATACCACCGGGATTTCGCGAGCCAACTCGTGGCTCTTTCCCCGCGACCTGTCCATTGCTTCTTTCAAGACTGAGCGATGTTGGTCCTAAGCCCTGACGGGCTTTACCAGTAACTTTGGCAGACACCTCCTCTTAGGCCTTATGCCATACCCCCGGGCCCTGACTAAATATCCGTTTCTGTGAAAGGCCCGTAATTGGAGCTTGTTGGCGACGTCCACTTGATGTCATATCCAACTAAACTGCCCTGGCTCGCTTCTTTTCGCTCAGAGGTAGTTCTTCTTCCGACTTGTGCGCGTGTATTGGTTCAGATGCCACTCAACGTCACCGTCCTTGTTCTCCAAAGACCCGCCCCGTATCTCGAATGGCCGGAGGCTCATCCGAGGTCCCACCTCGCTGAGCTCGCACGAATCATACGAGGTACGCACGAAAACATGATGCCTAACTTCGATGATATCGTCAACGTTCTTGAATGTAACGACTCTGCCGCTCTTTGGTTTGCCGGAATCGGGTGGCAGCGGTGGGAACAGGTGCTTCAAGACCTTGACGATCCTTTGGCCCATAGGTGATGTGAAGCCCTGTGTATGACCTTGTTAGCGACTGATTGCAGACAATAGTATTGTATTCAGGTCTGGGCACCAACCTCGAAAATGAGGTGCGGGTAGCTCTCTGAGACAGTACCACGCAGACTGTTCGGGATATCCTGTCTCAAGACAACGTTGTGCAGAGAGAACGAGACTGTCGGTCCATGCGGCAGATGCGATATAGTCATGGCTGTCGGAGTACCACGGTGTTCGTGCAGTAGTATAATGTCGGACAGGCCCCTGCTGTTGCATGAGCGCACGAGCTCAGGAAGAACTGTGTTGCCTCGATTCAGGCGGATTGCGGTAGGCATCAAAAGACGGATCTCCTTGGAGAAAGCACCCAATCGGCTGGAGGGCGATCGGGAAGTGGTCACGAGCACGCGAGGCTCGACAACACCGGAGAGGGCAGCATCTAGTATGCGTTAGCAAAAGAAAGACTATTGTATTTTCGGTCGAGTTGTGAAATGACGGAGGATCGGTAGAAGGCCCTGAAAGAACGTACACTCGTCGTCGAGGTCCAGCTGGTCCTTGTTGTCGGGCATAGTCTCGTCATATTGGAAGTCTTTCCTCAACTTCTCGTCGTTGGCGATTGCGTGGTCCAGAGGCCTGCCGGTCGCAAGACTCTCCCTCAGCTTGGCCCGTTTCTCGCTGATCTCGGCATCCTTCAAGAGGAGCGCTCTGCGGTAGAGATAGTCTCGCCGTTGTCGGTTTTGTCTTCGCTGTTGGGGACAGATCGGTCAGCTTTCAAACCCGCCTGGGGTAGTCAAGCGTCGAACTCACAATCATTTTGTATGTGTATGTGACGTTGTTGTTGTCAAGGTCAAGTGCAAGTCTTGAAAATCTGCAACTTCCCCCAAAAAGTTCCTTTGGGAAATCCTTATCAGTCTTATCGGAGATCCCTGCTCAGGCGTGCACAGGCCAGCATGTCCCCGCCATTCTGCTTCTGGACTCGCTGGAGCACCTTTTGTTTGGCAGTGTGGGCAGCCGTGGACAGCCGTGTGGGCAGGCACTTGGCGCGATTTCAGTTGGCGTGGAATTTCGTCGGGAATTTCTCAAAGAAACCACCAAACACCCAAATCACCAATCCCACCACCACTTTCGAGGGTACTAGTCAGAAACGCCACTCGCGATTGCCACCCAGGGGAGACCGTGTAGCTGTGACAGTTAGGATGTGATAATCATCTTCCACTGTTACTACCTACATCATTTTCACTACTGGTAGAGCCGAGTCGAGGCTACGGCACCCTTTCAATCTACATACACACTTCCATACTGCTGTTGTTGGCAAAGGTGTGTGTGTCTCTTTCCTTGGGATCCTCCCTCCTGTCTTGCACCCCCACGCAGGCACCGCTCCACCCGCCACTTCAAGCCACACAAGGTCTGGGTGGGAATCCTGAAGCTGACCTGAAATATAGTAAACCTAGCAGCAATCTTCGACTTTGCGACAGAGCAATACACCGTGTCAAGCCAGCATGGACGCTGCTTTCAACCATGTTGGCAATCATCTGATCTCCGACTCCGCCGATACCATCAAGGCTGGTGGCTCTGATGAGCTGTCCAACATCGACCCTGATGAGAGCCTGCTTTACGGTAGAGCTGGTGGACGCAGGGGACTCGGAAATGGTCGCCGACGAACCGACGACGACGATGGCGAAAACGAGACGATAGGCGACGATGACGACGACGAGAGCCTCGCAAGCGTCCCAGTTGGCGCCATGAAGGGAGTGAGCCTCAACGAGCCTGAGGAGGAGAAAGAGCTGCCTGCGCATGCCTGCGCCTACTGCGGAATCCACTCGCCTTCATCCGTTGTTAAGTGTCTATCTTGCAGGAAGTGGTTTTGCAGCGGTCGCGGAGGTGCCAACACCTCTCACATCGTGAACCATCTTGTCCGCGCACGACACAAGGAGGTCCAGCTACACCCCCAGTCTCCCATGCAGGATACTATCTTGGAATGCTACAACTGCGGAACCCGCAACGTCTTCCTGCTTGGCTTCATCCCGGCCAAGTCTGATACCGTCGTTGTTCTTCTCTGCCGTCAGCCATGCGCCGCCAGTACCTCTTCCAAAGACATGAGCTGGGACGTCTCGCGTTGGCAGCCACTTATCGAGAACCGTTCTTTCCTGGACTGGCTTGTCCACCCTCCCTCGGATGCCGAACAGCTGCGCGCTCGTCAGCTGACCCCGCCCACTATTGCCAAGCTCGAGGAGATGTGGAAGGAAGACTCCAACGCCACTGTCGCCGACCTGGAGAAGGGTGCTAATGTTGACGACGATCCCCACCCTGTGCTTCTCCGATATGACGATTCTTTCCACTACCAGAACATTTTCGGACCCCTCGTCAAGATGGAATCCGATTTCGACAAGAAGCTGAAGGAGGCTCAGTCCGAAGATGGACTGGTTGTGAGCTGGACCATGGGACTGAACAACAAGCACATGGCCAGCTTCGTTCTCCCAAAGATGGAGTCAGGCGATGTCAAGCTCGCTGTTGGTGACGAGATGCGCCTCAAGTACAAGGGAGAGCTCCGCCCCCCGTGGGAGGGTGTTGGCTATGTCATCAAGATCCCCAACAACCAGAACGACGAGGTCATCCTTGAGCTGCGAAAGACAGGTAGTGACAAGTCTGTCCCAACCGACTGCACTCACAACTTCTCCGCCGAGTATGTCTGGAAGGCTACCTCGTACGATCGCATGCAGCTCGCCATGAAGACCTTCGCGGTTGACGAGAAGAGTGTGTCTGGTTTCCTTTTCCACAAACTGCTCGGCCACGAGGTCCAAGTCGCGCCGACTAGGCCACAGGTACCCCGGAAGTTCACTGCGCCACACCTGCCCGACCTGAACAACAGTCAGATCAATGCTATCAGGGCCGTTCTCTCCCAGCCTCTGAGTCTTATTCAGGGCCCTCCTGGAACCGGCAAGACTGTCACCTCGGCGACTATTATTTACCACCTGGCCAAGATGAACAGTGGTCAAGTGCTTGTCTGCGCTCCATCCAACGTCGCTGTCGACCAGCTTTGCGAACGTATCCACCGCACCGGCCTGAAAGTCGTGCGTCTGACAGCCAAGTCTCGAGAAGATGTCGAATCCTCCGTCAAGTTCCTTGCCCTACATGAGCAAGTTCGATCCCTCGCCTCTGACATGGGCTCGGAGCTGGGCAAGCTTACGACACTGAAGAACGACGTTGGCGAGCTGGCCAGCCATGACGAGAAGAAGTTCAAGCAGCTCACCAAGGCTGCCGAGAAGGAGATTCTGGGCAATGCTGATGTTGTCTGCTGCACATGTGTTGGTGCAGGTGACCCTCGACTTGCCAAGATGCAGTTCCGCAGCGTCCTCATCGATGAGTCCACGCAGTCAGCGGAGCCAGAGTGTTTGATCCCTCTTGTCCTCGGCTGCAAGCAGATCGTGCTGGTTGGTGACCACAAGCAACTTGGCCCCGTGATCATGAACAAGAAGGCTGCCAAGGCCGGTCTCAACCAGTCTCTCTTCGAACGTCTGGTGAAGCTCAACCATGTTCCGATCCGTCTCAACGTGCAGTACCGTATGCACCCGTGTCTGTCCGAGTTCCCGTCGAACATGTTCTACGAGGGTTCTCTTCAGAACGGTGTCACGATCCAAGAGCGACTCCGCAAAGATGTTGACTTCCCATGGCCCGTTGCTGAGACTCCGATGATGTTCTGGTCCAACCTGGGCAACGAGGAGATCTCCGCTTCAGGTACCTCTTATCTCAACCGCACCGAGGCCTCGAACGTTGAGAAGGTGGTGACACGATTCTTGAAGGCCGGTGTCAAGCCTCTCGACATCGGTGTCATTACCCCGTACGAAGGCCAGAGAAGTTACATCGTCAGCACTTTGCAGACCACAGGAACATTCAAGAAGGAGAGCTACAAGGAAGTCGAGGTTGCATCTGTTGATGCCTTCCAAGGTCGTGAGAAGGACTTTATCGTTCTGTCTTGCGTCCGTTCCAACGACACTCAAGGCATCGGTTTCCTTTCTGACCCTCGTCGTCTCAACGTGGCACTCACTCGTGCCAAGTATGGTCTCGTTATCATTGGAAACCCCAAGGTGCTGTCCAAACACGAACTCTGGCATCACCTGCTGGTTCACTTCAAGGACCGCAAGTGCCTCGTGGAGGGCCCTCTTACCAACTTGCAGACGTCTCTGTTGCAGTTTGGTCGCCCCAAGACGAGTTACCGTCCCCAGCGTTTCGGCCCTGTTGGCCAGTCAATGAACTATGGGAACAACAGCCGATACGGTGGCACTGGCACGAATGGTTCAACTCGCGACTTTGACTCGGCATCTATGATGTCGTACATTCCCGACGACGTTTCCTCGATCCACGGCTCTGCGCTCGGTGGTGCCGCCTTCAACTCGGCTTACCCCCACATGTTCTCCAGCTTCAGCCCCGATCAGTGGCCAGGACTTCCCGGCGTGACCCCTCCCAGCCGCTCCAACGGCAAGAGCCGAGGTCGGGCTACCGAGAGCGTTGCGGGCGAGAGCGTGGCCACCTCCGAGTACACCGAGACCAGCGCCAGTGTCATTGGCGGAAAGGGCATCGGGCAGGGTGGTGCGAGCCTCGGTGCAGGTCTGCACGATGCTGTCGGCGCTTCTCGGCCGACTTCATACAGCCAGAGCGACCGCCTGCGACAGTATGTTGAGGCCATGGGCGGCGGCCGACTCGGACCAAGCAATGGGTACGGAAGACGAGACGATGACGAAAAGAGCATCAGCACCGCTTTCCACAGCCAACTCGGCGGCACTGGTTTCGACGGGATTTGATTGAATCAATGAGCAATGCAGTTGGCATTTCACATTTGGCTCCAGGGACTTTGATGTCGAGAGTATCAGCCACAGATCATGTCTGCCTCACTGGCATCTTGCGTCTGCCCAGCCTCGCGTCGCCCGGGACGACGACGGGCAACCTCAACCCAATCAACCAAGGCCCGGTCGGGTGGCAAACAATGGTATGCCACACATGATGGGTCCCCCTTGTGCAGGCCGCTACTCGCCGAGTCTGCGTAGCCCGCATGAAGAGCCGCCGGTCTTTGTCCTGGCGAGGCATCAGTCATGGCAGCCATGTCGATACAATTTGACCCTGGCCGGCCTGTTCACCCTGAGTGAGAAGGAAGCGATGCGGCTGGAACCGGTTGGGGTGGTCGAGCTCGAATGCTCCAGAGTAAAGCAGGTATGGTTACTCAGTGTGCTCTCTAGGCTCCTCGAAGGGTAGCTGGGATTCAGGCTTGAGCGTTTCGAATCACTGCCACGCCGTTTGTCATGGCAGGGTCGATGAAAGCGAATCCTCCAGGTTATCACTTTGAGAAGGGCTACTAGTAAGGCTTGTGGTCTTTACAATGGACTGCAGTCGTCATTTCCCAGTGGCAGCTTTAAAGTCAAGAGTTGTTCGTTTAGTTGGAGAGTGACTCAATTGAGTTGAAAAGAAAAAGGAAACACGGGGGTGAAGGAACAGATAGTGGTTGAGATTTGCTAGTAACATTCTTTTCGGTGGAAGTCAAGTCACTCTTTTGATATATGCACAGGTCACCATGATGGTCACTCATCATGGTGTTGTGCTTTTAAATACAGATTTATACATAAACCCCCTTTTTTGATAGGCCACAATTGTGCTTGTACTATATTGAAGTGTACCTGAAGACCTTCCTCTGGCTCAGAGGTCAAGGCCAGGCTGGCCAGCAAGCGAGGCGCATGCAGTAAAGTGAACTAAATACTGAATAAGCCACACGGGGGCAATTGAGTGGACGACTTCATAGGCTCTTGAAACAGGCTTTCTGGGGTAGTCGTCAACGCATTATTCATATTTGTAGCTGGATTGGCTCCTATTTGTACAAACTACCCCTGAACTGGATCCTTGATTGACGTCGCTTGCAGGTCTCAACAGCCCACCAGAGGATCAAGACGTGGACGACGCGCAAGAGCTGATGTTCATGACTCTTTTTACTACATACCTCCTTTGTTTAGTTATCACTTTCCTTCGTATTCCCTTCTTCTTGTTCCCTCCCAAAGCCACATTTCTTCAACAAGCTTCTTCCCAACTGCATGCAAACTCAAATCCCCATCGTGCTGCTGCTGGTAGTGGTGCTAATTTTGTAACATTAAAGAATTAAGCCACGATCGGCCGACGTCACAGGCCTTCGCCCCTGCACGTGCCCCTCGAAATACGGATACGCAGAGATCCAGCGAGAACGAACGAACGAACTTCTGGCGAGAAACTCTGGGTCGCACGACTGTGCCCCGTGCAGATTATCGTGAGAGATTCTCTCTCTATACATACAAACAACATATAGACTTTATTCTTATATACTTATATTATTTCAAAGACTTTCCCCATCCCAAACATATACATATCCAGGCATTTGAAACCCCCATAAATACGATTCTCAATGATCGCATCAAACAACCATCCGGCAGTTGAGGACGCCACAACACATCACAGGCCCAATCAGGAGCCACGGCTGTCAGGCGTGGAGGAGAAGAACCGCGCCGCAGACGAGACCTCCACGCACCACCCACCGGCCTACTCCGCGACCACCACCAAGAACCCGTCGTCGGAGAAGGATTTCGAGGCGGGCATAGTAGCGGGAGACGAGAAGAAGACCACCCTGGAGGGGGGGAGCTCGTCGAGAGAACCACACCATCATGCGCGGCCGCCGACTTCAGGGGGCGCAGAGAAGAAGGAGATCGGAGGCTCCCCGAGGTCGAGCGTCCAGACGGACTTTGACGACGATGTGAACCCGGCCGACTTCCACGGCGAGGTGCTGACCAACGACGAGCTGCCGTCGCCCGAGACGATACGCAAGATCGAGAACTACATCGTGCTGGACAGGCATGGGAAGACGCATACCTTCAAGAGCCTGTATACGGGGCGCAATGTCGCACGGAGGGTACTGATTATCTTTGTGCGCCACTTCTTCTGCGGTGTAAGTTTCCTTTCCCTGAAATAATCAAATCACCAACCCCACACCATCTTTCTCCCCGGAGACACTGTTTCGCTAACAAGATGTCGTACCTGTCCGCATGCAGAACTGCCAAGAATACCTCCGCACCCTCGCGGCCTCCATCACGCCCGAGTCCCTCCTCCAGCTGCCCATCCCGACCTTCATCGCGGTGGTGGGGTGCGGCGACCCGGCGCTGATCGACATGTACGCCTCGGCGACGGGCAGCCCGTTCCCCATCTACGCGGACCCGACGCGCAAGCTGTACGAGGAGCTGGGCATGGTCAAGACGCTGGCGCTGGGGTCCCGCCCGGCCTACATGCGCAAGAGCCTGATCCGGTCCTCGGTGGACAGCATCTTCCAGGGCGTCAAGCAGATCAAGAGCGGGCTGGCGATCAGGGGCGGCGATCAGCGGCAGATCGGTGGGGAGTTCCTGTTCGAGCCCGTGAACATCCTCAGCCCGGACCTGCCCAGCCCTGTGGCGCAGGAGTTTGAGGGGAGGTTTGGGCTGGGTGATGGGGAGAGGAGGCAGGGGGAGAAGAGGGAGGGGAATGGTAATCTGAGTCCGACGGCTGGGCATAGCCGGACGACGAGTGTGAGTGATAATGACAATGACGAGGTGGAGGAGCCGAGCCTGGTTGAGGAGAAGAAGGTGACCTGGTGTCACCGGATGAGGACGACGAGGGACCACGTTGAGATCCCGGAGATGATGGAGGTGTTGGGTCTGAATGGACACGGGAAGCCTATCAAGGACCAGAAGAGGTGGTCGAAAGCCTTGGACCTGAGGAAGGGGACTGGTCTGAGCTTGGCTGGTCAGATGAGCCGTATGAGCCAACAGGTGGTCCCTGAGGGTGAGGGCGAGTAAGGTTTGGTAATGACGGACGGTGTCTTGTGTTTTTCTTCGCCTTCAACGAGCGGGCTCGGGTGGGCTTTTACTCAAAACTTTTGCATGGCATAGCGATTCTTGATTTTGGCTATTTGATATCGCATATTAGTCGATTTCTTTGATTATATACATATATACCATATCTTTCATGCTATTCCGGCTTCATTGGCCAAACAATCGGGGTATCCGTCAGTTGGACCCTGATGATACACAAGATGTTTCGAACACAACAAGATACTGTACCATCGGACAGCTGATCAAGCAAAGCGCTCGAATATAGTTCCGTCCCTGTCATCGGCCAAGTCATCACCTGGCTTGTATTTGATCAACCTCATGGCTTGGTAGGTAGGATTATAAGAAGGAACAAATCCTCGTCATCTACCGGCTGGGCCTCAAATCTGCCGTATTGTTTGTTCACTTGCTAACAAGCACAACAGCGAGCCAAATCCTTCTTCCATCCGGTCGCGGCAACCCGCTTCGTCCGACACATACCGCATCTGTCCGACGCGGGGAGAACGAGGTTGTGCCCTTGGTTCCAGATGAAGCGAAATGTGGACTGCCTGCCAGTCGGCCCTTAACCACGGGACAGCATATGCAGTGGACGGCGACTCAACTCGGAACTTGAGAGTGCTCGAGTGGAGTTGCTGTCGGCAACCTACCAGGCCCTGTGTCTATCCGCTTCTCTGTGCTTCACTCGAGGGCTTCGACTGATGTAATGTTTGTCTCTGCCCTTCGGACATGAAGGTGCTACCATTCCGTGATATCTCTGGGTCTATATGTCCGGATGGATCCCCAAGAGGAACAACGAAGGCAGCTGAAAGACGAAAACATATCAGTTTGTTCCTGTATTCCCAGAGAGGGTCGTTTACTAATTCAAACTAAGGCGAACGTGAACGAAATATCGTCTTAGGTATATATGATAGGTTCCATCTGGGTGTACAAGATGGCTGCCTCAACTACCTAGATCACTTGGATATACTCACATTCCAATACAGCACTACCATATACCGAATCTGGGGATTGCTCTGATAATAGTGTATTACTTGTCTGATATACATAGATACTTGAGTAGATAGGTAGACAGTACGAGTAAACACTGATATCAAGAGCTAGAGATACAGGTTCTGCATGTGGTCACCTAGGCAGCTAGGCAGCTAGAAGGCTACCTATACCCTATGCTGGCTATACCTGTACCTCCCCTTATAAGGGGTGCAAGCTCCCCAGTTATCAACAGAGTCGACTCGAAATGGCCGGCTGGCCCAGTGGTTATGTTTACCTGCTCGCCTTTGGGAGGGAAAGGGCTGTAACAATCGTGCCAACCCTCACGGGTTCAGATTGTGTCCGCGCCATTTCACTTTTTGCCATTTCTTTTTTATTAATTCCTCCATCTTGATGCACCAGGCAGTCAGTCATATCTCTTCTCCCTCACAGTACAATTCTCTGGCAAGGCTACCGCTAGACCTGACTTATCACATATTTGGACTTGATGTCTACCATTCACAATGGCAACCTGCCAGATAACCGGCCACCCAGACGCCTACGGCCTCGGCATCCGCACCGCCTTCTACCTGCAATGGTTCGGCGTCATCGCCACCTCCTGGCTCCTCGAGTCCGACGCCCTCAACCTCAGGTTCGTCAACGCCCTCACCATCGCCGCGACGACGGTCGGTCTGGCCCTGAACCTGGACAGCCTCCAGCCGTGTGAGATCTACATCGTCCTGCTGCTCGTGTGCGGCACGCTATACTTCACCATACCTGTTTACATCTGGAGGCTGGCGACGTGCTGCCACCCCTGGTGGGATCCAGATAGGTGGCCGAGGGTGAGGGTGCGGTGGCTCCTCAAGGTGTCCATGATGTTCATGTCCGGTGCTCTTGTGGGCCTTCAGCTTTGGTTCTGGTGTACGGGTGTCCATAACCGACCAGTGATGGGTGTTGATGACTCGAGGGGTCCCGATGCGGACTGCGTGCAGTATGGCTTCCTGTTTGGGCGGTTTCTGCTGGATAACCCAGGTCTGATTGCGACGAACATCATCGTCCATCTCGCCATACTTCTGATTGGGACGTGGAATTTCGCGAGCTATATTGGCATCTTTGACGACTGTAGGTGGCGGCGCAGGAGGAAAAGAAGATGGAGGTAGTTATCTCCCTTTATGTTCTCTTTCCCTAAAGAGTCGGCATTATTAATCTTTGTCTGCATTGCCAATCTCATCAGCTCACAAACCAGCCCAGCATATCCGAGAACCGCGCCATCTCCCTCCAACAACTCCGGACTGTATGCGACACCAGCGTCTCCATAGCCGTCACCCTAGCCATCGAGCTCGTCATCTCGTGGAACAACATCCAAGGCGTGAATGATCTCCACTCCGCGGCACAGCTCATACCCCCCGTCATCAGCGGGGCGTACCTGCTCCGCAGCTTTTACGTCTGGCTCTCGGGCCCAGAAGAGGGAACGGAAGGAATTAACCTGCCGCATTCTCCGGGCGGCAGTGGAGGAAGTGGAAGCCGCATAACTAGCAGCAATGGTGGTGGTCCAACAAGAAGAAGAAGGAAGAGCATGGTGTATACAGGATCGGCGGGACATCGACGGCGTCATCGTCCCCGGAGGACAACAAGGAAGTCACCCAATATGGCCGGCGACCCTCCGGACACTGCTTATGCCTCGCCAATGCCCATGTCCATATCCACAGATCTGCCGTCACTTTCTGGTTCTGCGGATTCGGGACAGTACAATATGACACCGCCGGTTGAGGATGTGGCTGCTGATGAGTTGTATCACGACGACCACGTCTACGACGAGGAAAGTCCACCGAGTATGTGTCCGATCCCTCCTGATGACGACCTAGGCTACCTGCCACCCGAGCCTCCGCCAACGGCAACATCGATACATGGGGGCTGTCCATATCATTCAATGTCGGAAGAGTCTTCCCTCCCCTCCGTTGGGGGGTATTTTCCGCCTTTAACGCCGCTACATGACCCCATTTGATATAGGAAGGGTTTCAAGAAGCCGAAAGGAAAGCCATGGATCCAGGAGAAACATCTCTTTGAATTACCTTCCCATTGACGTGCCGACTGTATTTGGTGGATCGCGGTCCGGTGGCGTTCACCACACCTCAGCTCATCCGCATCACATAACAAAACTCCCAGAAGCAAACCCAACTTATTCAAGGCTTGCCCTTCTTCCTCGAGAACAGCCGACCAATCTTGCTCCCCGTGGGCCTCAACAGCGGCGTCTCAGGCCTCTCCCTATCTCCTTCTCCCTCCTCCCCTTCCTCACCCACAACCGCCAAGCCACCACCACCACCACCACGACTTACACCCCTCCCAGCATCCCCTTCCACCATCTCACCACCACCACCACCACCACCATTCCTATTCCAGCCGCCCCTGGCCTTCAACCTACTCACCCGAACCTCAAACCGGTCCCTCCCTTCCTCGCGCGTGACACACCCGCCGATGTACAGCCCGTCCCTCTCAAAGTGCACCGGACTCTCGCTCATGAGGCCCAGGCCATTGGGATCCTCTTTTGCCTCCTTGGCCTCCTTGGTACAGTGCGCCCGCGCGGCAGCGTTGGCCGAGGCGGCGTCGTAGTAGAAGGTGGCGCCGACGGGGGACGAGAGGTGGCCTGTCTCGTCCTGCGGCGTGAAGAAGTCCCGGCGGAGGATGACGTAGGTTGTCGAGAGGTCGACGTTGAAGATGAAGTCGGTCATATGGGATGGTGGTGATATCGAAGATTATGTGTGATGAAGGATGGGTCTGCGGCCGCGGGTTATGCCCGGTTCCCCTTTGAGGGCCTAGGTTTCAGACGAAATAAAAATTTACTCTCATATGCGAAACGAATGATAGGAACGACTGAGAGGCAATACGAGTATTGGTGCGGTGTGAATGATTGGTTCCAAAACTGCAGATCCTCTCGCGAGACATGCATCAAAGAAGAGAGCCCATAATGACGAAGGAAACAGCATTCATCCCCGTAACACACCACGAACAACTTATAACCTCGGTGGCTGAATGAAGATCAGGTGTATTTGTAAACATATCCATATCCGGGACTAGCAAGGATTCGTTTGTCAGAGGCGTGGGCGCTCGACCGACTTAGAACATCACTTGACAAAAGCCTCTGAGATTTCCTCTTGTATGTGGGTAGCGTCCAAAGGACCCCGGGAAAAGAATGGGTTTTGTTTACTCTTCAGAAAGATTCATGAATATTTGAACCTGTCGTAGGATCTTTGTTGTGTATTCCGATTGTCTTCTTCATATCTAAGCTAGGCTCATTAGCTTGTCAAACCCGGTAGTTGAGTTCAAAATAACTGGATTACCATAACATGGCCAGTCCTTGTACAAACAAGCCTGTTGCATCGTACAACGAACGTGGCGTGAGAGGAAGCAACCCCAGCCAAACGACCAGATGAAATCTCAAAAACTTGCCTCCGTTTCAAGTGAGCCAAATATGGACCCTTGTTGAGCTCGATTCGATCGGGCGTCCTCTTCGAACTCTTCAATGGGATCGCTGCCATAGTTTGGCAGCTTCCTAATGTTCGCCCTTCCATCTCCCGCCCGCGTGGGCCGCCCGCGGATATGAGTTCTACCCCTGATCTGTGCAGTCGACAACGCAATCTGCCGTCGTTCGTCAACAGGCCCAAGCTTCTTACCCATAAATAGCTTTGGTCGCGCAAATCTGACTGAATCACTCTGTTTCTCGGGTTGTCGTTGATTCATGGTTGGCGATTGGTCTGTCTCGGTGGAGGAGCTTTCGGTAATCACTGGCTTGACCGGAATGTCTATCAGGTCTGTCTGCGCCATTGACGAAGAGCCTACAGAGCCGGCGGTCGCTTGGTCAGTCTGTATGGCTGCCTCCGAACATTGAGACTCGGATGTTAGCACCGGGGAAGATCCTCCTGCGGTGGCTACGTGACTTGCGGAATTTGCGGTCGAGAAATTGGTAGCAAGGTGCTGCAGAGGGTCCTGGGCAAAGTCATGTCTGTCGACTCCCAATCCAGGCCCAGTCGAAAAAGACGTAGAGTTTTGATGAAAGTCGTCATACGAGCGGGTATCCGGTCTCGAAACTTCGTCACCAGTGCTAGAGAATGCAATAGATGGTCGAAGGTTCCTCGCTGTCTCTTTCCTTGCTTCTTCATGAGCCTGCTCGAGGTTTTCGTCAGAGCCACCAAAGACAAACTTCCTCCATATGTCATTGTCGTCCTCTGGTGTGCCTTTTCTGATGTCTTGTACAGTATGTGTCAGGCCTTGCGTAGGCAAAGGCTCCTCTAGCTCCTGGTGACCCGCCGACTGTGGGCGTTGTGTAAGGTCCTCAGGGCTCGACTGTTCTGGTTGAGCTTTCTGCAGGCGTTGCAAGAGTATATCGTAACAGGCTATGTTCGATGAATTTGAAGAGGGGCTCGGAGAACTTGGGACTACCAACAATGATACCTCACCCGAGCCCTCAGATATGGGTGTACTACTTCCTTGTGTCTTCCTCCCGCCAGTCTGGGAGTCCTCAAAACCGTGCGCCGTGTCTTTGTCCAGAACTTGAGGGCCGGGGCCCTCTGCGGCGGGAACCACCTGGCCATCCTCTGATGGATCATGACTGCCCACAATGCCAAATTGACCCGCTTGTAGAAGGATATCTTGGGAGTGGGCCGATGATGCATCTTTCATGTCATCATCTACTTCGTTGCTTCCCAATAGCGGCACACGCGTAGGTGATTCCTCTTGGTTCGTACAGCGAAGTAGTTCTGTCTGATCCATCTGGCTGACACCTGGCGACACTAGTCCTTCGAATGAGAGTCCTGCATTCCTGAAAGTAGGGAAGTCGGTTGACGACTGAACTTCATAAGGATCGACAACGAAGTCTCTCCATGCCTCATTCTCCTCGGCTTCGGCCGAAGGGAGAAGGGGGCGTTGGGTTCCAACCTGAGCTACGTTGCTTTCCGCAGTGTTCTCGTCATCTGAGTACGAAGGAAGCAATTGCAGTAGTGCCGGTCGGGTAGGTACAGGGTGGAATAACCGTGGAGAAGTCGGCAGTCTATTTGTCTGGTTCGAATAACTGCTTGACTGATGGGTACGAGCGTCAGAGCCAGGAATGCCGACATCGCCTCTACGTCCCTCTCGATGGTGATAGTGCCGCAGATCGTGTCTCCCTACTAGAAAGCATATTAGAATGGGACTCTGGACATATGGCTTCTGTGGGTTTCCTCGTGGTAGATAGTATGATCCAAGCTCCTGTCTCCTAGTCGCCGGCGTTGCATACATACCGTGAGAACTCGAACCGTCTCCCCTGTAACTCAGACTAATATTGGAACTACCACCCAGCGTTCTTTCGCGACTGCCAACTCGAATTCTCATTTTCCTGAGCGAGGTCGGGGTCGAAGTCCTCCCGCCACCATGGATTGCCTTGCTTCGCCCGTTCTCATGCTTGACACCAAGGAGCTGTCGGAGTTTATGTCGGGAAGACTCATGGCGAGCGAGGCGTGCGCCCCATGCGTGGTTCGGAGAAGCCCGTGGCCCGGAGAACTTCATCTCGATGGGTTTCTGTGCACCAGTGCCCACCCAGTCGCCCTTGAAGAGTAGCTTGTGCCTTTTCTGGCGCAAGGTCTGGTTTCCAGCCTGTTGTTGTTGAATGGTGGCCGGGTCCGGCGACTTCCCATGGTCCTCAGAAAAGTAATGGCTGGATTCGAGCGCATCATTGCGTCTCTTGGGAGATGATTGTGCCGGATTCAAGGAAGCATGACGGACAAGAGAAGATGTTACAGCTGGATGAGTAAGAAAGGAAATGGAGGGCGGACTGTTCTGGAAGTTGGCATTCAATAGGCCCGAACGAGCCTTTGCGAAGTGTTCCTTCTGCCGGAGGATTGTCTCCTTGCCCTTCCTGCCGCGAGAGTGGCGATTCAGGGTGCCTTCAGTCCAATTCATGTTGTGAAGAGCAACAAGTCAAACATTGACTGTTAGGAAACTTGAGAGGGAAACCTGGAAATGTGCGAAACTTGACTAGAGAAAGTACGAAGGAGAGTCACATGAGTATGAAAGTGGGAAACAACATGGAAAATGGCACAAGGAGACGTCAAACCGTTGTGATCTTGGAGTGATATAGTTGATGTTGATGGTAGATCGACTCCTGACTTATAAGACGAGGTCGAGAGTTGAGACACCTGAGCACTCGGAAATGTTGTTTGATGCTGTTCGTGTGGTTAGCAGCAAGAAACATCTCTGGGCGAGCACATCAGATATTGTGATTTTGCGTATGTGAATTGAAGTAAATTCTGTGTCATCGTCTCTAAGCACTTTGACGTACTTGAGGAAGGATTTACATCCATGAAATGGAGGAAGGCGCCATCAGGGGCTTAGGGACAAACTGTGCGTATGGCAGTATAACGAGCAAACGGCACTGTACTGCCCGCTTCCCGCCATCCGTCATCCCGATACCGATGCCGGGGAAGCTCTTATCTATCGCAGCCCCATGCCTCACCCTCCAGTGTTATACTGCCCAAGTACAACGCTGTACCCCTCATCAGCCATCACGCGAGAATGCGAACAGCCTGGAGGACGTTCCGCACCCTCTTAACAACAACACCAAAACTCACCCGCCCTACGTCCTCACCAGCCCATCTAGCACCCATCAACTGGTGGTTCCGCACAATGGCCTCCTCCACGCCCAACCCCGTCCTGAAGAAGCCCGTCAAGCTCGCCTGCATCCAGCTGGCCAGCGGCGCCGACAAGGCGGCCAACCTCGACCACGCCCGCGAAAAGGTCCAAGAGGCCGCCGCCACGGGCGCCAAGATCATCGTGCTGCCCGAGTGCTTCAACTCGCCGTACGGGTGCGACTACTTCCCATCGTACGCCGAGCAGCTGCTCCCCTCGCCTCCCACCGAGGCCCAGAGCCCCAGCTACCATGCGCTGTCGTCCATGGCCAAGGAGGCCGGGGCGTACCTGATTGCCGGCTCGATACCGGAGCTCGTGCTGCAGGGCAAGGAGGGGGCGGAGGAGGAGGAGGAGAAACAGTACTACAACACTTCCCTGGTGTTCGGGCCTACGGGCGACCTCCTGGCCACGCACAGGAAGGTGCACCTGTTCGACATCGACATACCCGGCAAGATCACGTTCAAGGAATCCGACGTCCTGACCCCCGGAAACAAGGTCACCATCGTCGACCTGCCCGAGTACGGCAAGATCGCCGTGGCGATCTGCTACGATATCCGGTTCCCCGAGCTCGGGCTGATAGCCGCCCGCAAGGGTTGCTTCGCGCTGATATACCCTGGGGCGTTTAACATGACGACGGGCCCGCTACACTGGCGCCTGCTGGGGCAGGGCAGAGCCATGGATAACCAGGTGTACGTGGCCATGTGCTCGCCGGCGAGGGACATGAGTGCGGGTTACCATGCCTGGGGCCACAGCCTGGTGGTGGACCCGATGGCACGAGTGCTCGTTGAGGCGGAGGAGCAGGAGACGATCGTGACGGCGGAGTTGACTGGGGACAAGATCGAGGAGACGAGGAAAGGAATTCCACTGGGGAACCAGAGGAGGTTTGATGTGTACCCTGACATAAGCCAGGGAAAGATACAGTTCACCGACCCGGGACAGAAAGAAATAAAGTAAAACTCAGGGCTGCAGAGTCTTGGGGGGTATATCGTCTCTATTGACCAACCCTTTGATGGTCGGTAATTCCGTCGGTCATGATTCCTGTCTAACAGCTCCACCTTTTTTGATTCCCATTCCCGATGGGGAGGCCGAGGCTCTCGGCCTTGTCCTCCTCACTCATAGACAAGCGCTCAGCGCCACGCTACTGCTTCCGTCTCGGCAAATCCTTAACCAGTCCGTTTACTCCAGGGCCTTGGCAGCGAAGGTAGGCAGGATGAAGGAGGCCTTGTGGATATCGGCATTGTAGTACCTGCACAGCTTCTCCTCCTCCTCCTTGGTCCAGGACCGCAGAGGAACCCTGACGTTGCGGCTGGCATCCTTGCAGCAAACCATGAAGCCGATCTGGCCCGAGGGGTAGGTGGGGATGGTAGTGTAAGCGTACTCGGCAACGGGGAAGATCTCCTTGCAGTCCTTCTTCAGCTGGGTGATGAGAGGCAGGTGCAGCCATTGGTTCTCAGCTGTTTCAAATTAGTTAGCCTCGAAGTCCAGTTTTTAAGGGGCTCACAGGAAATATGAGAGGAAGCTCATGGGGGATGTCGCTTGTAACAGGGGTCGCCAAAGAAGATTGAAAGAATTGAGAGAAGATCAGTTTCTTCAAGGGCGATTTTAAAGCGCATTCGGGGCCCCAAGTAAATCGCTTGAAAAGGAACCAGACACGCTGTTTGCCTGCGTGAGCATCTTCCTAGGGTGGTCCAAGGGACGAAAGGAAACGTACAACCTTGGGTAGTAATAACACCGCCTTCCCGCAGGGCGTCGTGGAGCAGCTGGAAGTATGGCTTCTGGAACAAGCTCTCGGCAGGACCCTCGGGGTCGGAGGAGTCGGTGATGATGACATCGAAGGTGTTCTTGTAGTCGTCGAGGAACTTGAAGCCATCGCCGACGTGGACCTTAACCTTGGGGTGCTTGTAGCCCTCAGCCATACCGGGGAGGTACTGCTTGGAGAGACGGATAACGGCCTCGTCAATGTCGCACAGAATAGCCTCCTCGATGCCCTCGTGCTTGACAACCTCACGGAGGACACCACCGTCACCACCACCAATGACCAGGACCTTCTTGGGGTCGGGGTGGGACATCATGGCCAAGTGGGTGATCATCTCCTGGTAAGAGAACTCGTCCCGCTCGGTGCACTGGATGACATTGTCCAGAACGAGAACGGTGCCGTGGTTGGTAGACTCGAAGATCAGGACATCCTGGTACTGGCTCTTCTCATGGTGGAGGACCTTCTTGACCTTCAAAGTCATAGCCTGGCCTATTTGTTCATGCGGTTAGACGCCAACGTCCACGTGGTTTCACAGAGCAGTGTCTTGACTCACCAGGCCACATCTCTGAGATCTCGCGGAACCAGCCATCTAAGACGTTTCGTTAGCTTTATGCCGGCAAGATTCATATATAATAGCGACTTGACGCATCATAAGCGTAGTAAGAAGGACAGATACACTGATATAACATCGCTGGATGCCATCACGTGTCACATGCCAATGATTCCGAAATCTCTTCATGCATGCCCCAAAAGGGTATACAACCCCCCATAGGTTTTCACACAACACAGCTGGTAACTCATTCGCAATACGAAATGGAGCAAGGCCGGATATTCCTGAGTGTATGTAGGCAAGCACGACGCCATGACCAGCAACGAGGCACTCTGTTCGAATTACCTCATTGCAACTCGGCAGGGACATGGACTCATGGTGGGGTTCTGTCGCATGGAGGGGTAAAATTGGCTGAAGTGAAGTATTTACCTTGAATGGTGGGGTGGGTAATCTCGCTCATCTTGAATGCTGAAAGAGGGGGAGTATGTTGAGAAGCAGTGAACGACGATGAGGATGAGGATTGGCCGGGTTTGGTTGTTGTTGATGTTGTTTGCGAGTGAGTAGAATAAGACTTGTAGCGGCAGTATTTCAGGTAGCCCCGGTTTGTCAAGAAAGTTGCTGCTAAAGTTGAGCTTGGAGGGGTGAAGTTGCGGAGATGGAGCAGTCCTCTGCTTCTCAATTGGACGACGAAAAATTTTCCCATGACACGGATTCCCGCCTTGTCGAGGGGTATAACGTCTTCAAACCGGGATCCTCGTATGTGGAATTAATTGCACCCAAAGGCTTTTTCTGCTCTAAATCGGTCAATGATAAGGCATCAAATTGACTTTGCCTGATACCTTGTTCCCTCAGTGACTTATGGACATGGCGAACGTCATGAGGAATTTTGCCGCTAGTCGCCGCCTCCTGTGGGCAAGCTCCCACGTCCTCATCAACATCAACGTCAACGGTTCACGGATGAAGCGCGGGCACGTCTCTTTTACTCCATGGCAATTGAAATGAACTACGCCCCAGCGATTTCTGGATGAGCGGACATGGCTGGGAGCAAGGCTCTCGAGAGCATCATGCCATGCCACTCTCCCGCTTCCGACTATCGACTTGAGCAGACTCTCCTTGGCTAGACTAAGTCTATTTGTTTGGCCGTCTCCCGCGGTCCCTTCAAGTCGCATGCATCGAGCATCGGGCGGTGAGGGAGCTGTAGACAGCAAGTGCTGTGCACCCTCGCCTCGGGATCTCGCCAGTGTCGCGAGGCCGCAAGGTCGATGATGATACAATCAAGTGAAGCGGGCAGAAAATCCCACAAATGCGCTGGTTTATTATAACCTGTGATAATGACAGTGAGTGTTTCGTCAAAGTAGGACGTTAATCATGTATGGGGATCAGATTTACAGAGGACGGGATAGACTGCCATTTTCACCTCCGCTGTTTTGGGAGCGATAGGTCGGGGCTAGGAAGAAAGAAATTGAATTGATGGCGCACTCAGCAATCAATGACGCCAGGACACCATCTTGGTTTCGATGGTCAAGGACACCCAATTTAGAGCGGCAGGTGAAACGATGGTTAATGTGCGGGTCCTGGGTTGCCTGGTGTTGGCCGCCATCTGTCATTGGCAACCCGGAATTCCCTGAACCAACAGCCAGGCACATGAAGCAAGCGATGCACGATCTTAGAGGCGAACTCCCGGGACCTCCCTCGTTCAGCATCCAGCACCGTCTATCCTTGGCCTCAAAGCTGCCTTCTTACCGCCATGGAAATTGTCCTGCAGCGGTGATGCCCTAATTCGGCCATCCGGTTGCGATGCTGGGGTATAATTGGGGGCCTATTGACTGGACAGTGGCCGCAGGGGTGGACGTCCAGAACGCGAACCAGCTACTACTGACCTTGCATCTCTTAAGGTCAATACGCAGGTCTATTCCATGGCCACTTGGTCTTCCGGGCTTCTTATTCTAGACCTTCTACTCCGAGCATCCGTCTGGGGCCACTGTCGCTCTATTGATTTCGAACTTGAGAATTAAAAGTATGGCACCGAAACAAGGCACTGTTGGTCCCACTGATGCCAGGACGATAGAGATATACGAAGAGCCGAGGAAGGAATATGAAGAGCGAGAAAGAGCTGAGGCGAGCCTGACGGAGGAGGAGCGAGCTGAGGACTTGCTTGCTGCTGAACGTGGACGGCTTCGCGAACACATGGGCCTTCCTCGGACGCCCGGTGACCCTGCACCTCAGCCTCCAAGAAACATAGCCGCATTCTTCATCGAGAAAGCACCCGGTCAAGCTCGGTGCAGGCTTCCCACTTGCTTGGAACCAATACCTCTAGGGGATTACCGGCTCGCATTAGCACCAAGTATGAATTCGACGAATTGGCACCGGGGCCGACTCGGGAGCGTGGGTGAGTTGAACAACGTTATAGGTCTCTCACGTGCCCCTTACTGATACCGATGACCTGGCTAGATTATTATCACATCCGATGCTTTGAAGAGATTGCCGACTTCTCTGACTCCACATTCTTGGACAGACTGTATCCCGTCACGAGGAACACATACCCCCTCAAAGGGACGGGCACTTTAACCGGGGGACACTTATTGGATGCTGGCGCCGAGAGCCTGGTCACAGCTTGGTCAATCTCGCGGGACCGTTTGATCGATGAACGGGACGGTGTCCAACGTGAAGTTGACCAAACCTCCAAGGATTATGTCGACTTAATACTCAAAGCCGGTACTCCAGGGTTCCGACCGCCACGGCCCGACGACATGACGTCCCATGAGTACTCGTGCAGGATCAACCGCCTAGCCCCGATTGAGAGCGATGGCCACGATGATACGGAGCCGTGGAGTCTCCATGAGGAGTACCTGGACGATAGTCCCGAGAGCCTGGACAACAAGCACGACTTGAGTGAGATGCTTGAGCTCTGGAGGATTCACCGCGTACGCTGTCATCCTTATTGCTCTGGGAGAGACTATGGCTAACGGAAAGACAGCGCATACTTTACTCTGGAGACGAAACTCCCGAGATGCAAGTGTTGGTCCAGAAGCTTGAGGACCAGTTGGGGCCCAAAGGGCTTCGAGCAATTGAGCGAATGTCCGTGGTGCTTATGCCTGACCTGCAGGCGATGCATTTCGGTGCCCTCGCGGGTGGCTCCTGACTTACAGGCGATTTACTTCCCTTGGCGTAATATGCGTGCGACTTGCAGTCCTGCTTCTCTGGGGCATTAATTCCTCTCGCTTGTGTCTACCGTCGACCGACACACAAAATGGTCGTCCGGGCCTCTGTCCCATAATTGTCTACTGCCGAGGGAGCCCGGTGAGGCATCTGTGGCTTCTGCTCCATACGACACAAATGGTCATGTTGGGGATATTCATTGCGGCTGTACATAGAGCCTGCAGTCGACCGGCTAATATTTCCGCACCGAGTCCACTTCGTAAATGAACCCAAACGATGAAGGCTACAAACGACAATTACTGTTGTCCCGAGTACATGAAAATTGGTCCACCCGCTGTCGAGTGTACCATGTGTGAGACTGATGCGGTTTTGACCCGTTCTTCACTAGTGAAATTCACGGTCGAATGCTGTGTCGTGAGCGATTGATATCACAGATGTGAGCCCAATCACACATGGAAGTATCGTGAAGTTGAAGCCGAGTGGCTGCCGATGCTACGTCTTGGGCGTTGCAGTCTGACGTGCAGACCTCTAGGTGCATATGGAAGCTCACATCTCAGCCTTGTGTAACCCGAGATGCCATCTTTGGCAAAGCGCTGCCGCGCTGCGAGCTTGAATCGGGCTGAGATGTTGTCGTGCGCATCGGAAAACACGTGTAGTGCCGTGTACTAGCCGGCAACAGGCGGGCAGCGAAGGTTCGCAGAATGCTACCCAGTGGGGCAATGGGATTACTTTCTTCGCGAGTCCAACATTTGGACAAAACCCTCTTCAGCGCCTATAATCCACGTGTCGGCACGACATCGCGTTCCCCCCTAAATCACTCGTGGGGGCCTTCTGTATAGCCTCATTGGTCCGGGCACAAAAACCAGAAGAACACGCGAGATCCAGCGTATCCGTGCTAGCTTGTTCCCTGGACCTTGGCGCTGGGCTCGATCTTTATATCCACTGTCAAAGCTCGAATCTCCTAGCCTTCAGATGAGAACTACCAAGCTTTTTGACTGATATTAATTTGTAGGTGGACCAAACACTACTAGTATAATGCCTTTCATTCCCCCGGAAGCTGGCGGCAGAGGGTCAAGACAGGGAAGGGCCCTCTACCTTGGGCGCCCGACCGACCGAACCTGCAACCACTCCCTCGATGCAGCCCGACATAGGAGCAGAGCACAATTTTAAAGTTGAAAAAAATCCTTCACTCTTCAAATAGTTTGGTTCGATTCTGTTTGCCGAGCATCAAACTACTAGAGCAAGAGCCATGAGGCGAACGTGGCTGCATAGGCGTCGACATGGCACGCGATTGATGAGCAGCGGGAAAACGTGGTCGCGCGGCCCACGGATCGCCATAGAATCAATGCAGGGTCTCCTGACACCTGCGAAGGAACTTCCCGGGGAACAGAGTCAAGACGTTTCAAGACCAGGGCATTGGCTAATCACATAGTCGGCTCGGTGCGGGTCTTTGGGTGGGATATACCATCCCCGCCGCCCCTCCTCCTCCCCCTTCGCTGCAAAGTCGCTGGTACTTGATGGGTCCCGCAGGTCCAACTTGGAAGCTATTTTGGTTTTCCTTGAGGAGAAAAAAAAAGTTGGAAAAGGAAAAAGGGGCAATCTTGACTGGCTGCTGATGTCCACAACCGCCACAAATGCCATGGTTTCGCCGTTGAATAGGGGGGGATTAGTAAGTTGAGTAATGGAGCAGCGTAAGATCAATGATTAATATAGGCACAGGTGCCATGATGTGGTGGTGGTGGTGGTAGTAGTAGTAGTGGTGTGCTGTTCTGTAACGCAGGACTCAGGGGGCTGCAGCAGTCATTAATCAATACGGATGGCTGCTGTTGCTGCACGCCCATAGTGACAGTTGACAGGGCCCGGGGAAGGAAAATGCAGCCATATATTACCTTTGGTCCGTCAACTATGTTGGCGGATTTATAGACGGGATCAGGACTTCTTTGGGAGATGTCAGATATGACTTTTGAGCAGTCGATATCAGCCTTCAGCCACAGATGATCTGATCTGTTGGCGTCTGTTTTCCAGGAGAAGGAGACTCTGTGGGAGTTTCTGCTGGCGGTGATCGCCGGTTGGATCCAGAGTCCAGAGCTGAGCAGCAATCGGTGAGGAGGAGTAGCAGTTCATCATCGACGTCGATCTGTAGCGTAAGACCTTATACCCGAAATGAAGCATGCGAAGTCATCAAATTCCCCGGCTGGCAACTATGTACATAGTACCGGCCGTTCCACGTAGGATTTCTACCGGTCCACGCCCGCAGCTTTGAGGGTTGATGACGAGCGAAACTCCAGATTGACTGAACCCGTAATCCCATACCACATAATGCATACCATCGCTTACAAGCAACCCTCTACCTATCTAGGCACTTACATATGTAGGCATTCGCAAGGTTTTGTTTGTCAGCAACTGGTACCAGTCTAGCTTCGGCCTTCCTTTCCAAGAGGTGCAAACAACTCGAGGCTGCGTGAGTGCTGGGGCAAGTACATAGTACTTACAACACACCAGGGTCAGTTGACGGAGGGAGAGACTCCACACATGGCCGCTTGAGTGCAGCAGTGCCTTTCCCCAAAGCAAAAATGGTCGTTGTTGTTGATGAAAGAAGTGGGTAATAAATAATGAAGATCCTTTACAATTACCGATAGCCTCCTAGTGTAGTCTCCTGTCACTGTCAAACGCCCTGAATTCCTGTCGTAACGCCCCGTTTTACAACCTCTTTTATTCCTCCCCCTCCCATTTCATACCGCGTCCAGGCAGCGTCCGGGCCCTCCTTCTGCTTGCTGCTGGTTGGTGGCAGTGTTCGATGACTGTCGAGGTGTGTACTATCTATCTACCTTTCCGTATCTGGAATCCTCTCTCGACTTTCTTTTCCTTACTTACTACAAACATACTTTCGTCGTCAATACTTCCCAGCATCATTTTGCCTGCACCTCATTTCAATACCACTTCCGTCGAAGCTGACGATTTCTTGTTTATTGACAGCTCCTGATTCATGTTCCACCCATTTGATCCTGCTTCCGCTGTCATCCGTGCTTGGACCCGCCCGTCTTAATCTTGTCAACAGCCGAAGCCGCGAGAAAACCTCTCCCCTTTCGTTGTCGATCCCCTGTGGTCCCATTTCTGTCGATGCCACGGATACCTGTACATTCGACTGCATAAAACTTCCCACCCATCTCCGCCCGTGAGGCTGTATATACGTATCGGGAGTCGGGCTCGAGTCACGCCACATCACCAAAGGAGCTTGGATAGCTGGAGCGATAGCAAACACATCACGTCACCATGTGTTCCTGCTTCGGGCGACGAAATAAGGATGAGGCCAACGCGGAGCGGTCGCAAGAGTTGGACAAGATGTTGAAGGCCGACGAGAAGAAGATGCAAAAGGAGGTCAAATTACTCTTGCTTGGTATGACTGTCAATTGCCCCGTCCCGTCTCGCGATACCATACGGTATCGAGCCGGTTGGACCAATGATGCTAATCGATGGATGCCGTGTCGTAGGAGCCGGAGAGTCTGGAAAGTCGACGGTGCTGAAACAGATGAAGCTGATATACGCCACGGGATTCAGCAAGAACGAGAAGTTGGAATGGAAACCCGTCGTCTTCAACAACATTGTCCAGTCATTTCGCTTGATACACGACGCCATGACGGAATTGAGCATCGCTTTTGAGAAGCCCGAGAGCGAGGTGCGTTGATCGACAGAACTATTGTGGCTTGTGACGTATAAGGACTGACCTGGCATGCGATTCCAGAAATACATGGAACAGGTATTAGTTGACCACGAGCTGAGCCCCAACGACCACTTCCCGATCGACTTCCTCGAGCCGATCAAGAACCTATGGGTCGACGAGGGCGTACGAAGGGCCATTTCGAAGGGCAACGAGTATGCGCTACATGACAACTTGGAGTAGTGAGTGGAGACCACCAATCTTTTGGAAGGGCATAGCTGACCATCCCAGCTTCTGCGATGACCTGGACCGGTTCTGGGACAAGACCTACATCCCCACAGATCAAGACCTCCTGCGATCACGATTACGAACCACGGGTATAACGGAGACGGTATTCGATTTGGGCCAGCTTACATACCGTATGTTCGATGTCGGCGGTCAGCGATCAGAGCGAAAGAAGTGGATCCACTGCTTCGAAAATGTCAACTGTCTATTGTTCCTGGTCGCCATTTCCGGTTACGACCAATGTCTGGTGGAAGATAAGGATGGCGTAAGTACTATGAATCTCAGCCCGTGTGGCCGTATGTGCTGACGAGATTTCAGAACCAAATGAACGAGGCTCTGATGCTGTGGGAGTCGATCGCGAACTCACATTGGTTCCTCAAATCGGCACTGATCCTGTTCCTCAACAAGATGGATCTGTTCAAGGAAAAACTGTCAAAGAGCCCTATCACACAGCACGGCTTCACAGACTACCACGGAGAACCCGACGACTGGAAACAAGCGAGCAAGTACTTTATGGACAAGTTCCGTGCGCTCAACCGAAACCCCGAGAAGGAAATCTATGGTCACTTCACGAACGCTACAGACACGAATCTTCTGAAGATCACGATGGGATCCGTCCAGGACATGATCATACAACGAAACCTGAAGCAGCTGATTCTTTAATTCGAGGACGGACGGACCAGCTCGGGAGCCATATAGCACATGCGAGCCTGCTTTATTCGGGAACTATACTATCCCTTACTGGAATGGCACACTAAGTCTGGAGGCATTCGGGCGCACGAATATTTTAATGCGGTTGATCAGCGCTACTGCTTCTTACGACGGGCCGTTCTGACGATATGGGTGGCCAACACGACCTGCACATCATGGGTGGATGTGCATCTTCTTTTGTCTGAAATACGGCAAGATATCCTGGGTCGTCTCACGTCAGCAGACTCGGACGACACGCCCGGTCGAGCAGTAATTCTTACGCAAGCAGGGCGAAAGTAGCGGTTTGCCAGGGACGAGGTCAGCTTACTGCTTGCATGCCGAAACTCAAGGCATGAATCGACGGATACGAGACACTGATAAAGCATATGGGAGAGCGTTGTGCAATCTGGCAAACATTTTGCGGAGATGATTTTAATTCACCGGATTGAGGCATGGGAAAGGGAGTGACCAGGCGCTCGTCCATCTTAGATGTTTATGGTGAGTCGGTCCCCCTTGGAGATGATGGGGGTACCAGACGACCCTTTTTGGAATATATGCCCGGTCCCAAATACCTGGGGCTGAGCATCATCAGTCAGAGCCGAGGAGCCACCAGACGAGGCCTGTACATATATATAATAATTTCTCAGATACCCGCCAATATGTTTATTTCGTATATCTCGGCGTTTTCTTGGTGTTTTTTCGTGATGAGGTCTCGGTTGGGCGGGCGGACGGAGGCATCTGGTCTAGGGCGACAGTCTCTGGTGCAGCGAGGGGATGAGCGGCTTTCTCATCAAACCTCCTGCCGTTGTTACAATTCTGAGAATCAGCATCATTTACACCCACTAGTACAGTATTTACTGGTTACAACTCTCAATGACGGCAGTACACTCTTGCCAACCTGCCTGATATCACCGGGCTCGTCATGGACAAACAGGGCTCACTGTTTTCTGGTGCACAACTAACACTCAGTGAAACAGCCTGCATGAGTGGCCAAGCGACATGGTTGATGGGAAAGTGAACAATCCCATTGTTCTTGTGACACAAAGACCCGAACCACTTTATTACCTGTAAGGATCAGCCTTAACAGGCGTGTCTATAACACCACGGAGTGATGATGCTGTGGCGTACCATTTTAAGGTGCACAGGTGTAGGTGTCCGCCCAGGAATCTCTGAGAACGTGGTTGGGACCACATTTTAAGCTTATAAGAGCACTGGAGTGCAGGAGGGACAGGGGTTCTCCAGGTGGCAAGACCAATGAGAGGCCTTCTGAGACCTGGGGGTGGGCCTGTCAGGGGATAAACTAGTAGGGGTGCTCACTGTTGCTTTCCACCTGTGAGTTCTGTGTCCAGGTACGCCTGCCTATCGACCACGCGCCGTTGTTACATAGCAACGCGAACTTTAGGTCTCAATTGATATTCCGAAGTTGGTCTTGGCCAGGGAGGGACGTTCCTTCTTCTGAACCCTCAATTACCCGTATGAATACTTCAGAGGCAAAATCGACCTGATCCTCCGTCCCTCAAAGCATATTGACCCCAGCCACAACTTTACTTCGCGCTATTGACAGAGCTATTGAGCATCATTCGCCTTTGTTTACTTACATTCGGTCAGTTCGTTGGTCGTCGCACGCGGAGCGTCCTCTATTCCACGGGCGGAAACTATGAGACCACAGTCCTGTCCAATCCTCTGCAGGTTCGACGGCCAATCTTTCAGACTTCATAAAGGCTTGTTGTCCAATGGCTAAAACAGCTCCGAATATGCCTCAGTCAACATCCTACCAACCTGTCATGGCCGATTCGGCCGCCACAAAAACCATGGCCGCCAGTCGACCTGGGCTTTGGACCAGAATCACCGACCGCATTCCATTCCTCCGTCGTAAGCGAGGCATCGCCGTTACGATCATCGCGATCTTGATTATCATTGGTGGCGGTCTGGCAGGCCTGGCTGCTTTGCACAACCGATCGTCAAAGAGCGGCGGCTCATCAAGCAGCGACGGTTCGGGAGGTGGAACTGGTCCTGATGCCATCAAGAGTGATGCGTACTTCTATGGGGATTCGCCCGCTGTCTATCCTTCTCGTAAGTTCCTCAGTTCTAAATTCAGATCGGATCTTCGTCAACCGCCTCGGAGCGAGATTGAACACAATGTCGCTGACAAGTCATACAGCCAATATTACCGGAGTTGGGTCTTGGACAGAATCACTTTCACGGGCACAGGCTATGGTTTCTAACATGACTTTGGACGAAAAGGTGCGACTACCATTCCCGCCTGATGCCTCGTTTTTTGTGTATTCCTAACGTCTCATATGCGGTGTAGATCAGCCTCACAGCTGGTACATCGAGCAACACTGGCTGCGTCGGCTATCTCAATCCTATCGACCGACTCCAGTTCCCAGGAATGTGCTTCCAAGATGCTGGCCAAGGTGTCAGAGCGGCCGATTTCGTCTCCTCGTGGCCTGCAGGCATCCACATTGGTGCAAGGTACGCTGCCATTCCACCCTTTTTTGGCAGTCAGATACATACTAATCAGAACAGCTGGAACCGAAACCTGACGTTGTCACGAGGACTCGGAATGGGTGGTGAGTTTCGGACGAAGGGTGCCAATGTATTCCTTGGACCAGTCGTCAGCCCGCTCGGTCGCACAGTAACTAGTGGTAGAAACTGGGAAGGTGAGGAGATGAATTGTGCATCATCGAGGTGTGTCACTGTTTGCTAATCTCGGTACGTCTAGGAATCTCTCCGGACCCGTACCTGTCTGGTGCGCTTGCCTTCGAAACAGTCCAAGGAGTCCAGAGTACCGGCGTGATCACGTCCACAAAGGTGAGAACAGATTGTGTAAACCTCTGGTCCTCCTCTAATTGCATCTACAGCATTTCATTGGCAATGAGCAAGAAACCTATCGAATGCCCCATGAAAACCTCGAAGCCGTTTCCTCTAATATTGACGATCAAACGATGCATGAACTATATCTCTGGTAAGTAGCTTCGAGCCTTCATGAACGCGATTTTACTGACTCCCACAGGCCATTCCAAGACGCCGTCCGCGCGGGTAGTGCAAACTTCATGTGCTCGTACCAACGTATCAACAACTCTTACGGCTGCGCCAACAGCTACACCTTAAATGGTCTCTTGAAGACAGAACTTGGCTTTCAAGGCTTTGTCGTTTCGGATTGGAGTGCACAGTACACAGGTATGGCCACAGCATTAGCCGGGCTGGACGTCGCAATGCCCAATGCCGGAGACTTCTGGGGATCACACCTCAAGCATGCCGTGAACAACGGCTCTGTTGCAGAGACGCGGCTCGATGACATGATTACACGGTAAGCTTGTCCCATCCGGCGGCTGTCATTGGAATCATACTGACCAGCTCAAGTCTTATTGCTTCATGGTACCAGCTGGGCCAGGATCAGGGATTTCCCTCACCTGGCGTTGGAATACCGCAAAACTTGGCGGCACCCCATACCATCATCGATGCCCGGAACGCCTCACACAAGTCAACTTTACTTGACGGGGCAATCGAGGGACACGTCCTTGTCAAGAACACAAATGGCGCTTTACCACTGGGTAAACCAAGGTTGATCTCTGTCTTTGGCTATTCTGCCGTCCAACCGGGTCAATACAACGTCGAGCCTCCTGGTGGAAGCGTGTGGACCTTTGGAGCAGAGCCCACTGATCCATTTACAGTAACGCAAGGATTCGCCGGCAACGTGACCTACCCATATCCTCAAATCGCTGTAAATGGAACCTTATTTTGCGGTGGAGGATCGGGTGCCAATGCGGCAGCACTGGGTAGCTCGCCCATGGACGCACTTCAACAGCAGGCGTTCAACGACGACACGGCCCTCTTGTGGGACTTCTGGTCCCCTGAACCTAACGTTAATGGTGCTTCAGACGCCTGCTTGGTGTTCGGCAATGCCTGGGCAAACGAGGGCGCAGACCGACCCGGGGTGCATGACGATTACACCGATGGCCTGATCAAGCACGTAGCGTCTTCGTGCAACAATACGATCGTCGTTTTCCACAACGCAGGAGTTCGACTCGTCGATCAATTTATCGACAACGAGAACGTGACGGCACTCATCTTTGCTCACCTTCCAGGTCAAGAGTCAGGCCGTGCCCTAGTGTCGCTGTTATATGGACAGTCGAACTCGTGGGGAAAGCTTCCATACACGGTGGCTCGCAACGAATCAGACTACGGTGACCTGTTGATGCCGGCTAAAGCAGAGGGTGACTTCGAGCTATTTCCTCAGGCAAACTTCACGGAGGGCGTTTTCATCGATTACCGTCACTTCGACGCTAAGGATATTACGCCCAGGTATGAATTTGGTTTCGGTATGTCATACACGACCTTTACATACTCGAATATCGTTATCGGCCAGGACTCGAAGTCCAACACATCCGAGTATCCTACCGGACCCATCGAGGTAGGAGGACAGTCGGACCTCTGGGACGTTCTGATTTCCGTTATGGCCAACGTGCAGAACACGGGCGGCGTCAATGGGACCGAGGTGGTCCAGCTGTACCTCCAGGTGCCCGGATCAGACAGGCCGCGGGTGTTGAGGGGCTTTGACAAGCCGTTCCTCAACGTTGGACAGACGGTCACTGTCTCGTTCGACCTGACGCGGCGGGATCTGAGTGTCTGGGATACCACTGCGCAGAAGTGGCTGCTGCAAAGAGGGGAATACACGGTTTTCGTGGGGTCCAGCAGTCGGGATTTGCCCTTGAATGGGACCTTCAGTCTCTGAGATGGGCTGGAAAGGGAGACATGGATGCTGTATGAATATTGATTGAAGGGAGCCATTTTGGCGTTGGGCGTTGCAGGGTACATCCATCCCCAAGGAAGGGGAGGAAGGGGTATAACAGCCAACGGACATTGATGGTTTTGCAATGAATTATGCTTAGACAATGAAATGGTGTGTCCATGCCATCCCAAGGGATAGTAATAATAGTGAATGCGGTGCAGCTACGAATATACTTGGTAAGTATTTTCTCTTATCCGCTATATCCGCCATCTGATATCCCACATATGTTTCTATTGTGCTGCTGGTAGGTATTGTAGTGGATAGATTCCCGAGTGAGGTTGGCATGGTTGGTTGACATGGTTGGCATGGCTGGCAGGGCGGGATACCTTGTCTTGTCCAGCGGGTATTGCGGGTGGCTGGAGCCTACCTGAGCCTTGTGACTGGGGCAGCGGCAGCGGGAAGAGACGTCTGCTCCAGCTGCCACTCAGTGACACGTGAAGTGTAATTTCCCACTATGACGAACTCGTCCGAACCCAAACCCAAAGAAGAATGACGAAGAGTTCAAAAGAGCGACATATGACTGGACATTCGCGGTCCTGACAGTCCCGTCGCGTTATGTACTGTCTGCAGGTGCAGATCCAATACTCCCCTCACTACTGCAGGAAATTTGTTGATCAACCGACGCCATTTTTTCTTTCGCTTGCTACGGATCCGTGCAATTGGGGGCATTTCCCCAAGGTTAACCCGACAACCTGTTCACTTTCCACGCCGTTCCAGATCCAGGATCCTCCGTGACCCTCAAGCCACCGGGCTACGACGATCTAAGATCCTCTCCATTCCTTCTAGCCTCTCTTCGACTGCGCTGCCCTATGACTACCTAGTAGCCCTAAGTACTTAAGTACTTGATTAACGGCTGTTAAATAACGATTTCCAGGCCCGAGGCCCGGGGTCACTGTCTTTCGTCCTCGAGAGGGCTGTCGACTCGACCACACTCCAAGACTTTAAACGCGCTGCTATATCCTCTTCCGCCTCCCTATCGCCCGACTCGAAATCCTCACGCGCACCCAACTGCCCTAAACCTCGAACTACCTGCCTCCACCAGCGCGCTGAGCCGAGTCCTTATTGGCATGTAGAATGAGCTTGGATATTGCTTTGTGGAGTCGCGATCATATGTCGGGACCACAGAGGGACCTGCACTAGAATCGGTGTCGAACTGCAGCAAAAGAGTGGGACCTGCTGCACCTGCCTGTCGATATCCGCATCGAGGGTCGCGAATCGCCGAATCTCCCGTCGTCATCCTACAACCTCCTTTACCTGATTCTGCGTGCGACGCCTCCCCCAAGGCTCGCGCGCGTCCACGAAACACACATCCATCATGGCCGGCGCAGGGTCCGCCGGTGGCGGAGGGAACATCAAGGTCGTGGTTCGAGTGCGCCCTTTCAATGGAAGAGGTGAGGCTTCACTCGCATGCGCCCCTATCTGCAGCTTCGGCGACAGTGAGTCCTTTGTCCGGGTGACTTGAGGCTGACATGGCATCTGCCTGCTATAGAAATCGACCGAGGCGCAAAATGTATCGTAGAGATGAAAGGGAACCAGACCGTCCTCACCCCTCCGCCAGATGCCCCCCAAGGAAAGAACGCCAAGGACGGTGGCCAGAAGGTCTTCGCATTCGATCGGTCATACTGGTCCTTCAACAAGGAGGATTCAAACTACGCTGGTCAGAACTGCCTACATGAAGACCTGGGAACGCCGTTGTTGGACAATGCTTTTCAAGGCTATAACAACTGTATCTTTGCGTACGGTCAGACCGGTTCCGGAAAGTCCTACTCGATGATGGGCTATGGCAAGGAGCACGGTATCATCCCCAGCATCTGCCAGGACATGTTCGAGAGGATAGGAAGGATACAACAGGCAGAACCGAACACGCGCTGCACCGTCGAGGTGTCATACCTGGAAATCTACAACGAAAGAGTCAAAGATCTGTTGAACCCAGGCACAAAAGGGAACCTGAAGGTCCGAGAACACCCCTCCACCGGTCCATACGTCGAAGACCTTGCGAAGCTCGTTGTCGGCAGTTTTCAGGAGATCGAACATCTCATGGACGAGGGTAACAAGGCCCGAACAGTCGCTGCAACCAACATGAACGCGACGTCCAGTCGAAGTCACGCTGTCTTCACCCTGATGCTTACTCAGAAAAGTGTCGACACGGATACCAAGATGGAGATGGAGAAGGTCGCCAAGATCAGCCTGGTCGATCTTGCTGGTTCCGAACGAGCGACATCCACAGGAGCCACAGGAGCGCGATTGAAGGAAGGTGCTGAAATCAACAGGTCGCTATCGACGCTTGGTCGTGTCATTGCTGCCCTTGCGGAAATGTCCACTGGCGCCAAGAAGAAGAAAGGCGCTGCCTCACAGGTTCCATATCGAGATTCCGTACTTACCTGGCTGTTGAAGGACTCATTAGGTGGAAACAGCATGACTGCAATGATAGCAGCAATCAGTCCTGCTGATATCAACTACGATGAAACCCTGAGTACGCTACGATACGCCGACTCTGCCAAGCGCATCAAGAACCACGCTGTCGTCAACGAGGACGCCAACGCTCGCATGATCAGAGAACTGAAGGAAGAGTTATCTCTGCTCAGAAGCAAGCTTGGTGGTGGAGGAGGTGGCGCTGTCGGTGGTGGTGCGGGTGGAGTTGCAGTGCCTGCAGACGAGGTCTACGCCGAAGGCACGCCCCTCGAGAAGCAACTGGTCACAATCACCGGATCTGATGGTAGTACGAAAAAGGTCTCCAAGGCCGAAATCGCAGAGCAGTTGAGCCAAAGCGAGAAACTGCTGTCAGACCTTAATCAGACCTGGGAGCAGAAATTGGCAAAGACCGAAGAGATCCACAAGGAGCGGGAGTCTGCCCTCGAAGAGCTCGGTATCAGCATCGAGAAGGGCTTCATTGGACTGAGCACGCCCAAGAGAATGCCGCATCTGGTCAACCTGTCGGACGACCCTCTCCTTGCAGAATGTCTTGTTTACAATTTGAAACCCGGTATCACTACAGTCGGCAACGTAGAGTCAGAGGTGGACAACAATCTAGGTATAAGGCTGAAGGGATCCCGTATCCTGCCGGAGCACTGTCAGTTTGAGAATGGCGCAGATAGCACTGTTACGCTCATACCTATGGAAGGTGCAGCCGTGATGATCAACGGCAAGCGCATCACCGAACCTCAGCAACTGCATTCCGGATACCGTGTCATCCTCGGTGATTTCCACATTTTCAGATTTAACCATCCTACAGAAGCTCTGGCGGAACGGGCCGAGAGGACAGAAACACAAAGGCATAGCCTGTTACGACAATCAGTCACGGCCAGCCAGCTGCATGCTCTCGAACGAACATCGCCAACACCCAGCCCAAGCCCAAGGCTAGGACCACACGAGCGAAGCTGGAGCAAAGGAGGCTCAGAGCTTGGCAGCGACAGCCGTTCAGAATCTCCTGCGCCTCGTGGTCGCGAGACAGACTGGTCATTTGCACGACGGGAGGCAGCTGGCGCCATTCTCGGCTCGGATCAGAACTTCTCGAGCCTGACAGATGAGGAACTCAACGCTCTCTTTGAGGAAGTCCAGCGAGCCCGCGCGGAACGTGTGACTACCGGCAAGGAAGGAGATGATGACCTGGAGTCTTTGGCGTCTTACCCTGTCAGGGAGAAGTACATGTCGACTGGAACGATTGACAATTTCTCGCTGGACACAGCACTCACCATGCCGTCAACCCCAAAACAGGGCGATGCTGATGACAAGATACGCGACGCTCGCGACGAGATGCAGGCTCATTTGGAGAAGCAAAAAGGGGAGTTCCAGGACCAGCTTAAGAGTGCTGAAGCGGCGAACGTAGAGGTTGAGGAGATCAAAAAAGAGAAGGCACAGATGGAGGAGACGCTGAAGAAGATGAAAGAAGACATGCAAAAGCAGCTTGCAATCCAGAAGCGCGACTTTGAAGCCAAGATCGAGAAAATGGATCCCCTAAGAAGGCGAAAAGCAAGTCCCAGGTTGTCCGAGGCGGAGATTGAGCTGGCCAAGAAGGCTGTGAAGCACTGGAGAGGCCGTCGGTACGTCCAGATGGCCGAATCCGTGCTCCAGCATGCGGCAACATTGAAAGAGGCACAAATCATGAGCCAGGAACTCGACGAGAGCGTGGTCTTCCAGTTCTGTGTGGTCGATTATGGGCATAATCTCTGCTCTTCTTACGACATGATCCTCAATGGCGGCGAGTCCGACGACATCGCGCTCGAACAAGCCATCAAGCCCTGTATCGGAGTACGAGTGGTCGATTATAAGCACAATATCGTCCATCTCTGGAGCTTGCACAAGCTGCACGATCGCGTCCGCCAGATGCGGCAAATGCACCAATATCTGGATCAGCCAGAGTATGCCCAGCACCTGAGCCTGGACAACCCCTTTATCGAGACATGCATGCCTCAGTATACGCTCATTGGTGAAGCCGACGTCCCACTCAAAGCTGTCTTTGAGAGCCGTGTTCAAGACTTCCACCTGGACGTCCTCTCCCCGCATACGTCTCATGCAATCGGCATCATCAAATTGTCACTCGAGCCATCATTGGCAAGGGCACCGTCGAATTCTTTGAAATTCAATGTCGTGATGCACGAGATGGTGGGTTTTGCTGAGCGGGAAGGCACCGAGGTTCATGCCCAGCTCTTCATTCCGGGCATCTCGGAGGAGGATGGCATTACAACAACGCAGTTTGTCAAGGATTTCGATGAGGATCCTATCCGCTTTGAGAGTGTTCATAGTATGAACGTACCTCTATCCTCTCCTTCTGATGTTGTCTTGAGAGTAGCGATCTTCGCGAAAGTGTCTACTATGCATCTCGATAAACTCCTTAGCTGGGACGATATGCGAGATGCCGTGCCCAGCTCGAGGACCAAGCCTATGACGGCCCGGATCAACGAGTCGCACTTCTACACGGAGGAAAAGCACGACATATTATCCCGAGTCCAGATCTTAGAGATGGACGAGAACGGCGAGTATGTTCCTGTAGAGGTCGCTCAGACGAGTGATCTGGATAGCGGGACCTTTCAGCTGCATCAAGGGCTACAGAGACGGATAACGATCAACCTGACCCACAGCTCTGGTGACGTCCTGCCCTGGGACGATGTTGTGTCCGTTCGTGTTGGCAAGGTTCAGCTGGTGGACCACGCAGGGAAGAATCCAGACATGGGCTCTGTCTCACCTGACATAGCCCTCAAGCTGGCTGCAAAACCTGTCTTCCGGCACAATGCTAATGGCACGCGCAGCATTACCATCACTGGGCAGTGGGACTCCAGCTTACACAATTCTCTGCTGCTTGACCGAACGACAGGGGACAAGTACCGCGTCCAGATGACCATCTCCTGGGAGATCAGCTCACCGAAGCTCGCCGAGCCCATGCGTTTCTCCACGAAGGCCTGCTGTCAGATCCTGTCCCGATCCTTTGTGCGGCAGACCTCCATGTTCTCCGCGCTGTGGCAGAACGTCCGCTTCGTACACTCCAGCACCTCAATCTTCACCCTCAAGATGCGGCCCGCGCCCATCAAGCGGGTGGGCGACCTCTGGCGGATGAACAGCCAGCACGACTATGTCAAGGGCGAGGAGAACCTGACCACATGGACCCCGCGAGGCGTGTCCCTGATCGGTGACTACATCGGGGCGCGGAAGAAGCGCAGGCGGATAGCGGAGATTGGCGCCATGCAGAACTTCCTGCGGAAGGTGGGACTGCCGGAGCCGAGGATCGTGGTGAGTGATGAGAGCCATGATGTGTACGGTATACCGCCGCCGAAGGCGAAGGAGGACGACGTCGACTCCATTGACGAATTGCTGCAATACACTCCTGATGTGACGCAGGTGGTGGATCCTTTGGATGCGCAGACTTCGACTGGCGAGCAATCTGGTGACCAACAACAAGAACAGCAGCCGGAACAGGAGTCGGAACAGCAGGTTGAGCAATCATCTGGACAGCAATCTGAGCAGCAGTCGGACCAGGAGTCTGGCCCAGAGTCGGAACAAGAAGGAGATCAAGAAGAAGCGCAAGAGCCGGAACAGGCAAATCAGGATGAAGAAGGGGCAGAAGAACCTCAGCCGCCAGAAGAACCTAGTCCACCAGAGCCTCCAATGTCGGAATACACCGAACGCGAAACGCTCGTCTTGGAGCGATGTCTCAAGCTGTGGAGAAGCTATCCCGACCCCCTCAACCAGATTTTGAGTGAAGGGAACACCAAGCCCCCCGCGGACGGCGATCCCGAAACTCCTACTCCACCAGATCTTGTCGCGAGCATTATCCGTGTTCCCAAGAACCCGACTGTACTCAGGGGCGGCTACCTCCTCGTCCCCAGCAGTGACGCGACGCGCTGGATCAAGCGCTTCGTGGAACTGCGCCGGCCGTACCTCCACGTTCACAACGTCACAGACGGGGAAGAGGTCGCCATTGTCAGCTTGCGTAATTCTCGAGTTGACAGCCAGCCTGGCATCCTCGGTCTGCTGAACGGGGACGAGGACGAGGACGGAGGCATGGACATGAACGGCGCCCTGACCACATCACCGCCACAGCTGTCGCCGCAATATGACGATGACAGGAACGGCCACCGCAGGACTTCTTCCGGCCGCGTGATCTCGAGTATCGTCGGCACCATGAACGGCAACGGCTCCGGCTCCGCGGCCCAGACCAGGACCAGGCGGGTGACCTCGGGCCTCGCCAAGCTCTCGAGCAGGCTGCAGGCGGGCGTGTTTGCCATCTACGGGACGGACAACACGTGGCTGTTTGCGGCGAGGTCGGAGCGCGACAAGCTTGATTGGATATTCAAGATCGACCAGAGCTATTTCTCGTCGAGCAGTGTGAGCCCGGATGAGACTGGGGCTGATAGTCCGGGTCTGGGATACTGAACTTGGCCGCCCTACCCTCTCTCTTCGCTGTGAAGCTGCAACACGCTACAGTGTTCTTGTGGTCACTGTTTGCTCGCACACGGACTGCTGGATTGCTAAAAGGGTTCAACATCAACCTACATTTCCTTTGTCTTGCCCTTTCCTGCTTGGCCGCAACGTCATGTATTTATATAGATTATACCCATACTCCCTTTCTTTTTCTTTTGCGGACATGTCTACAAGAATGGAAATAAAAGACCAACGGTGGCGCCCGCGCAGAGAGATAAACTCGATAAAAGGGGGAGGGGAGAGGAAGTACAGGATACCCGGCCGAATCCTTGCGTTCGATGGATATGGATGGATGGATGGATGGATGGGGGAGGCCGCAATATTTGGTCTTTCGTTTTTTGATATAATCAGGCACGGGCCAATTAGAATAGCTGATTGCGTCTTTTACCTAGGATGACCCGACGACCGTATGGAATGATCAGGAATCTACGTATTGGACATATGCCTGGCCCCCTTGCCGATCTAGCTGTGTTTGCTGTGGTCTCGAACTTACGGCCGTAGCAATCCGACCCTCATGTGCCCCCTCCCACCCCTATTAGCCCGCAGATAGTACGGCACGAACACCAAATCCCTCTCCTCGCCCTTGTCCTCGCCCGGAACAGGCCCAGCAAGCCCCCAAGCCCCAACCTCCCTGGTCCAGCCCCTCGCACGGAGCGCAACGTACCTCTCGCCGTCCCACTCCCTCTCCTCCTCCGCCACGGGCGCCTTGTCATCGACCACCACGTCCTTGAAGTGGTTCCCCTCCCAGTCGTTGTCCACGTCCTCGACGCAGTACACCACCGGGCCCCGCGCGAGGCTCAGCGTGCGCTGGTTGGTGTACGGGTGGGGCGCGATGAAGCGCGGCGCGAAGCCCTGGATCGCGAGGGAGAAGGAGGGGTTGGCTATTACGTAGGAGGGGGAGAGGACGAGGTAGCCCGCCTCGAGGGCTGCTGGGGTTCTGGTGGGCGAGGGCGAGGGCGTGAGGGTGTAGTCCCCGTGCGACCAGGAGGGGATGCGCAGGCGGATGGTCGTCTGCGGGGCTGGTGGTGATGTAGTGCGGTGGTGGGGGCCGTGGGTGGTGGATAAGGTGAACATGATGTTTCCCTCCCAGGGCCAGTTGGTCTTTTGCTCGAGGACCACGGATCGTTGGGTCTCGGTGTTGAATTCGAGCTTTGCGGTCGTGTACAGGTGGACGTTGATATAGACCTCCTCGGCACCGTTGCCCTCGTCGTCGGCGGCGGGGTTAGCGAGACTGCTGCCGAAATGCCAGAGGTAGCCCCCTAGACTGCCAAAGAGCCGGCTGACATTGGGCGGGCAGCAGGAACACTCGAACCACTCCTCCCGCTTGGACAGGTGGTCCGGGCAGCTGGCCAGGTAGTTCTCATAGGTGAAGGACTTGCCGGACAGGGACATGGAGCCCATGACGGTGTTGTAGAGACACAGCTCCATGATATCGGCGTAGCGTGAGTCGGGCGTGAGGTAGAGAAGCCTCTCGGCGAGCATCATCGCCCCAATGGAGGCGCACGTCTCGGCATAACAGCCGCCCTCGTCCGGGGCCTGGGGCAGGAAGTAGTCGATGCCGAAGCCCTCCCACTGGGCCATTGCGCCGACGGAGCCGGTGAGGTACATCTTCCTGTCGACCATGTTGTCCCACAGCCGGCGCAGGGCCGCAAGCCAGTCCTCTGCGTCGGGAAGGGGCTGCGTCCCGTCCTTGTGCAGGCAGACCAGGTCCGCGACGCCGGTGAGGAGGTATGTGACACGCACGGCGTGGCCCTCGACGGACTCCTGTTCGAGGATGGGCATGTGGGCCTGACAGTACCAGTAGTCGCGGGACATGGGGTACGAGTTGGGCCTCCGGTGGGCTTCTTCACTCCGGCGGTCCATCTCCCAGTCATAATAGTGCCTGCCGTCCTGTCCGACGGGGTTGCCCCGCTCCGTGAGGAAGAACCTGGCCAGCTCGTAGGCCTTGATGTCACCTGTGGTCCTGTAGAGGCGTAGCAGAGCCAGTTCAATTTCCGGGTGGCCTGGGTAGGCCTTCCTCTGGTCTGGGCCGGGACCGAAGGTGGCGTGCATGAGGTGGACGTATTTTGTCATCACGTCTAGGAAGTCGTTGGTCTTGTAGTATTTATAGTGCGCGATGGCGGCCTCGATGAGGTGCCCGGCGTTGTACCTGGAGAGTTTTGTCAAGATCCTGGAAGACTACTGCTTGGTGTTGAGGGCACTAACATTTCATGCATGTCTCTTATGTTTGTCCATCGTTTACCTGGCTCGACCACGATGTAGTGAAGGTTCAGATATCCATCATCCCTCTGGGCAGACCTCATCGTCTCCACGATGTGCTTCACGGCCTGGTCAAGCTCAGCGTCGTGCTTTTCAGCCAGGAAATATATTGCGCCCTCCATCCATTTGCCTAGGTCAGAGTCCCAGAACAAATGCGGTGGGACTGGCCAGAACCGGTGGTCGTCGTAAATCGGTAGCCATCCCAGCTTGAAGCAGTCGTAACGCCCGGTGCTCTTGAGCAGGCCTAATTGGAATTGAAGAGTGGCAGTGGAGATTGTCGTCCTCGTCTTCGATAATATGGATGGGCCATGGAATGTAGTATGGGTGCAAGTGCTCTGAGGGTTTGTTTCTCTTGGCTGAGTGCGTCGAAGGGAAACTTCCCTGGTGCGTAGATCAAGGTTGAGGCGCATCTTATAAGTAGTCATTGGTCGTACAAACTGACGTCTGGAATGCTAAAGTATGAGAACAATACAAGAATCTATGGAGTCAACTCCAAGGGATATTAGTGATATCTCCTGGGCCCAAGAGACAATCTTATCGGATAGATAAGTGAACAGGGCGGGGTACAGGAACAGTTGGTGTTCCATCAGGGGCAACCCGGAATCTGGCCAGGTTCTCTTCGGCTCCGGGCCACAACTGATCCCTCTTGCAACTACCTAGGTAGATACGCCGGGAATATTGTTTTTGGATATAGATGTTCGAATGATCCCTGTTGCCAATGACTTCATACGCAGCAGTGGAGGCGCTAAACTTAAGTCGGCCCCCTGCGTGCGCAACGCGCTTGAGAGATGTGGACAGCAAAGAAAACAGAAACGGGTGCTTTCATCTATTCCGTGTATACTTGAGTAGGTTCCTAGGGATCGTCGGCCTGTGGTTGTCCCTTCGGTTGTCTGTGGTTCGCGGTGAGATGCTACTGACACCACTTGGGTCAATATAGAAGGGTAGCGCGCAGAGGGAACGAAACCTCGATTGTCAGCACATTGTCATGAACAATGTGGATGGTTAAAACTCTCAATCCGTTTCTGGATAATAAAGGTAGTGCCATAGTAACGCATCTCGCCTTGTGATATGGACAGAAAGAAAGCGTTCAAATCTTGAGGATCTCCTGCATAGATGCTCCCCAATACCAAGAGGCAATAACCATAGACCCCAAGCTCATCGAGAAGGCCATGAGGAAGTTGACATCGTTGTTGTCAAGTACATCCCAACCGGACTCGACAATCCTCGAGGCCTTTTCATCCCCAAAGCTCTGCTTGCGCTGCTTGTCCGTGGCGTCATACTTATTGGCATCCTCAGAACCATCAACTGCAGAGGGATCTGTCTTCTCCACAGCCTCCTTGCCCTCACCACTCAGGGCAGCGGCCTTGACCTCTGAGCGCTTCCTGTGCTCCGACTTGCCGGTAGGGGAGGTGATGAGCACGCGCTCGCCACCCTCACCTTCGACAATCTTGCCGCTTCGGACATCCCTCACACTGCGCTGGAAAATGGCACCAAGGAAAGAGTCCAACACACTTCCGAGTGCGCCCCAAATTGTGAGACCGAACATCAACATGTTTCTCTGCGACTGTGTCCATGGTAGACCACCACCCAACTGTCCAGCTGTCTGCTGATTGCAAAACGGAACGAAGAACATGGATGTGGTCACGATTATCATACTCCCCAGAAGGCCCGCGGCGAGGCCCGTAAGCGTGACACCGCCGTTGGTACCCGGCGGAACCTTGCGGAAGGTAGGTGACGTGATCAGTCTCGGCGGCCCCTTGGCCAGAATGCCGAGCTCTGAAGAAAACGTATCGGCTGCGACGGCAGCGTAATTCGCAATTATACCAACGACGAGAATGTCACCACCCCATGCAAAGCAGAACGAGCCTTCGGGAACTGTCTGGTGTTTACTGACGGAGGATACCCGTTGTCGGAGCTGGTAGGCGTGGAGAACGGACAGGATCGAGGCGACCAGAGAGTTTGCAAACACTGTACGCATCGACTAGTAAGCTCCTGTTGTTGACAGTCTAACATATCAGGCAAAGGCGTACCTTGAATGTGATTTCGGGGACCTTCTCCTCCCGGTGCTCCCTTGGAGGCCAAGGTCAGCTTAGCCTTGACATCTTCTTTGACCTGTAGGGACACACGCCCGTCAGCTTGTCTTCTTGCCGGACCAAGTTGGAGGGATTGGGGATCTATCCGCTAGATACTTACATGTGTCACTCTCGTTCCAGCAAGGAAGAAAACGCAGAGGAGTACAAAGGGAAGATTCCAAGGATGAACAGCATGGGCGATGCCGGTGACAGTTGCTGCAACAAGACCTCCAGTGGTCAGTGACTTCTTGGAGTAAGCCCGATAGATCATCAACCCCAAGGCAGGGACTGCAAAGATAGGCTTCATGATGTGCACGTAAATATATGCGTAGAATCTTTGAGCCTAAGAACCAATGAAGATTCAGGATCGAATCATTCGGAGAGAAAGAGGTTGAAGAGTAGTCATGGGAACACAGCAGGAAGTGTCACATGCAGGTGGATGAAGCTGGATAAAGGTGAGCAGGAGCTGGGAGCTTTGGGAGCTTAGGTGGGTACAATTAGGGTCCGGGTTCTTTCCGTGGGTGGGGAGTGGGG
>LKEA01000020.1:105271-134971 GCA_003795315.1 Cytospora schulzeri | reverse complement strand
AAGCACTCAACCCGAATTCCGCTTACACATGTGAGAGCCATTGTCCCTACTGTACTTACTAGGTAGTTAAGTACTCGTAGATCCCTGCAGCAACCCCACGTCAATAAACGCGTTCATCGAGACGCGTCTGCTAAATTGATTCTCAAACTCGCATGTAGAACATGTGACGACCAGCCGATCATACCACGACAACACAAACCACTACATACCAGCGACCGTCACAAACCGCAATTTAGACGCCTCTAAATCCGAGAATATCTACGTACACAGTCAAAACAACAGCAACCATGAATTTCAGCCCTACCAAACGGCGCAAGAACAAGGACATCGCCGGTGCCATGTTCACTGGCCGCGGCGTTGCTCCTCTGTCGTCCGCCGCTCCCTCCTCGTCACCAGCTTTCGGAACGCCCGTACACCCAATAAAACCCTTTAATGTCACGATAAGCGGAAAACAAGCACCCATCCTCCCCATACTACTGCCGCCTGCGACCCTCCGACCCTTGGCGTTCCGAACGTTTACCAAGAAGCACTCTCTTACCCTGACCTCCTCAGCGCTACAAGAGCTTGCAAGCTTCATTGGGAGGCATTGTGGTTCAGGATGGCGAGAGGAAGGACTGGCAGAGAAAGTCCTGGAGGAGGCTGCCCGGGCATGGAAAGGCAGGAACGGCGGTGTCATCGTCGAGGGAGGCAGCCCGGAGCTGAAAGAAATACTCAAGACGCTTGAGGGAAACATGAGCGGTGGTAGAATAATTACTGGCCAAAGAGGACTGAGCCGGCAGAACAGTTTGCTGTTGGATACGCAGCAGGAAAATGGCGATATGTCCAACGCAAGACTAGGCTTGCGACCCACGGTAGCACTTACTCGGGACGAAAGCCAGACAAGCTTCGGCATGTCAGCACTAGAAATGGATCAGGATCAAGATGAAGATATCAAGGACCCGAAGAGGTGGCTGAAAGTGATAAGCGCGCTGGAGCAACCAAGATTTACCTACAATGTTGACAAGAAGCATTTCGAAAGGTGAGTCTTGGCCATCACCGGTTACTATTGCTCGAAAGAAACACTAACAGGTTTGGCATCAGGGAAACCAGAAAGCCATCACTCATGCCATCGGCATCTCACAAGACTATGGTCTTCCGAAACCGCTTCAATGTCATTCACCAGCGTCTCCTCCGCAATGAAGCCTTCCAAACCTCTGCGGTGGCAGCTGCCCGCGCCACATCCCTCAAACGATCTGAAACCGGTCAACAGTTCCAGAAAATCACCCCTATAGCAAACCTTCTGGGTCGCCACGGCAGCCAGCATATGCTTCTCGGCATGTTGACTGTTCTTCCCACTGGCAACCTCGCCGTCAGCGACCTCACCGGCTCCATCAAGCTCGACCTCACACAAGCACAAGCCATACCTGAGGACTCAGCATGGTTCACGCCTGGAATGATAGTCCTGGTCGATGGTGTCTACGAGGAAGATGATGACGCATCATCCGGCAATAAGGTTGGCTTAAGTGGAAGCTCCGGCGTAGGAGGCGTTATAGGAGGCCGCTTCCAGGGGTTCCTGATAGGCCAACCTCCATGTGAGAAGCGTCGCGTCACTCTGGGGGTCAGCGGACCTGACAGCGACACCATTGGTGGAGGATTTGGTTGGATTGACTTCCTGGGTGTTGGCAGCGAGCGAGCCATGGGGTCACGTATGCGAAGGATGGAGCAAAGACTGCTTCGAAGACCACTGACGGACGATGATCCCGATAGGGGGCGAGGGAGGCTTGTCGTCCTGGGAGAGATGAACCTTGATCAGCCACGCACGCTGCAGGCCGTCAAGAAGATCCTGTCTGGTTACGCCAATGAGCCGGAAGGGGCGACGCCCCTGTGCTTCGTGTTCACGGGGAATTTCACGCAGCATGCGGTCATGGCAAGAGGTGGGAGTGGAGGCAGTGTGGAATACAAGGAGTACTTTGACTCCTTGGCGGCGGTGCTGGCAGAATTCCCGATGCTCCTGACATCTGCCGTCTTTGTATTTGTGCCGGGAGATAACGACGGCTGGGCTTCCGCCTTTTCCGCGGGTGCTGCTACGCCTCTGCCCAGAAAGCCAGTACCAGACTTGTTTACAAGTAGGGTGAGGAGGGCATTCGCCACCGCTAACAGCGAGGCAGGAAAAAAGGAGGAAGGGAGCGGGGGCGAGGCGGTCTTCACATCCAACCCAAGCCGCTTGAGTCTATTTGGTCCCTGCCATGAGGTCGTCGTGTTCCGGGACGACATCTCGGCGAGGATGAGGAGGTCAGCTGTCCGCCTGAAGAAACCGCGGAGTGTGGGGGACGAAAATGCCGTGATAAACGACGACACACCCGATGACGAGGACATAGACATGGCGGGTGCGAGTCCTTTGCAAGAGGGTGTTGACGATGAAGCAGCCGCTGACGCGATGGACGTGGATCCCACCACTTCACGCAAAAAGAAGCCGTCCGAGCCTGAAATCCCATATGATGTCCTTGCCGCGCGCAAGCTTGTCAAGACTGTTCTGGACCAAGGATACCTGGCTCCCTTCCGACAGTCCATCCGTCCCGTGCACTGGGATTACGCCAGCACGATGCAGCTGTATCCCCTGCCAACGGCGATGATTCTCGTGGACACAACAGCGCCAGCATTTTGTGTCACGTATGAAGGGTGCCATGTGGTCAACCCTGGCGCATTGCTTGTCACGGGGAGGAGAGGCATGGCGAGATGGGTGGAGTACGAGATTGGGAGGACGGGGAGGGTCAGGGAGGTTTTGTTCTAGAGTTCCTGGATGCAGCCTCCTCGGGGAATCGGGAGACAAGGGGGCATAGGTCTAATGAGCGATGATTGCATGGGATAGGATATATTGGAATGCAGGTGGTATAATGCCAAATCTACACACCATCACACAACAGACGTCTCCCGGGAGTCACCAAATCAACAATCGTGCTGAAGAGCCTTCATGGGTTTGGTTGCCCAGTCACACTGACATGACTCCATTGAAAGTGAGTGTCACTTAATTCCAGGCTTCCTCCCAATACTCGAGTGGCCGAAAGCAGACAGTATACGCGAAAAGAAAGCAGTCCAATACGCAGGAAGTACTGAATAAGGCTTGAGACTTATTTGTATATCGCGGAAAACAAATTTGCCTATCTTCCGAATGTGTCTCGAAAAGATCTCGGACGAAAGGAGAACAAGACACGCCATGCGAGGCCGAGAGCCTTGCCCATGATAATCGTTTGTTCCCATCGACACAACCAAGAATGCTATTATCAGTCTCTCAGTCTTGCCGCCAGCCCGCCAGCATCGCCATGCGCATGGTCATCGAAAGAAGCAAACTTTGGCGGCTAGAGACCCTGCTCTATATGATCCTTCTGCTTCAGTCACCACGGGACATTCTTGCCCATAATGTTCCTGTTCATCCATAACCTTCTCGACAGTGACACAGCATTAATCCATGTCTCAGAAACTACCATAGCCTCGGCAAGACCTGGCTTGCTTGAAAAGCGTACCATGGTCATGGCAAGCGGGCCCGCACGAAACCAATGCAATGTTGACCGCCTCCTGATTTAGATCTGGCCGTTGTGCTAGCGGACAGAGAGGAGGAAACGAAAACGAAAAGGCGCCTAGACACGAAATTGGGTACAAAGTGTTCCCCTTCGGAAGACGATGCACACCAACTCCCGGCTTCTTACGCCCCTACGCGAGACGGGGTACGATGCAGGCTGCCGGCTTGCATGAACACAGCACCTTGTGAATGGGTGCTTACGAGTTTCCCTTGTAGCCCTTGGGTGCTCGCCCTTCGACTCTTGGGTCATCGGAAGAGTCAAAGAGACCCAGGTTGTGCACAGAGACAGAGACAACATCCGTTACGACCAAATCGTTCCTTTTGAGAGGACCGGGAACATCAACTTGTCAACTTCACACAAGGATAGTGCTAATCATGTTTATAGTTACTTCGTGGACGAAGCTGAAATCCCGTCGGTAATCAGTCGCTCGGTCGTGCCGGGTGTGACGATCTCCGGGCGAACATCCTCGGGCCCGAGACACTGACTGGAAGGGGGCAGTGTACGCGCCTCCTCCACATCGTGGCGTTCATCCAATGTCAACTACCATGCAGACGGTGTTCCTTGGGCCCAAATCTTTCTGGACGGGCCCTAGCAACAGCAGGGGAGCCTGATAGGCTGGTCCGTAGACTCTCTATGCCCCGGGCCCTACTCAAGCTATGGCTGCAGGTGAAGCGATAAAGGGGTGCACCAGCCTGCCAGACAGAGAACGATGACACCCACCGTTCCTGGGTTATGCACAGAATAGACGCCACAGCCGCTTTTGAGAATTGCGTGTCACCTCTTACTTCGTTCGAATGGCCCTTCATCTTGACAGATTAGACAAGAAATTTTGCTTAATTCCGCGTTTTCCGGCCACCTTCCCCGCTGGGGCGGTCGAGCGGCGGCTTGCTACAAAAAGAAGATCTGATCTGATCTTCAACATCAGAGTGGAATTAACCGTTGTGTTCCAGAGATAGTGGGTTCCGCTCACAGTAGCATTCTCGCGAGTAAGACCGTTTAGAGAAGTCCAGAAGGCAGCGTTGAACTCAAGAAGTCGGAGGGTCACATCATAGGGCTGTTTAATGAGGAGGGTGATCAATAAAGTTTCCAAATGTCTGGAGCCAACCTGGACTAGATAGGTAGGGATAAACGTTTTGCTTCTGCTGACTTGACCTAGACCATAACATAGTTCCCGTATATTGTGGTACCCAGGGTATGCAACGAATTGCGACATTCACACGGTGTTTCCTAAGTCGTCTAATGATGATGATGATAGACATTGCCTACATCTTTCAGCATCTTGGGATAAGCTATACCTGGTTAAGCGTAGGAAGGAGGTCAATTGCTGGATCAAGTCTCAAGTTCATTGGTTTTCCGGTGCTTCAACCCGTCTCAAGGTTGAAATGGCAAGTAGATATCTGCATCATCGACAATCAAGTATCAATCATCTACCGAGACACGGGCCGCCGCGATCCGGACTTCACTCAAGTTTCTTCCAAGAGCATCTAGACTTATCAACTTCGAGGAGATCTTTCCCCAGGCTCTTAACATGCTTCAATCTACTCCCTGGCCGTTCTTGGGGAAGCATATGCGGCAAGAAGGGGGAAACAAGCTGAACGGGGAAAATAAGCGCTTTTTCTACGGTGGTACAGCGCCCTCGTGCTCCCAGGCTAAGCTTGTTGTGCACGGGATTTTCTTTTTCGACTACACTGCATGAAACGCACGCAGTGCAACAGAGACCACGCCAGTTTGTATACGATATCTTGGCCCAGGACCACCTTGAATGCAGTCATCCAGCCAAACACGATCTGAGTACGCAATGGTGTCCCGTCAAAGTGAACAGAATGGCAGGGTCGAGTCCTTTTACCTATTGAGTTGGCCGACTGCTTGCAGTTCAACATCACAACGCACACTAGAACCAGCCACTGGGACACCCGACCGTTGAGATGGCTTCACTTTCTGACGGGAGGTAAGGAAAAGACGTGGCTAGGCACCTTCTTTTAGACCATAGCCTCATCCCAACGTGGCGCCAAGAGAGCCACCTTCGTCAAGCCACTTCTATGATGATGGAGGGTATTAGACAGCCCACTTTATAACGGGATTGGCTTGCCGATATTGCTTTCTTTTCGCTCCCCTCCCTCCTTTATTTTTTTCCTTCTCTCAAACAAGACTCGATCATCTTTGGCTGGCTGAACGCCTGTTCCCGGATCCTACACAACCGCGTGCCACTTACCCGCCATGAGCAAAAGTTTACAGTGTCATTTCGTGGCGTTGATATCAATATCAATATCCTAGCATTGCTTGTGGTTTCGGATTCTCCCCTGCTTCTGCAGTGCCTACAGCATGCAACCTCGAGGGGCCACCTGGGCATGTGGGAGCAAATACTCCTGTCAATGTTCAGCTTGGACCCTCCCTCGGCGGCTTCCAATGACTTTTTGCGCCGTACCAAGATTGCAGGATCTACCCAGTACGTTGAGTTACCGCTCTTTCACCAGAGGTAGTTCAGGCCGCTAGGAAGGTTGTGGGCGCGGCTATCCCACCCTTGGCTTGTCTCTGATGTTTGCTTTTTCCTGGTACCTAATTCGGTAGCCTTCGAATATATGGCCCCATGAGCGACATGGGTATATCGAAGGGAAGCTCTATCTGACTTTTATTGTTTGCAACCATACGCGGGTATCAATACAAGACAGCTATCCAACCATAACCTGGCGTGGGTGGTGGGTGTCATGTCAACCCACCTTTCGAGCGACCCTGGCTGATACAGTAGCCACCGGCATGGTGATATCGCTCCCTGCCTCCAAAGGGGAGAAGGAAAGTAGCGGTTGGAGTTTAGCCCCGTTCACACGAGAGGTGGCGCCAGACAAGTCGGCAGCCCATGTGCTGTGTAGCTGGACACATTCTGCATGTTTAAAAACGTTGGCTCGCACCTCGTGAATCACTGACACGTACGATGTGTGATATCTCCTTCGACCATCTCTTAGACATTCGCTCGTTTTACTTTCCTTACCAAATTTGAAGTCCAGTCGATCCTGGGCGGGAATATCTGCTATAATATTACCATTTTCATTCTCATCAGATCCGATCTTGATAATGCATATGCCGTACGCCCTCACTCTCCTCCTGGCTCTGGTCGGGCTCGCCCTGGCGGGAACTGTGGAAGTCCATTGGGATATCACATGGGTGAATGCCTCACCAGACGGATATTCGAGACCTGTGATAGGAATCAACGGGGTATGGCCATGCCCCAAGCTGGAGGCGACTGTTGGGGACACCGTCATTGTCCACATCAACAACAAGCTGGGAAATGAGACCACAGGTCTGCACTGGCACGGTATCACTCAGAAGGGCACACCTCAGATGGATGGTGCGGATGCTGCCACCCAGTGTTCTGTCCCTCCTGGATCATCGATTACATACAAATTCTTGGTATGTGGTACTGCCAAGATCCCAAAATGCATGGGGTTCAATGAGGCTGACTCTCTTCGATCTAGGCCGATAAGCCGGGGACATATTGGTACCACTCACATGAGATGGGCCAGTACCCAGACGGACTACGGGGACCTCTCATAATTCATGATCCCAATGATCCGTACAAGGGACAGGTTGACGAAGAGGTCATTCTTACTTGCACCGACTGGTAAGAAAGATGACCATGCGAGCAGGATGAACCCAAGCACTGACAAAAAGCCTCATTCAGGTACCACTCTCAGTCTATTCCCCTTGTGCAAGCTATGCTTCAGCCAAGTAATACGGGATTCCTTCCGCCTGTGCCAGACAGCATCCTCCTGAATGAAGGGGGCAGCAGCAAGATTACCTTCAAAAAGGGCAAGACGTATCGTCTCAGAATCATCAACTTCGCCGCCTTTGCGTCTTGCATGGTCCACTTTAACTCACATCCCATGAAAGTCATCATGCAGGACGGCTCTTATATCAATGAAACCACAGCCTACCAACTCCGCCTGTCTGCTGCTCAACGGTACGACGTGCTTCTTACAGCCTCCAACACCGATAACACCAACTATCCGTTCCTTTTTGCCCTGGACATCAACCCGGACTATCATAATCCGTTCCTCGGATGGAACTACAACAAAACAGGGTACCTAGTCACGAATACATCCAACCCGACTACCGCTGTCGACGTGGTCAGTGCCTGGAACCCAGCTGACGACTCCCTCTTCACCAACCCCACTGGCGCTGGCCCCCTTAGCCCCCTGTCAACGACCATCACACTGGATTTCAACTTCTGCTTTGACAACAACAGCATCCCCCGGGCATGTTTCAATGGGCATGCATATGTGCCTCAGCTCGTGCCTTCACTGTATACGGCCGCCACTACGGGCCAAGAAAACGACAACCCGGTGGTGTATGGCGGTGCCAACGCGTACATCGCCCCTAGTGGCAATGTAATCGACATAGTGATCAACAACCTCGACACCGCCATCCACCCCTTCCACCTGCACGGCCACCAGTTCCAAGTCCTAGAGCGGCCCGCCGCCGGCGCGGGCACGTACTCGGGCAGCACGGCCAACTTCCGCGCCCACCCGGGCACCAAGGACACCGTCTCGGTCAACGGCAACTCGTACGCCGTGCTGCGGTTCGAGGCGGACAACCCGGGCGTGTGGCTGTTCCACTGCCACATCGAGTGGCACGTGGAGATGGGGCTGACGGCGACCATCGTGGAGGCGCCCGAGAAGCTCCGGGGGAGGCAGTTCCCCGGGGACCACGTCGAGATGTGCAAGATCCAGGGGCTCCCGGTTGCGGGCAACGCGGCGGGGAACACGGAGAACTATACGGATACCGCGGGGATGTTGTTTGTTAATCCTCCTACTTATACTGGGTGAGTTCCCGTTCAGTTGACCCTTACTCCTTTTCCTCGGCTTGAATGGTGTGTGACTGACGGCGACATAGTGCTTTGTATGAACCCACCACCACGGCATCGACATCTCGCTCTCGGGTATTCAGGAACATGGTATAAGAAGCCTTGCTTTCTTCGAGAACCTTTCATAGCTCTTGGGGTGTACCTTGTTGATTAGTTTGGTTTATGTTCTTGTAATTCATTGAGGAGGTAATGATGGAAAGTAATCTTACCTGTCCATATAGGCTGTGGCCGCCCGTGCCCTGGAAGCTGAATATGTCGACAGTAATGAATGGTGGTTTGTACTTCTTTTCTGCTGGTTATACATAGTAATACAAAGGTTACATGGGGATATAAAGAAGTGCAGAGAACAGGTCCGTGGGAATATATTTGTCAATGAATTGCCTGAGCTTCCCGAAACGTGAGTGCTGATATCTCCTGTAAGCTGCCATTTTTCTAACCGTGTTGTACGTCTTGGAGCAGAGACAGTTGAGAGACCCTTCATGGGGGGAACGACAAGTTGTCCCTGACCCGGATCTCCCGCCCAAGGTCACTACGAGGGGGGCGGACGTGTATATACATCCTGCTGGGCCCCGGAGTCCCCACAGATGTCCAACGATCGCTCGCAGACTAAAAAGCATCCGAACAGATGGTGACCATCGCACAGGCGCTACATCACCACATGTTCAGCCCCCGGAGACTATATCACTTGTCTACTAACTTGTTTGCCATGGTGAGTCTGACTGTTGTACCTGGCGGACGCCGGCCTCAGATCGTCTGCTTACTGGTACTTGACTGGGAGGATGGGGGAGGATCCAACGGCGCATGTCCGTCTCGGGTAACCCCAGTTTAAGGTGCGGCTGCCTCTGACATCTGGAAGTTTGATCGACCCTAGTTGGTCAGTCGCCAATCCGATTTCATGTCCTGTTCTCTAGTTCGCGGAGGACCCAGGAGCCTGGGAGCCGCTGTTTCGTCGATATGCAGGGAGGGAGTACCACGGCTGGCGGAGCAGAGTGTCAGACAGCTAGTCTCAGCGTCCCCAGATATGCCACATGTACCCCAGGGGGGGGGGAGGGATCTTAAGAGGAGACTTATGCGACGCTGAGCCAGAGGATGCTGGTGGCCGGGAGGTGCATGGGTTTGTGGGACTGGGGATGGCTAATTCTGGAAGCATGTTTTTATGTGGTGCTTGGCTGGCTGTCGGTGTGATGTGAACGGCCTTCTAGAAGATGGTTCGGTATCACCACGTGCTCGTGAACAGTGGTGGCGAGACGAGGCGTGCTTCTATTGACACATCGCGAGCCGATCGTCAGAGTTGATAGATTTCACAACATCTTGATGGTGATCGGGGCAGGGTGAGAGGGGGCTTTTGGTGTTCTGGAAGTACTGGCCATGACTGTTAGCCCGAATATGGGGTGGTCAGATCTCTGGCTGCGTTCCTAGATCATGTATGTTGTTGAGATTGGATTGGTCACCGATGAAGTCTGTTTTCCCGTTGGGGGTTTCAAGTCTCTCCTTTGATGCCAAGACTCCCTCATGGAGTTTCGCGCACATTTCTCTGAACCAATCGGCCATTGCTTCGCGTCCAAGCGAGTTGAAGAACATTCTTGTATGAGGAAGGACACAAGCAAGGGCGCAGAGTTGCCGATGCCATCTTGTTCTGGTGCGAGAGATGGCATTGGATCAAGATGATGCGGTCGTCCGTCAATATCCCCAGGATGCGTGCGGCCGCTGGCAGGTTCAGCCCTGAGGAAGGAGTAGTGCCCAGTCCACTGGGGCCCCGTCCGGGCGGAAGCACGGTTTAGGCTGTGTATTGAGCCTTGGTATCGTGGGGAACGGTACAAGTGGTGTGCTCTTTTCAACGATCTTCAACTTTGGAGGGATTCGATGGCGTTTTGGAGTCTGGCATCTCACTACACTGATAACGGGAGTCCGACATGACATTTCCAGAAACAACAGGCAGACACCAAACAGAGATTACACTGATCCAGGAACCCGACAGGACCCGATGATATCTTCTCATACTGACAGCACTGTTCTGTCGAAATCATTATTGCAATGATTGCACCTTGATCCACCCAGGATACGAAACCCAAAAACATGGTTCATGACGAATCCATCTCGCGTCTAGCCCGCGTCCAGAAGAATTCTACGCCACAACAGGGCATCTAACCAAGAGAGATAAGTAGTAGTCGGCCAAGGACCGGACGTCCGGGAGAGATTGTTGCAGGTACCTGCAGCAATAGTCGTGTAAGAAAATGTCATGATGGTATGGAAAAGGGCCGAAAACACCAGGCCCAACATAGACGCCACTGGCGACCATAATCAGATGACAGCGGGCAGGGACGCCACATGTGCACCTGTACTTCTTCAGAGCCGGCTAGCCGACTAGCCGGAGTTGCAAAGACGAACGTGCTGTGGCAATAGGTGCTTAGAGAGGGACGGGGGGATATATTGAAGTGAAGCCATCTAGGGCTGACAGTTGAACTATTTTGGGTAGTCCGTGGGACTCAAGTAAGCCGGGAAAGCCGGGCTCACTGTTGGGTCCTAGTAAGAGCATCTAGGCCGGACCATGAGCCGTACAAAGGCAATAACAGTCGGCTAGTTGCTTCCGAGGGATCAATGATGGCTGCCGAAGACACCCAGAAGAGGTACTTGATAATCAAAAATCGAAAGAGCGGTCGAGGGTCTTTAATCTCGTAATGGAGATACGGGCTTCATGACTACATTTCGATGACGGAGGGGCAAGCATGTTTCCAATAGTTCGGTGACCTTGTGTGTCAATCTCCTGAGACTATCAAGAAGGATTTGCCGTATTCCGTGACCGGGATTGCTAACAAGAAGCGACTGCTGATGAAGCATGGCATTGTTCGGGAGGGACAAGGCAATGATAGTGCCAAGAGGGGGATAAAGCCCGGGCTGATGAATAAATTGCTAGAGAGGTATTGCTGAAGAAAGCGATTGGTTAAGCTTCATGTGCCATACATGCTTCTTTTTACACCGGCAGCACGGTTCAGTCCTCTACGTCAATGACACTTCTGCCAGACAGGATTCCCAATATTCTAGCGTCATTCATCGTCAATGTTGATTCGGGCGCAGCGATCACCATCTCCACATGCAGTGTTTATACACTACAGCAGGCTTCTAGTAACTACAGCAGGCTTGCTTCTATTACTAGTTGCCTGCGAGTCCAAACGCTTGGGACGATGTTGTACCAGGAGTAATACATGAAAATAGTAACTTGCTATCCAATCGTTATTCACTACTTGAAAAAGGACCGACCGACGCGGCTATTTTGCGTGTGCGTGTGTTGAGGTTTCTCGGTGAATACTATAAGACGCCACGGGGTGTGATTAAACGAGTAAGCCCTATCAACAGCTGTGGGCACCCCTGAAGTATGTACCTTCGTACTTTGAGTACATATGTACCTAAGTACCTGAATATGTATGGAGCATTTCGAAAGATGTGACCCCACTTTACCCCATTTGAGGCTGAACACGCCTTATGTAAGCCGGACAAACAACGACTTCATGTCATCTTAATTAACATCCGTCACGGTGTCTATATGCGGCAAAACTCACACACGGGCAGCCATAATAAGAATATACCGCGCGATCCGTGGAATAAGCTGACCAAAAGAATGCTGCAAAGACACAGTTTCCATTCATATCTTTCTATAGCAGCCGCTGTAGAGAGTGGCTCGCGTGGCATATATGGGACAATTGGGGATGTCCGGACGTCCGGTCCCTGAACACCCAGCGCCGGCCCACCAGTGTCTTCCAAGGTTGACAGCACACACACGCCCCAGGCGAGTATCGGCAATGGCTGCGGAAGGATTCCTCTGTCATTGCGGCTCAGTCTAGTTACCCGTTGAGGTGAGACCCGTTCCTTGCTCTGTTTAATGTACCCAGTCTTGATACCTGGTACTGCTCAAGGGAGCTCTGTAGATTTTTTTTGGAGACTATTGTTTCACATCATTCTCGATATACTCCTTCCGTAGCGAATCCTAGTGACACAGTGGACTGACATCCTGGAGTAGGGCACGCACGGTCAGTTTCAAAACAATAATGTTCGATACAGCACCATTCTAGCGCAATCAAATAGTCAAGACGTCATGAGCCAGCGCTTGCAATGTCTCCTGAGGCATAGAGTGCTGCCCAGATGACTGACTTGGAGCGCCCCGTTACATGGCTGTTGGAAGCTCAGCCTACTCGAACCCAACCCGGCTTTTTTGTCGACTATGCCCAATCACGGATGCCTTTTCTTGTCTGGCTGTCAGAGATACCCACGACCGGGAAGTACCTGGTATTTTCCATGAACTTCGGTCACCGACATTCCGCAGCACCGGACGGAACTAGCTTGTCGGTGCCAAGGAGGGAGGTATCGAGGGGGGTGTCACTACACTGCCTTCGAGAACCACTCCCCTGTGACTGAGCCGAGGGCAGGTGAGATCGTCGGTCTCGCACGAGACATGACAGCTGCGGATATCACTCTCGGATCGTAATCTGTGGCTAAGACCTCCCAGCTACTACAGACCCGTATATATGATGGAGTAAGGCCCTCCCACAGCTTTGACGTCGTAGTATCCTCAGAAGGCAATGCTCCAACCTAGGTCGACAAATCATCAACATGGCTGACAAACTGGCATTTCTCCTATTTGGAGATCAGTCGTCCGATACACATGGCTTCCTGGCAGAGTTCTTCCGCCGGCCTGAACGAGGCATTCTAGCCAACGCGTTTCTCGAACAAGCCGGTCGCGCATTGAGGAAGGAAATTGAGTCACTGTCAAGAGTGGAAAGATCAAAGTTGCCCAAGTTCCTCAGTCTGCAACACCTCAACGAGAGATATTATGCACAGGGTGTTAAGCACCCTGGGATAGATGCGGCCTTGCTGTGTATATCACAGTTGGCACATTACATCGAGTACGTGGCGCAAGGCAACTGGACACATTCTTCGAAACTAACCGTGAAATAGCCACGCTGAGAAGCACTACGAAGATGTCGTGCAACATGAGAAGACATTCTTCGTGGGCCTCTGTTCAGGCATGTTCGCCGCAGCGGCCATCACCTCGACGCCAACTCTCTCCACATTGGTTCCTATCGCCGTCCAGGTTGTTTTGATGGCATTCCGCACTGGAAGGCATGTCGCTACTATGGCTGAGCGACTATGTCCACCGGTCGAGCATTCTCAGAGCTGGACTTATGTCGTCTCGGATACAACGGAAGGCGAGGCTCAATCAACACTTGACATATTCAATAAGGCCAACGTGAGTCGAGAATAACACAAGATGGTGGTACATAATTGAGGCGACTAACTGGAAAAATAGAACATCTCAATTGCCAGTCAGGCCTATATCAGCGCGGTCTCAGCGAACAGTGTCGCCATCTCTGGTCCGCCAACGACACTAAGAACCCTTTCCGAAGCTCGTTCCTTTTCAGGAAAGTCAACAACGATACCAGTATATGGGCCATACCATGCTGCTCATTTGCACTCGTCAACCGATGTTGCCAAGATTTTGCGCTTGGACGATGGGGCCGTCCAAGATGCGTTGCACAAGACTAAGCCGAAATCCTCAATTATGTCATGCAAGACCGGCACTTGGATCACGGATTCCGAGACAAGCTCACTCCTTCAAACAGTCGTTCATGAGATTCTAAATGATACCCTCGTGTTTAGTAAAGTTCTCGATGGCTGCCTTGATTCAGCCAAGAAATTCGACGGCAAGTCAGTACTCATCATGCCCTTTGGCCCAACACAAAACGCTGGCACTCTGGCAAGCTTGTTGAAGAACAATACTTCGCATGACGTTATCCTTCGAAACCCACCGCAGATATCAAGGGAGAGCATATCGTGCTCTATCGGAAACCATGGATCGTCGGGCAAGTGCAGGCTGGCTATAGTGGGAATGGCTGGGCGATTTCCCGATGCGGCAAGCCATGAAAAGCTTTGGGAGCTTCTTGAGAAGGGTCTTGACGTCCATCGAGTCGTCCCAGCGGATCGCTTCCCAGTTGAGACCCACTTCGACCCGACGGGCAAGACCATCAACACTAGTCACACGCCCTATGGATGTTGGATCGAGAAGCCCGGCCACTTCGACCCCCGTTTTTTCAACATGTCTCCCCGAGAAGCCTTCCAGACAGATCCGATGCAAAGAATGGCCTTGACGACTGCATACGAGGCGCTGGAGATGTCTGGTTACGTGCCAAACAGGACGCCGTCAACAAGACTGGACAGGATCGGTACCTTCTACGGTCAAACTTCCGATGACTGGCGAGAAATCAATGCCGCACAGGAGGTCGACACGTACTTCATTACTGGCGGTGTTCGGGCATTTGGTCCCGGTAGGATCAACTACCATTTTGGCTTCAGCGGGCCCAGTCTCAATATCGATACTGCATGCTCTTCCAGTGCTGCTGCTATGAATGTTGCATGCTCTTCGCTATGGGCTCGCGACTGCGATACAGCTATTGTGGGTGGTCTCTCTTGCATGACCAACTCCGATATTTTCGCTGGTCTGAGCAGGGGGCAGTTCCTGTCGAAGAAGGGTCCGTGTCAGACCTTTGACAACGATGCGGATGGTTACTGCAGGGGTGATAGTTGCGCTTCTGTCATTGTTAAGCGCCTCGAGGATGCCGAAGCGGATCAGGATCGAATTCTTGCTGTCATCCTTGGTACTGCGACAAACCATTCAGCGGATGCCATTTCCATCACACATCCTCACGGGCCCACTCAATCGATTCTATCATCTCACATCCTTGATGAAGCTGGTGTTGACCCGCTTGATGTCGACTACGTCGAAATGCACGGCACTGGGACTCAGGCTGGCGATGGCACCGAGATGGTCTCCGTCACGAGCGTGTTCGCTCCGGCGGACAGGAAGCGACCCGCCAATCGGCCATTGTTCCTTGGATCTGTCAAAGCTAACGTCGGCCACGGTGAGGCTGCATCGGGTGTGACTGCTCTCGTCAAGGTGCTCATGATGCTACAAAGGAACTCCATTCCTCCCCATTGTGGTATCAAAGGTGAGATAAACAAGGGGTTCCCCAAGGACCTTTCCGAGCGCAACGTCAATATTGCTTTCCACACCACACCCTTCAAGAGGCGAGACGGCAAGCCCCGCCGCGTATTCATCAACAACTTCAGCGCAGCTGGTGGAAATACCGGTCTTCTGCTTGAAGATGCCCCCCAGGTGAAGCCTGCGACAGAAGATCCTCGAAGTCATCATGTCATCACGCTCACTGGCAAGTCGAAAGCAGCCATGATTCGAAATGCGGAGAGAGTTGTGTCCTGGATGCAAGAGCACCCAGACACTCCTCTTGCCCATGTGTCCTACACTACCACCGCACGTAAGATTCAACACTACTGGCGCATGAATGTCGCAGTTTCGGACCTGGCCGAGGCACAGAAGGCAATTACCGATCGACTGAAGGAAAACTTCTCACCTGTTTCCCCAGAGCAACCCAAGGTGGCATTCTTATTCACCGGCCAAGGTTCCCACTACCCTGGCCTCGGGAAAGAGTTCTACGCCCATTACTCTGTTTTCCGCCAGAGTATTGACGAGTTCAACCAGATTGCACAGATCCAGGGGTTCCCTTCTTTCCTCCCGCTTATTGACGGGAGCCAGCAGGACATGATGAAGCTCTCCCCACTCGTCGTCCAACTTGGGTTGAGCTGCTTCGAAATGGCTCTTGCAAAATTATGGGCATCATGGGGGATTGAACCCAGTGTCGTGCTGGGACACAGCCTGGGCGAGTATGCTGCTCTCAACGTAGCTGGCGTTCTGTCAGCTAGTGACGCGATCTATCTTGTTGGTTCCCGTGCTCGTCTCCTCATGGAGAAATGCACAGCCTTCACCCACGCAATGCTGGCTGTTCAAGGAGACGTCACAACGATCAAGGAAGCTCTTGGAGACAAATCCCAATCCATTACAGTGGCATGCATCAACGGACCCCGTGAAACGGTTCTTGGAGGCGAGGCGGCAGAGATCACGGACATTTCCACACAACTGAACAGTGCTGGTTTCAAGTGCACACAACTCAAGGTGCCATTTGCCTTCCACTCTGCTCAGGTTGAGCCGATTCTCGACGACTTCGAGAAGCTTGCTCGGTTTGTGGACTTTCAGGCTCCCAAGGTCCCTGTCATCTCTCCACTGCTGGGGAAGATGATCGAGTCCGAGCCTATCAACCCCTCATATCTTCGCAACCATGCTCGCGAGCCCGTCAACTTCCTTGGTGGTCTGGTTCACGCCCAGCAGTCCGGAGCCATTGACGAGAAGACGGTTTGGCTTGAGGTTGGACCTCATCCCATTTGCGCCAACATGGTGAAGGCTGCATTCGGCGTTGCAACCATTGCCGTCCCAACTGTTCGTCGCAGTGAGACCGCCTACAAGACCCTCAGTGCTTCTCTTTGCACTCTTCACTCAGCTGGCCTTAATCTCGACTGGAACGAGTTCCACCGCGACTTCTCTCAGTCTGTTCGCATTCTGGATCTCCCAAGCTACTCCTTCGACGATAAGAATTATTGGCTTCAGTACACTGGCGACTGGTCTCTCACAAAGAACCGCGCTGCGTTGGCTTCTGCCCCCGCTGTTGTCGAGCCTGCAAAGCCGAAGCTTTCTACGACCTCTGTTCAGAAGATTATCAGTGAGGAAGTCAAGGGTGACATCGCCACTGTTGAGATCGAGTCCAACCTCTCGCGAGAAGACTTACGTCTGGCCGTCACAGGTCACCTGGTCAACGGTGCTCCTTTGTGCCCATCGTCCCTGTATGGTGACATGGCCATGACGGTTTGTGACTACGCATACAAGCTGGTCCGCCCAGACACAACAAACATCGGGTGCAACGTAGCTCACATGAAAGTGCCAAAGACACTCATCTTCGACGAAACACTCGAGCAACATATCCTTCGTCTCAAGGTTACAGCCAATGTTGCAGATGGCCATGCTGATCTTGTCTTCAGCACCGGATCTGGCGCTAAGAAGGTTGACCATGCTACCTGCAAAGTCTACTACAAGGATACCGAGGAGTGGTCCAGTGAGTTCGACCGTGCTGACTATCTCATCAAGGGACGCATCGAGGCTCTGATGGCTGCAGAGAAGGCTGGAAAGGCTTCCAAGGTTGGCCGTGGGCTTGCATACAAGCTGTTCGCTGCCCTTGTCGACTATGACCGCCGCTACCGAGGCATGGAGGAGGTTATTCTCGACAGTGAAACTTGCGAGGCCACAGCCCGGATTCACTTCCAGACTTCCGAGAAAGATGGTAACTACAACTTCAGCCCCTTTTGGATCGACAGCTTGTGCCACATCTCGGGCTTCATCATCAACGGCACGGACGCTGTCGACTCACGGGAGCAGGTCTTCATCTCTCACGGTTGGGAATCCATGAGATTCATTGAGACACCAGTTGCTTCCAAAGAATACCGCTCCTACATCCGCATGCAACCTTTGAAGGGAACCAAGATGATGACGGGTGATGTCTACGTCTTCGACGGCGACAGACTTATCGGTATAACTGGGGGTATCTGCTTTCAAGCCATTCCTCGCAAGGTTCTTAACATGATGCTACCGCCTCGCGGTGCCATGGCAGCTCCTCGGACTGCCGCCGCCCACGCTATACCTGCGGCAAAGCCTGCCAGAAAGTCAGCGCCTGCTAAGGAGAAGAGGGTGCTCACACCGTCCAATATTTCTCATGTGAACAGGAAGCTCGTTTCGGTCACCTCCCAGGTTATGGACATTCTCGCAAAGGAGGTCGGTGTGAGCCATGACGAGCTGGCAGACAACATCGCCTTTGCTGACCTGGGTGTCGACTCGCTGATGGGCCTAACAGTGTCTGGTCGCATCCGTGAGGACCTGGATCTCAATATCGACTCCCACGTATTTGTGGACCACCCTACGATTCGCGGTTTCAAGTCATACCTGCAGCAGTTCGAAAGACCCGGTGCCTCTGATACTCCTTCATCTGGGGAATCTGCCGACTCCAGCTCGGAGACTGAGACGCCTGAACCTACGCAGTCCGATTCTGGTGTTACAACTCCCGAGAGCATCGATACGAAATCTGGTGCGCCAGCTGAAGGCGGCAATGCTGGTCTGCAAGCAGCGATTCGGGAAACAATTGCTTCGGAAATGTGTGTCGAGGTTGAAGAAATTATTGCCGCTCCTGATTTAGCAAATCTTGGCATGGACTCATTGATGAGCTTGTCTATCCTCGGCACTCTACGGGAGAGGACTGGTCTCAACATCCCGTCGGACCTTTTCGTGTCCAATCCATCCCTCAAGGATGTCGAGCGTGCTCTGGGTATCAGCGAGGCACCAAAGAAGCCGGCCGCTCCCAAGCCTGTCGCTGCGAAGCAAGTCAAGTTTGGGGCGCCAAAGGCAGCAACTTCGGACAAACCCCTACCTCCCTCAATGGTCCTCGCTACCATCCCGAAGCCGCCCCGTCCCTCCCACGTTGTCGACGACTACCCCAACCGCAAGGCGTCCTCTGTGCTCTTGCAGGGAAGTCATCGCACTGCCACCAAACACCTCTTCATGATCCCGGATGGCAGTGGAAGCGCAACATCGTACACGGAAATTTCCGACATCTCGCCGAATTGGGCTGTTTGGGGTCTCTTCTCGCCGTTCATGAAGACACCGGAGGAGTTCCACTGTGGTGTGTACGGAATGGCGACCAAGTTCATTGATGAGATGAAGAGACGCCAGCCCGTGGGTCCTTACAGCCTCGCTGGATGGTCAGCAGGAGGGGTCATATCATACGAGATTGTCGTGCAGCTAACCCAGGCCGGCGAGCGCGTCGACAACCTGATCATCATCGACGCGCCCTGCCCAGTCACCATCGAGCCGCTACCAGCTAGCCTACACGCATGGTTCGCCAGCATCGGGCTGCTGGGCGATGGGGATGAAAAGAAGATCCCTTCGTGGCTGCTGCCTCACTTCGCGGCTTCTGTGACCGCGCTGAGCAACTACACCGCCGAACCGATCCCCAAGGACAAGTGCCCCAACGTCATGGCCATCTGGTGCGAAGATGGGGTCTGTCACCTTCCTACCGACCCCCGGCCTGATCCTTACCCGACCGGTCACGCGCTTTTCCTGCTTGACAACAGGACAGACTTTGGGCCGAACCTGTGGGATGGTTACCTCGACATCAACAAGATGACGACGAGGCACATGCCTGGGAACCACTTCTCGATGATGCATGGCGATTTGGTGAGTAGCATTCCGTTTCCCTCGACCTGTGTAGTGCGATATATACTAATACGGCGCCACAGGCTAAGCAGCTTGGCTCATTCATGCGCGAGGCTCTTCTCTAGAGTGGTCACGCCATGGTGTGCATTTCATTGTATGGATAGATGCCATTTTTAGTGACGCTCTTGCATTCTGACTTTTGCAAGCGGTTGTGTTGCATCTTGTCGTTTCTTTTCTTGGTCTGGCATCATACAGCGTTGATACTACAAACGTAAATAGGGCATCACAGAGCGTATTAATCACCTTCCTTGTTTCCCCCTTTTCTTTTTGAGATTGAGATTTCATCGCGAGCTGGGTAGGGAGGGAGGATCTGGTGTTCGATATGGGTCATATAGACATGTTGCGTGGGGTATTTGCCCGTCTATCTTGGGTGGTTGGAGGCTTCAGTGGACCGCCTCCGATGTTAGTCGAGGATTGTCGTGGGATGGTGTTTGCCTCAAGTTGGAAATTTCGGTCTCCCAGAGCGTCTGATGTTAGCTTTTCTGTTTATAGACACCAGAATGACATAGTCGCTTATACCCTCGAATTTCTCAGGAGATAACTGCTTGGTCGCTGTGGATCTTCGTATGACCCCATCGTCATCTCGTTGTTGGCTTTCATTGACTCGCTGCCAAGACGGTTCTCAGCGCAACACACAATGTAGCACCATCTTTCCAAGACGGTGCTCCCTGTAAAATCAGATCATTCGCCATAATACATGATGACTGTGGACTATTTGCTCATGATGGAGTGTCATATTCTGAGTTCTCCATCTCGAATTATGGTCAAAGGGGCCAGGCTGATCGTCCTGTGCAGCTCGGTCGTGGTCCCCGCCGGGCTGACGATAGCTTCAAAAGACTCATGAACAATGCGGTGGGTATCATAGGCGTGATGAGTATTGTACTACTGGGATAAACATAATCGTTCTGTGTCATTACATTGCGAATAGTATCAAATGCCCGGCCTGTACAGTGACAGCTCGTGGCTGAACAAGACCAACGCGTCTATCTCGACTTCAATCACCCATTCCACAATTGACTATCATGTTGAGCTTGGGTATTATTCTAAGTGGATATGAGGCGTTGTGAAACTGCCCATGACTTCCCAAGGGTTCTCTAACTACGAGCCTGTTCGGTCGATCCCGCGTCTTGAGGCTTGCGATCCGCTGTGAGACTTCTCACAATTGTTCCACCGAGGTGACTACTCAAGTCTATAGTCCTATACATTGGCATAGTCATATCGTAGTCTGACTATACATAGAGACTGAAAGTATATAGGTTAGTCTGACAACTGGCTTATTCACGTGTTTTGTTCCGCAGCTCTGGAGCCAAGCATATTCGGCACAACCAACCGTTCCACAACTACATTTTCCCACACAATTTGAACTAGTAAAATGATGGCCTGGGACATCTTGTAGATGGGCTTTCAGTATATGATATTCCAAAGTTATTTTGGCAATGTTTCTGGGCATTTTGAGTCTCTCTCTAGTCCAGCACCATGTGTATCGTGAGTCCGCGTTTGAACGCCCTCACCTTAGAAGCTGTACCCTAACCCCTGAGAGACGTCCAAACAGCCTCACGGAACAGCGTCCCTTCTCCCTTACAATTGATCACGGAAACACACATGTGAGCCTTCCGAGTACTTAGGTCGCCGACCTGACCCAATGTTTCATCCGCTCAAGAAGAGGGAGTTGCGATCATGAGGCGCACGTTTCAGGGTCTTGCGGCTCGTATCAGCACGAGCTCAGCCTCACTTGGACATCGGCCGCGCGTCCGGTCGTCCAATCGGTTTTTATCTTTTCTTGCAGCAGTCCGTATAGAGATTATACGTTCACCAGGGATTGTTTTCAATAGTACGGTCCACGAGAACAGGGTTCACTGATTTCTTGGATTTCTGGAGAACTGGATCTACGGAGTAACAAGACTTCAAACCGCAAGTAAATTCACCCATCCTACTCGGTATCGTGGGTTTCTTCCACAGCTTGAAGGTATTACCAAACCATCCCCCAATACCGTACTCGCGTTTCAAGGATACTCTCACATGTATCGAAATCAATGTCAGGATTCTGCACAGAGACTTCTTTGATTCCAGCCGACAAAACGTCAATAGACACAGCACAATATCACATCCCAAGCTGCTGTAACGTATTGCTTATCTTGACCGCAAGTCGAACACATGATGCAACCTAAGGGAGCCGAAAATTAGTAGAGTTGTTCTAGCGCCACGGGAAAAGCATATCAGTCTCACAGGCCCAAACATTCTGACTATTGAACTGCTGTGCCCGTGAAATGCATCCTGGGGATGGAACCTTGTATGGAACCTTTTCTGAGACCCATGGGCTTGGCATCAAAGTCATAGTTGACGATCCAAGTTGCTCCACTTGCTCGAGCTCTGCGGGTCATCCTGCACAGCAGGCCAACAAATACCGGTTTGTCTCAGAAAGGAAGCATCCGAGGTCTTCCCTCAAGTCACACACAGATTGTGTCTTTGTCTTTGTTTTTGTTGTTGTTCATTTTTTCTTCTTCTTCTTGTTGCCACTGCGTTGTCCTCACTTGATATCACAGGTATTGCTCCAGAGACGCACGCGGCCTGCACGTCGGGAACCCACATGGTGCTGTTCCCGATCGAGACTCGAACTAGCAAAAGGGCACGGTCTCGTGGCATTCCAGGGTGCCGCTCGCCTCGAATGTTGAACCCCGTGGATGTCGATCCTCATCAGGATGGTTCTCGACCTGGTCCCGCGATTCAGAGAGCTTCTCTGGATGACTCCTTGTACACAGGGGCCCTGGTACCTATCACGGCGTACCTAACATGGCGTCTCTGTCCAGGATGAGATATCTGCAAGCAAGATCAGAGATACGGCCCAACACGAGAAATATGGGAGGGCTCAACAGGGAAACCATTGGAGATCAGCTCATCATCCTTGCTGGTCTGTTTAGTATCGAAACAACGAAAGAGCACCAACGAGGAGAGTAACCTGATGGGTGGATTTGATCCTTGTACGGTCCGCGAGATATCATGAGCAGATCTTCTAGTGTGGCCTCGAAGGGGCCAAACATTGGACGCCAGCCAGGCCCATCCCCGATTTTATTTGGGGCGAAGAAATACTGGCAGTTGGTCGGGTGATGTCGAACGAGTCGAAGACACGATGATGATATGGATGTCACGGTGGGATTAGCTGGCCTGGCCCAGTATCGCCTCTCCGAGCATGGAAGACTTCTTTGGCCCCAATCGCCGGTGGCCGCCCGGCGCTCGCCGTCGTTACCAAATGCGATCTTGCAGATGCGGCGGTTTACCAGGCCTCCCGGATTGCCGGGATGGCTGTAGTGGAGTCGTGGAATTTATTGTTGTGCGTTGAGACGTTGCCTCAATTGGTTGGCACAATGAGCTCTGCTTGCTCTCGTTGTTCCAGGTTCTTGACCTTGATTCCGCTGTGCCATTTCAGCACTGTCCTTATGATGTGCTAAGGACACCGGGGAATGCGATTGCAGGACAACAGAAATCCACGACAGCAAGGATTGGACGTGGTGGGATGCTCTGGGGCGGCTGCGAGGAGCTGGCCTGTTGTTGTGGCCAACTTGCTCGAGACCTGCATGGCACTGCTGTAGGTAACTTAGCAAGACGTACTTAGTATGATCCCAGTACCTAGGTAAACAGTTCGGTCCACAGCATGGGTCTTGAATCTCTGCCGGCCGCTTGTCAAGCAGAACCATATAGTCCGTCTTTGTTGAGTGAAGGGGGGAGACGGCTGGTGGGCAGCGATAATGTGGGAGTGTTAAGTATGACGGAGAGGGCTTGCGTAACAGACTGAACTAGAAGCCAACCCAGGCAAGTCTCTGGTACGTAATATTTTCCCATGCATTTTCCCTTTTTTTCCTTTCTTTTGCAATCGTCATTCTCCAGCAGTTCTTCTTCCTTTTGGTCAAGTCGAGGGCGTGTCGTGAAGTTGAATTAAGCTTCCTTCTGTAAACGGTAAGGGTGATTCTAGTACTGTTAGTGACTGCCTGTATTTATGGCCCAGGCCCTAACACTGTGAATCAATCTGTAGAGGGGTTCGATCATGTGTGTTGGACCCACCGCAACTTAATCCATTCTTCCTCCTTTCATTCATCGCCTCATCGTCACATCGCCTCCCACACCACCACTAAGCTCAGCCACCCAAGTACGAACCAACTATTCCTACCTATCAAGCAGAACAGACCATGGAGCTTTTGCCAGTCGTCCCTCCCATTTAGTGATAGCCCCTGCTTTCTCGTCTTGTCGTAATGGCCTCTTCATCCAACAGCGACACCGGCCCCCAACCTCTTACACTGCAGCGGCGAGGCCGGCGAGTCGGCAGACCCGGTGTGTGTATCGTCAGATGGCGGCCTGAAGGCAGCATCAAGAGCCCAACTTTTCAAACAAAGGTCTCTGTGTCCGTGAACAGGGCGGACATGACTGTCTCAAGTCTTTCATGATGCCGCCTCTTGTGCGCCATCCAAGTCTTGCTCCAAATAAATTGCCACTCGACTCGATCCAATCCAGGAAGACTGAATGAGTTGTGAGTTTGGAGGGAGGGTTTGTCCCACTCGGGCCCTGACTGCAAAAGTTGCGTGTTGGTTGGTCAACATGGCCACAAACCTCCAACGCGCATCATCGCGAATTATCGACTTCAGCTACGCCGTTTGGAAACATCGTCTTCGAAGGAAGACGTCGTGCCGCACACCAGCTTGCATTCGGTCAGGATAAATAGTGCAGTTTGGCTTGAAAATCAGCCCGCGCGGCCGCCCGCGCCTGACTTGGTCCTGGACTTCCGTCGGGAACTGCTCTCGTGTTCGATTTTACAATTATCGACTTCCCCCAACGGAACTGTGACGACTGGATTTAGTCTCGCACCAGATTCACGAGGAGGCTCCTCTGCCCGCGGCTGACTTTGCAGAAATGCGAGCCTCGGCACTTGCCTTGATAACGCCGCAGACTACATCATTCGCACGATATCTAGGGATGCGCAGGCTGCACAAAGGATCAACCCTGATCTGACTTGGGCTGCTGTCAGCTCGGTCACATTGAATATGCAGGCTTATGTGCCCGTATTCTCCTCTTATTAGCGGCTTGTGACGGCGAAAGGACACTGAGGCTTGATAAGGCAGCCTTGGAACCCCGAGCATTGGACAGCAATGTTCACGACTACTGCGTCGTATTTTGCTTGATGCTGACAGAAAACATGTGATCAAGCTCGTTGTCTCTGTCATCCTTGCCCGGTATCTAAGCTGGCCTATGGCAAGCCCACACAAGACGCTAACGGCTTGCATTCTATCATCATCGGTAAAGTGTCTTGACCGAGCTCGCGATGATACTAAACCTACACAGGAGCGCGGGCTCCGTTCCTCAGCATGGGAATTCTCGACGACGACCACCCCAGCAGAAGAGCAGACAGAGTTCGGAGCTCGGAAAGATCCAACCACACACCCCCACTTCATCCCCTGTTGCGTAGCATTTAGGGCCACTTAGCTCGCACTCCATAACCCGATGTAGATGCGGCGAACACGTTCGATGACGACCGTTCAAGGAGCCCTTGCTCATACGTCTCAATATGTCGTCTGCTGCTTCTAGTTTGTGTTCAAATCATCAACTTGCAGCGGTCCCGGGGTGCTCTGGGTTGACTCGTGCTTTACCAGAGGATCAATTGGCAATCAACCATGTCAATTTCTATATTTCAATGAATTAACCGGGGGCGGAAAACCTGGAATTCTCACATTCCTCCAGACTGACTTCAAAGAAACAAGATCAGGCGAATCGAGGACACCGCGACCACGGCAACTTCAGAGATCGTGGGTACCTGCAAACACATACCCCAAAGCTTCGACTTCTAGGTCTTGCGTAAGAAGCCGTTGAGATGTTCTGCGGCCGGTCTACCAGCGTAACCGTTGATGAAAAGCAAAACGGGCTAGGATCCCTTCTTATAATCCGTGGCAGGATCTACTCACCGCAACCATTTTGTGGCTTTCCCACTTCAATAATCCAGTGAATGGGGTAGATTCCACCCCTCCCCTCTTTAGACGCACGAGTGCCTCGATGGCAGCCTCCAGAGACAAATCTCAATACTTCCAGGAAGGAAGAGCCGGCCAACAGTAGCCAGCCGACAGCATGGGCATTGTCAGGCCAATCCGGACGCCCAGGGTTTCTTATGATCGACACATGAGAGGGCAATTTGGTCTCCCGTAGACAGGATGAGCTCTTGGGTGGATCGATTAAAGACTCCGAGGTGGTACAAAGGTATTGTACAATCTAGCCTCGCGCCAGTCCCCATTGCCGGGGCTGGTACAGATGACGGGAGCTGCGGATCACTAAAAGGGATTGGAGCAATGTTTCTTCTAGCAGCTGACGGCGCATGCATACGCATCATGTTGTCCCACACCTGGTATACTCAGTTGTACCTTGGTTCTCCTCCCTTCCCTGCCATGTATCTCGACCTCGCTTCTAGGAGAGGCAACCCCTCCTCTCGTCTTTGGTTCTCGAGTTTGCGACCACAGCATTAACATGATCTTCGACGCGCTCCCAAGCTTTCGCGGCAAGTTCTATCGAGACGCTGTAGCCTCCGCAGATGTCTCCACCGAACCAGTCCTTTCTCGTCAACCAGTGTGAAGCAGGCGTCTATATCCTAGCCAAAGGATTCTGTCAACCAAACCCTTGGATTATGCACAGTATCCACTCGGCGGGCGACGCGGTGAGACCATCCTTCTGGTCTTGAGAAGTGGTCTACCCTTCATACAATACAAATCGAGTGCAAGGTGCACCTGAACCCCCAAGGACCGTTGCAATCCTGCCAGGCACCCCTTCAACGTTGGCATCTTCGAGCCAAAGCTGGCAACATCCTATCATTTTGCCGCTCACTTACCTACAAAATTCGGTACTTTTTGTCTGTGGAGCTTCCATAGAGACCAGTCTTGATCGAACCGTCCTTGTGTCAAGCGTGGCCGGGTATTGAAGCCCGTTCCTTGGGCCCCAATTCCGCATACCAAGAAGAGCAGCGCTTCCGGGACATCCAAATTCTAAATTAGGGGCACGAGGCGGTTGTTGTCTTCGATAAGAATCTATGTCCCGCTGGCGCTAGTTCCTCGGGCTTCTTTGTCGCCTCGAACCGGCCTGCACCCAGGGCCCTTCATCTGCACTCCCCCCCCCTAGCACTGGCCAACAAGCCCAAATAAATACTCGTGAAAGCGGAGGTTTCCTTATCCAGAGGCTCATCCTGGGCATATTTGTCAAGTTCATCTCAGCTCTCAACGCCACAAGCCTCTTTTCCTTCGTACATACACCTATCAGCCTGCTACCCCGGCGTACCGATATCTCAGAATCCTTCACATTACTGGGCCAAAACACAAATCACAGCCTGCTGCACTTTCAAACCTACATATTGAGTGCCCAGATCGATAACTACTCCCTCATTCTGTCAAGGAAGTCATTTCTTGCTTTCACAGCGCTGCGGCTCTGAAACATATGGCTACCCCTGCTGGTACCAAGCAACGTCAGCCTCGCCTTCGGGCATCTTGCGATGGCTGCTTCCTTGCCAAGGTTAAATGCTCCAAGGCCAGGCCAATATGCTCTCGGTGCCTCACATGCGGCATAGAATGTCGCTACTCGCCGTCCAGCAGAGCAGGAAAGCCAAAGGCCTCGGAGAGCTCGAAGAACCATACACCAAACCTGGGCATGAGTGGGAATGCCCCGCTCATCAACAATGGGATGATGTATGGGGTCCATTCCGGAATGACAGGGCTTTATAAGCTGGAGACAGGCTGGACATCCCCGACCACAAGCATCGACGAGTCTATGGGTCGTGGCCAGTCTATGTCCTCAGGATTGTCCTCACTCATGGGAGCTGGTAGCGGCCCAGCATCACAGGTCGATCCAAGCGTGACAGCAGAGGTATATGGCCCTGGTATACCATGGACGCCACCCAGCGAGATATCCACGCCGTTCACGGACACATCCTTTGCTGCAATCACAATGCCCCACGGCCACAGTCGCTCTCAGTCATACGATATGCGCGGCAACACCATGGGCTGGGGAGACACAAGCGTCCCGGAGATCTTTTCATTCAACCATGCCTCAACGCCCGCAAGTATGTCGTCAACTTATTTCCCCAGCCCAACGGCTACACCCAATCTCCGACCAACGCCGCCAAGGCCCAAGTCTACACCCGTCAGTTCAGCTGGTGGTTCTTGCACATGCTTTACCGTGTGCCTGCAATCGCTACAAGCTCTACATAATGCTTCGTCTCCCACATCACCGCCATTCGACTTGGTGCTCTCCTTGAATCGAAAGGCCGTCGAAGGATGTGCGGCTATGCTAGGTGCTTATAACCCCCCCCCAACCGCCTTCAAAACGCAGTATAGAGTTGAAACACTGACGCGTCTCTAGCCTGTTCGCGGTGCATGAGAAGATCGGGAACTCATACGGCTGCAATGCTTCTGGCGACCGTGATAGGCACCATCACATCGTTCTACAGGAGCGCCTCTCAGTCCTACTTTGACCACGGTGGCCCGCCAAACGGCACCGCGGCGAGGCCGATCCCAACGCCATCGACGATAGCCAGCGCCGGAATGACAGGCCTCGGCGTCACCCTGGGCGCCTACACGGTCAACAGCGAGGACAGCCGGTGGCTAGAGCTCGAGATCCTCGCGCGGGAGCTCCGGAAGCTCGAGGAGGTGTACGCCAACTTCCGGGAGGTGTGCTCAGAGCTGTCAGAGGACCCCGAGGTCAGCAAGGCCATGATCGGGTACCTCGGCCAGAACTTGGGATCGACCATGCAGGTCGTCAGTCATCACCGGAAGGGCGATATGAGATTTTCGTGAAGGCCCGAAGTGCTTACCCATTGGATCCTCCCTCCCCCCTGACCCCGAGGACATCATGGGGATCGAGCGGTTCCCCACCTTACTTGCACAAATATCGTTATATTCGTGGCGGCACACAGACAGGGAGGGGTGTTTCTTACGACCGACATGACACGACAGTCGACGTTATCTTTCTTACTGGTCCCCAACCCCGGGGAACACAAGTAATATCTATTGTCTATTATTCACTTTCGGTCTTTGCATTTCTTGGGGAATAAGATGGACAAACCATTCCTTGGTCCTCACATCTGAAAAGAGGACGGCGCAGGCGCATTGTCATTCACTCAACCCTTTCTACTTACACGATACCACACCTTATGTCGATTGGAACGAGAGGCAGTGAGTGATTTCAAAGCTACACACGCAATGAATATTTTCCAACAAAGCGACTCTCCTTTGCTTTTTACGGCGGCCAGGACCGAATACAGATCGACAGGGGAATAGCGGGCGGGTACAACACTACTTTGAGACCCTCGCACATGAGAGCTTCTGGAAGAGGCGCACACACAAAGAATTTCGCTGGCGGAAGGAATCGGGAGGTCGGACTCAAAGGCTGTGACTCGGTTCACGGGACAAGTAAGGGACGGCATAGTGGGTTAACCTATTGGCTTGGACGAAACGATCACTTCTCGCTTGACGATACCTTTCACGTTCCTGGGCTTATATTTTCTGGACGGGGATGGGTGGCTACGAATGGTTTGGATTACGAGACGGACGATACCCGGTCTCCTACATGGGAATTCTGGCATTGGCTGGTCCCAGACCGAGGTGTTCTTGTTGAACATGCGAGGGAATCCCAGGGGAGGCAGACGGGGTCTAGTAACTGTCCGTCATCCTCAGGATGCACAGCATGATCTTCCATGCATTCGGCGTTTGCTAGGTGGTACAAGGGGCTGATCGCATCTCTACCTTCCTTTCGGCCCAATGTCACTGAATCATCTTCTGTCGTTGACTATCGATGCCATCTGCACCAAGATGAGAACAACAACCATACTCAATTCACTCAACTTGATATCCCATCACCCCACTGCTGACTTCGCCACATGTGCGGCACAATAGGTTGCCCAGAATACTACTGTTTCTGTTTCCATCATGGTGACGACCTAGACTTCCCAGGACTCCCCTCCCTCCCGTGTCTGCCGAGTCTCAGAAACTGCGTTCCCGGCTAGGAATCCTAGTGCAGGCGGCCCGCTTTTCGAAAGCTTGCGTCCCCAGGGGCAA
>LKEA01000020.1:79792-105251 GCA_003795315.1 Cytospora schulzeri | reverse complement strand
AGGGGATGTGCATCATGGAAGTGGAGATGTCCGAAGGAGCAGCCGCGAGGGAAGGGGGAAACACCACGTGGGAGAGTAAGAGCTAGAGCTGGAGCTAAAAGGGGGAGAGACAACGCTTCCGGGAGCCACGTTGGGTTGAACCGTCCAGGTGGGTTGCGGTTTGCACGTTTCGGAAAAAGAATACAAGAAATACCATAGGGGGGGATTGGGGTGGTATAGCAATGATGAGTCGATCCCTTCCGAGGGGACGGAAACGTTTTATCTATCGATACGACAGGCCGGGGTGATATCTGGGAGTCGAGACGTGGATACTACAGGCGAAGGAGACCAACTGCAGTTTGATAGCCTCACGCCGGGGGAAGTCACGGCGTCTAGTAGCCGCTTTACGTGACAGCGAGTACTGGAAGAACTGCGGATAATGAAACCATACTTTCCCGTTGCCCAAGACTTGCTTGGTTTTCTTTTTCTTCCCTTCCCTTCCTTCCCACCACAGGAATAGCTACACCCGGCATTTTGGTTCCGTCTTCTCTGCGCAGCCCATGATGGGGACGGGTGGACTACAAATCATGCATGTCACGGCGTACGCGTTTGGCTCTCATCCGTCTGCGTCCGTCCCGCTTGCGTCATGGAGCACCTCTACGGTACGTCGCATAGTCATTTGTGTCTTGGTGCTTACCATGTGAAGAATATAGGGAGGGTAGAGCGATATCAATCCATGATTCCACCATTTCTGCCTGCAGCGAAGACGCAAGAGTGCCAGGCTCTGCTGTAGTCTTGTCCCCTGATCCCATGCAATGCACCATATCCCAATCCGAGCCACCGACTTGCATCCCGAGTCCAGAGTTACGTCTCACGGGTACTTTGTCTGCATGTGGCTTCCAAATGTCGTCAGTAGCGGGATGGGTAGAAGGGTTGAAGAAATGCGCTGTTCATTGTGAGACACACATGTCAACTATTAAACGGCCCCTGGTGCCTCACATCCCTCTAACTGTTTTCGAGGAACCACCATTTTGTGCCGGGGCTGCCGCTTGGTGACCACGACGGAATTGATGCGCTGTTTAGTTCCACGATTGCACAATCCTCCTATCTCGCATCCTCCGGGTCCCGACCAACAGCCCTAATGAGCTTCGGTTCCAGCCCACGGGGCTGGGACGCAGCACGGCCGACTGCTCAGGTCCACCACAGCCGTCGGGGTTTGTTACCTGACGTGAGAAAGCCAAAGCTAACGCGACGGAGGAAACAAAAACAGAGAGAGGACACCCCGAGTGGCTACCCTTCCTTAGCTAGGAACGGGCCATTATCAAGCATGGAGCTGCCTGCCAGGCAACTTCGTATCCCCCAGCCGGAGGTTTTGTCGATCAGCCGCCGCCGGGGTCCCATGGTGTCTCAACCGTTGCAGGCTAGTAACCAGGTTGACCCTGGCTTCTCCCTGCCCTCCCCCCTTATCTTGTCCTGAGGTGAGGACCCCCACCGGATTAGGAAATCGGAATTGACGGTGAAAAGGGTGAGATCACGGAGACTCAATGATGATTCCGTGATGCTGCAGCCGTGGCGTGATATAGGGTAAGGGTGTGCTTCGTATACCAAGAAGTGGGCGCCTTCGACTACCCAATTGCACTGCAGGGGCTTCCCAAAGAAGGTGAACAAGTGCAGAAACCGACAACTTTATCGATCCCCCACACATATATCGCACACCATTACGGGACGCCATCCACGGTGAGAAGAAGCCGCAAGTCGTCCCCGCGCAGGACGGTCAGCCCCCGGGGAGCCGAGGCAACACAGGCCGGTGAACAAATTCAGCTAGCTCGATACAAGCCCACGTTCTGATTTGGGGGGTTCTATTGGCAAGGGGGGTGGGAAAAGGCATCGTATCAGGCGTTCTGTATTCTGCGCACGCAGCCACAAGGCTGCATGCTGTTGCAGCGGCCGTTGTTGTCTGACAGCCATGGGAGGATCCTTCTGTCCAGCCCTTACCCATCGATCTTCATGGCGGCCTTTTCTGCTTTTGCTTTTTCCTGTTGTAAACCGTCGGTGAGCCATTTCCACCCCACCCAACTTCGTGCTTAGAAGGCGATGGTGGTGGTCGTCGAAGGGTCAGAGGGATCAGAGGTCTGACTGTGCCAAATGCCCCAAGCTCCCTCCACCCCAAATATAAGACCTGCATAGCCTCTACTGCACCTCAAAGCATGGGCATCCTCGTACGACATGGGTGAATTCCAGGTTTGATACCCTTTCGTAATGTACTTAATCCGCCCTAGCCCATTCCTCCCGACATACCCAAGGCTGATATCAGCACTGGCTCGGGGTGTCGACATTGATCGGTCCCGGTGATGTATCCGTTGTTATTTCACTGCCAAGGAACCGCCTCACATGCTGCCATCCCACGCTTCTGGAAAACATGGCTTTATTGAGAATCAGATATACGAAAGGGTCCCTAGTGGGGCATATGATGAGTTGTCAATATCAGCCTCACGCCTGGATCAGCAACCTGCAGCAATATTTCGGGTGGAATCCAGATAATGCTGGCTCAGCCGCAAGAATTGCGGTTGATCAATTCCACATTGGAGTCTTGAGGCCGTGTTTCCCACGGATCCGACTTTCTCGGACGCGGGGAATGCGCCCATCCTTGTGCGACTGTTGTCTGTCTGTGTGCATTCTTCAGCACCAACCAGATGATTGTTCGCTTGACCGAGTCCATCCCAGTCGTACGCCGTTACGCAATCCACAGCCTTGCAGCGAACAAGCCGTGAGACGACCATCTTTGTCTTATACGTCGTTGTAGAAGATGATCCGGGATTGTTGCTCCGCGGAGACCATCCAGGTCCATGCAGCACTGAAGAAATGGCCCGAGATCGTCGCATACTGGGACCCGTAATCAGCTGGAACAAACACTGTCTTGTCCTTGTCCCTCATCTCTGACATTCTCTCCGGTGTTGTCAATGCCAGAAAGTGCTCTCTCTGGGGACCAGGACATAAAGCCCTGTGTCAAGTCAGCACTTGTGCAGCCACTTCGGGAACTTGAACCGAACCTACAGTGAGTTGCCAAATATCCCATGGCATATTGATGGCTCCTTGCGAAGTAGGCCTTCTCTCCAGACACACTCCTGGGCCATCGCAATAGCCGCGTCTATCTTGTTTTGGAGACTCGAAAAGTATGGTCTTAGTGGTACCAGTGAATGCAGGAACCCTGGGGCTCCATGGCAGAACTGGACAAGAGGAGAGCGAGTCCTGCCCACCGAGCTCGGCCAGTTCCCATTCAAAAGCTGCACGTCCAAGAGCTCGCCGAGCTTCCTCTCCAACTGCCCTGCCAGCGACGGTGTCGCGAGGACAAGCTGTGTGACGATCCCAATGTCACCATGCACAGCACCGAGGTAGGGCTTTCCATGCCATGTCCAATCTGGGCCGTCCGTCATGATCGACCCCGTGATGGACTGTACCGCCGGCTCGAGCAGGGCAGCACTGTCAGGAACCCAGTGGCGGATCATGCGCAACATGTACAGGGTCCCAGCCCGGCCGTATAGTAACTCGTCGGGGGAGTCGCCCGCTAAGATTGCAGGGATGGCGGAGACGAAGGTCTCTACCCTGGCCAGGTCCCTGGTGATGCAGGCCTGCACTGCCTCGTATGCCAGTTTCTCACTCGCTATTCCACATCTCCCGGGGTCGAGACGCACGTGACCCCTCGCGCCGTGCATGTATCTGGATGCCCAGGTGATGGCATGGTGACCTGCGATTTGCAGGTGGGGGTGCAGTGAATAGACATGAAGGAAGAGGTATGCGAATCCAGTTGGTCCCGCCCACAGTCCGGAAACTTTATCATCCGAGTAGTCATGCTTTGGGGGCAACTGTGTAATGATTGCTTCCAAGGCGGTCTTGAAGTGGCGTTCGGGGTCGTCTATCGTCAAGAGCGGCGAGAAGTCGTTAGGGATGAATCTGGGCTCCATCCTGTTGTGACCATTGAAACTAACCCAGTCTGGATCACCTAAGAATGCAGCTCTTCATGGGTACCTTGGTCAGGTAGAGTCACTATTTCGTGGTCTCTTTGATTTATGGAAGTTGTAGTCAGCCAACTGACGCAATCGTCCATAACACAAAACGTTCTGGTGACGAAGAGGAGCTATGGGCGTGTAGAAAGGGGTGGTGTGTGTTTAATATTCGTGTATTTTACCACGCCTCGCTCGTAAATTTGTACAACCCATTTGGTCATCTCACCGTGGTTTGGTATCAAACAGTGCGTAGTCTTCACACATTGTATATACATATATACTCCAGGTGTCATATCAGTACCCCCCTTTTCTATAACAGTCCCACACCCACACCCGCACGCAGCAATGCAGGTGACTGGTCACATGTGAACTTGGCCCAGTCAACCCTTTGATTTTCACTATGAACCGCCTACCGCATATTCTACTATTGCCTTCCCTTCACCGGTGTCGGAATTTGTAATCGCCCGGGCGCACTACTGACTGTGTGGACTGCACATTGATGCAGGTCATGATCGATCATCAAGGATACGAAGTACATACTGCGAGTAAGCTGACAACACCACCCTCTCCCCCATCCCACTCCCCAGAGTCTGGGCTGGAGATCGGAATGCCACCTCTGTCGCCATGCTATAATAAGATCTCATTATATTCTGACAGCGTCTAAGCATCGCCACCTCCACGCGTCGAGTCCGCTGTCGCGCATGGCCTGATGAGCATGTGAACTGGAAGATGACAACACAGGATGCACTCTAATCGTCAAAGTGGGGTGGGTGTGTGTATTCGCCCTGTATATACGACGCCACCACCACCCCGTCGGTGATACACGAGTGGCGCATGCACACATCGAAACATGAGTGCTTACGGCGTTACCTGGTACAAGTCTAGACCTGATCAGTCATCAGGTTCATGCAAGCTATCAGCATGTCTGATGCTTCGGGAGCCGGGCATCAATGCACGAGGACAAGCAACAGGGCAACTTCTTGCGATACCTTTGTTGGTCATCAATATGCTCAAGCAGTATCTACAACCTGTGATGACTTCGACAGCCGGACCCATTACTCTTGGTATTTGTGGCGACATGAGATCAGATGAGGCTTGAGGCTTAGGGCTTACGAGATTGCCTCTGAACTGCCGGCATTATCACCATCCTTTGGATGAAGAGGGTGTGAAGGACCCACTGTTGGTATCCATGGCAATGTAGAGAAACACCGTGGCAGTCGCAGCCGATGGTATGTTATCTAGTCTCATTTCTGACGTCTGACAGAGTCTTTATAAAATCGAAGGACCGTCCCGATTGGATGGTGCTGCCTGACAGGGTCCACCTACTACGTTCCCAGCACGACGACAGTGACACTCGCTTGTCGACTGCCCATGGAGCCTTCAGTCATTATGATGAATTTGTAGGTGCCAAATGTTGAGATTCCCCTGACTACCGTGCTCTGCCAATCTCAAGTTGAGACGAGAGGATGCTGTGATGGCTATAGCAGATGCCAGGGCAAAAACACGACAGAATGACGGTTCCCGTTTCTGGCAACCGTGTAGACCTCGTACGAATCCAAGGAGTGGCCATTCCGACGAATCAAAACCTGGCGCAAAATAAAGCCCACTTGGTACTGCTCTAGATGGCAAGACTAACTAAACCTTGGAGGGCTGTAAACACAGCTGGGTCGGACCCCCGAACATGCTGAGCGGGTCATCAGCCCGCTTCGATGTAGCTCGCGTTCAAGCGCGAGCTATACACAGAGAACGCGCCGGTCTATCGGTCCGGTCTACCATATGAGGCCCAATCCTCGATATTCTGGGGACTCTGGCTGTGAAACCGTGATAAAGGCTTGGTTGGCTTCTGGCGGCTCTTATAGTGCCTCGTGAGAAACGGCAGGGGTCCGTTTAGTTCTTGTCCTAGGGGGCCACTGAAACAGAGACATTGGTCACCCATTCTAGAAGAGGGCCAAATGCACTCTATATGGCGTGTTGCGACGGATTCGAGGTGAGGTGGGGCCACAGGCTCACAGCTTGTTTCTGCCAAGGGTATTGGATGCAAAGGAGGCTCGTCAATGGTCCACCGTAACGAACTCGCAGGTCTGTCTCACTACCAATGCCAAGAAGTCTCCAATGAAGGGACTTCAAACATAGCTTGCACCAGAGGATCGGGCCGAAGGTGCCTTGAAAAAGGAGCCACAGGGAATTTACATGTACGGAGAAGGCGTTGTGGGACATTACTATGACTCTTACGGAAGCAAATACTGAGACACATGGGAATAAGCATGTACTGAAGTCATGTACTGGTACGGGCCAGACGCAGTAGATACCAACTTCATTGTATTCTAACACCCGTGGAATATCAACGCATAATGTGGAACCAAACCCCGGTGCTGTAATATACATTACATCTCGTCATCCATCAATCGAAACTCGGTCATCTGACAGCCCTCAGTGGGGCCAAACGCAATCCTCGGGTCCTTGATCAGGGCCCATTCATGCAACCAACCGATGGAGATTCGATACTTTTGCAGACGCAAAATTATATGATTTAGACGGCATTGCCGCCGGTCAGTTTGATCACTTGGCCTAAGCATACACCCATGATTAGCACATCTGGATCATTGCAGGAGAGTTTGGCACCAAGTGAGACAAAGGAAGAAAAAGAAACAAAGAAAAGGAAAAAGAAGACAAGAACCACAAGAGGGGGGGAAAAGAAACACATACCATTGATCCATTCGCCCTCATCGCTGCAGAGCGTAAAGACAGCCTTGCCGATATCCGCAGGGGTGCCAACCCGCTTGAGCGGACACATGTTGGCGAGCCCCTTGTCGATGGTCTCGATGGGCATGCCCTTGTAGCCGCCGGGCACGTAGTGCCACGCGTTCTCGTCAAACATGTCGGTCTTGACGCCGCCGGGGGCGATGGCATTGACCGTCATGCCCTTCTCGCCGCAGTCGACGGCAAAGGCGCGCGTGAAGCCCTCGATGGCGGCCTTGGACCCGGCGTACAGGGCGTGGTTGGGGATCCCGCCGATGCTGGCGGCGATGGACGAGGTGAGCACGAGGCGGCCGCCCCGGCGGCAGTGCTTGAGCGCCTGCTGGGCCACGAAGAACTGGCCCCGGCAGTTGAGGCCAAAGACCTTGTCGAAGAGCTCGGGCGTCACGTCGACCTCGGCGCACCAGACCTCCATGCCCGAGTTGGACACGACAATGTCGATGTAGCCAAAGTGCGAGAGGGCCTTCTGGAAGAGCTCGCCCACCGAATCCGGGTTGCTGATGTCCGCCTGGATGGCGACGGCCTCGGTGCCCAGCTCTGCGAGCTCCGAGACGACCTCGTCGGCCGCCTTGGCTGAGCTGCCGTAGTTGACGATGACGTTGGCGCCGCGACGACCTAGCTCGATGGCGATGCCCCTGCCGATGCCACGCCCGGCGCCTGTGATGAGAGCGACCTTGCCTGCGAGAGGCCTGGCTGGATCATGAGGAGTGGTTGCGGCCTCCGAGGAGGACGAGTTGTCGACTGCTGAGGGAGACATCCTTACTGATGGTTCGGAACGAGATGCTATGACAACGGCTCTTACAGGCTTGGATGAGATGCAACCGGATAGAAGTTGCGATCGTGAAAGTTGACGTGGGTATATAAAGGCCTGCGCCGGACAAGTTGTTCACTTCTCATACATGACATCCGAGAGCCAGCTCCGTAGTTGGGGTAAAAAGACTCGGAAAATGTGCCACTGGGCCTTTCTAGAATTAGGGACATCCGGACGGCGGTTCGGCGGCGTTTCTACGCACACAAGTCCGGTCATTATCCTTGGAGGAGGTCCGCACCCGCTCAGGGCCGTGGTTCAGAACCGACTTAAACCTCGGTGCGTTCCAGTTAATTCTCATGCTCAGGTGGAGCCATGTCTACCTGCCCTAGAGAGCACACTGTCTGCATGTGAATACAGGTTATTCGTTGTCACTACGAAACATACTCCTCGAGTCAGTACTGGAAGTCATATGTTTACAAGGTATCCCAAATGAGTGATTCTTGTGGTCCCCTGTATCAGGAGGATGTCAGAATGGTGGGAGGTTTGGTGACTGAGAGTTCGTGTACCCCACCGGACCTCCGGACGATACTTTGAATCTCGACAGCACTGCTCAAGAATTGGTATTACATAATATACAACATTTAGGACTCAATGGGCGCTATGTAATATTGGATGAACACTTCCTTTCTTTGGTGATGCATTCACCGTAAGACGCGTCAAGGCGAGGTGCAAATTAAAATAGATTCAACGTGTATGCAGTCACCGCCAATCCACGTTTCTATGATGTTTCTATTGCTTGGTAAGTCCTTGGAACCAGGCCATGGTCTAGGCAGCCCACGACCACACCGATACTATGCCATCAGACTTATCAGTCTATTATTGTCATGGGTTCTTGAGGTGGCCGGCGGCTAGTTGATCCCGAGGTCGCCGGTCTAGGTGCCGATGCTTTCGATCCTGTACAATCCCATCAGATCTACCAGCCAAATTGTGAACACGCAATACTTTTGGGTCACATCATTGTGGCCACGGATATATTCCGCTGTGACTTGCTATTAGTACGGATAGAGCCCTCATAGTATTGACGGAAACATGACTATCTTGGGGCTCCTATGCTCGCTGCTTGTAAATATGTGGACTGATCCCATGGTCTCGATGATAAAGAAATGCCGTAATCGGCTGTTATTGCCTTTTCCTGTTCTCTCTGCTGCCTTCTATTGCCTTATCTCTTGCTTTTCCCTCCCGATCCGGGTCTCCTGTTCATCGCATATCACCAGGGTCACCTGCTGTATGATGTATCGAAAGCTTGTTTTCCCCGTTTTCGAGGCAATGCCCTTGTCAACATCCGTTCTCCATGCAGGTACTACAGCCTAGCAGCTCTTAATGGCTCTAGAAGGGGGCCAGATTCCGGGCTACGGACCATCTAATCTGTACAGGTAGCGCACCAGGTGGATAGCGAATCAATTCAGAGACCTTGTTGGCACCAATATAGGCGTCACAACCGCATTGACACAATTTCCCATAGCTATCTCGGCGCATTCTGTATACCATATTTGAGGTCAGACAGGAACATCCATCCAACTTGCCACAAAGTATCTCAGCAATTTACTGATCGGCAAACCCGATATTCTTCAATGATTCATCAAGCAAAGTGCCTGCATGGAAGATAGGAGCCTGGAAACCAGTAGGTTCAGTCATCATGCTGCCTCGAGCCGCTAGGTGTAACGTTAACCTGAGACACGGTTTCCGTTGATATTGGACCGGCCGACCCGAACACTGCTCCACATCGGACTGTTCTCACCCGAATCCACACCTCATATGTCTTTGAAACCCATATCAGATCTCGTTACTTCCCGACATTTGTGTTCCTTGGCAGGTGGCATGCAACTGCGATGTCGAAGGCGGTCAACCGGGAGAAATACGACATGGTTTGCGCCCATGACCTCTGCACAAGACGCCAGATTGGCTGGGAGTGAAAGTCACTTGGCTTATTCTAACAGTGCAGCTGGAGATACTGAGAAACATCGAGGACTGGGAGGCCAACTCTGTAGTTGCGAGCATGATGGATAGACGAATTACATATAAAAAAGTACATGGTACTTAATTTGTACCCCACCTGAGCCTCAGAATACCCCTGTTCCTTGCAGTTGCTGCATAAGGAAAGTGGTGGTCTCATTGGGGACTTGTGATTGGCCATTGCATATAAGCGGTGGTCCGTGGGGGGTGCGTGCGTTGTGCCATATCCCTGCAATCTCCACATTCTTAATTTAACACCCTCCATGATTGACCACCCAGATCAGATCCGCTGTGCTGGGCAGCGACACACATCATGATACTGTCAAACTAATGTATTAAATGTACTAACAATCTGAATCAAATATATTTATGCAAACATGTATCAGCGCATCATTCATAAAAGTTGCACAGGTTTGTTATACAGCTGAACTACAGAACACTCCAGTGTTGTTGCATTCAGCGGCCGCTGAAGGGGGGGGGGTGATAGGGACCTCGGGAGCGGATGATGGAGAGAGATGCAGCAGCTGCTGGTTGATGCTGTCACTCGGAGTGAATTCGGCTCTGATGAATTTGAGATGCAAAAGACACGCCTGAAGTTGGAATGACTGCCATGCTTTATCCAAAAGATGTGTCCTTCAGTTGGTAAAGATGCCCAAGGAATGAATCCAGAGCACATTCGTAAATAATATCTCCAATATAGCTAAATGAGACAGAAGTCGTGCTCATAGTGAGCTGGTTCCAACACATAAACAATAAAAACACCAAATCGAGGGGGCCTTTCCAGACATCAAAATCGCCGGATGTCGACTCCTGCCAGCTCCAAACGCCAATTCCCCACTGTCCCATCATTTCCTTAGTCCCATGCCCAAACACCACCAAGTGAGCCCCAACCGATGCCTGCGCTCCAAAGAGTAGAAGTAATGAAATAAACACACACCCATAGCATCACTCTATTATGATCCGAGGCCGATAGCATCCGAACTCCATGTAGCCGACAGCGTAACGAGCTTCCTCTTGATCCCATCACCGATACGCGTACTTATCCCGCCTTCAAACGCCTTGATCCCCAAGTCCAGTATGTCGGACGGGTTATCCATACTGACAGCAGTGCCGTCCGCCCTCGTCAGGATTGCAACCCCGTCACCACTCCACAGATATGATATCAATGCGGGGTCCTCAGGGGTGACCTGATCAACCGCCACAGCACCGCCTCCACCAACAACAACAATACCACCAGCACCGCCGGTACTACCTCCGCCCCCCACAGCGCCGCCATTCTCGGGGGTGGCTCCGCCCTCCTTGGCAGCAATCTTGAAGCTAGGGTCCAGCCGCCCGACCGCGTCGGTCCACAGTATCAGCGTGGCCCGGTACATAGCCGCACCCCACCAGGGCGGCAGCTTGTCGGCGGGGATGGACCTGAGAAGCCTCAGTACCTGGCCACAGTGGAAGACGGCCTCCTCGCGCTGGTAGATGCACCTCTTGTGCCGGAGGCTCAGCTCCCAGTAGGTAGGGCCCCCGGCCTCGAACCCTTCCCTCCGGGCGAGTCGCTCGACCTCGGGGAAGTTGGTCACTGCGTTGAGGGAGATGAGGTGGTACAGCACGATGTTGCACTTTGTCATGGTGCAGGCCGGGTTGGCCTTGTGGTAGGCCAGGGCGAGCTCGTACCATTTCTGTAGGAGCGCTTGGACTTCTTCTAGGCGCTGGAGTGTGGAGGACTTTGTGACTGTGCGGGCTGTGGTGCGTCGGGCCGCGAGGATGTCCGAGAAGCATGTGAGCATTTGGCGGAGGTGACAGAGTAGGGACTGGAGGGGATGGAGGAGGAGACGGAGTTGCTGGGGAGTGGGGCTAGATTGTCGGCGGGGAAGGTTGTCGTGTAGGAAGTCCTGGAAAAGGTCGAAGAGAGAAGGTGTGAGAGAAGGTGTGCTGAGGAGCTGTGGGTTGACATTGTTGGTACAGCCGTAGATGGATTGGACTCCAGCGAGCCATTGCTCCGAAGTAGATGAGAGCCACAGTAGATCTGATCCTGGCAAGGGACATTGGAGCTCCGAGATGGAAAGGACAGGGGCCGTGTCGTGAAACAGACTCAGCTCCTGGTCGACCATGACCCAGTTGTAGACAAGCCTAATAACGAGTATCAGTCCACTGTGGTATACAGTGCAGATCGCATGAGGGACGTACCTATTTTGTGCCTCACGATGCATCCAAGCCCTCCACTGTAGCTCGGCACTTGTCGAATCGTTGAAGGTCGGTATCATCGATGGTTGGGGCTCTAACATGCCGGCGTGTTTCAACATCTGACAGTCGTTAGTAATGATTACTGCATAAGGGAACCCGCCGAGCAAGTGTGCTTACAGCCAGATACATGCCCCTCTGACCCATGGCTATATCCATATGCCATTTATCCCCACTCCATGCACCCAACAAAGTAAACAGTAACGCACATCGCAACGCTATCGGATCAGCCGACAGCTCGACATCCTTCTCAATAATGTCAAACAGTGAGATACGGCAAGTCTCAGTCAGGCCAGCTGACAAATACCGTGCCTCCGCCATCGGTACAGCCGCGGCCCCCCGAGCGATCATGAGGAGAACGAGTAATGTCGAGGCCTGATTGCCTTGGAGCATCTCATTTGGATCAAGGCTCATCGCAGTTATCATCGGGTAGTAGCCGAGTAAGCTGCGCACGAAGCTCTTCAGAAAATACTCCAGGACGTTTGACGGTGGCAGCATGATGAAGTTGCACATGCCCCCGGGACTGGCGTAGCCGGATTTGGAGTAGGAGTTGACGCCTCCGCGGTGGACGCCAAGGGCCTTGTGAACGAATGACTGAGTAATAGCCGTCATCTTGTCACGTGTCCGCGAGTTGATCGGCACCACTGACGGCATGTGAGGGGAGTCGTTGCTGTGGTGGCTCAGGTACTTCTCCAGCGCGTCCCACGTCCCGTCCTGCTTACATTTCTGCTCGAGGGCTTCCAGGTGGACGATCGCTGTCCGCGGACAGCTGCCGGAAAACGTCGGCGGGTTGCACCTCGCAAGCGGCCAGGAGTTCTCCGCGGCGATGACCACCTCAAATTCCGCAACGTTGGTGTCGTTTGGGGCGCACATTGTCATATCCACAGGTTTCAGGGGCTCAAAGTCGATACTGGACATGATGCTGGTAGTTCTTGTATGGGCCGATCCGCGGCAGGATGAGGCTGTCGTCATGGGCTCGGAGTTGGAAGAGACATCGCTCAGATCTGCAAATGATGGAAGGCCGTGGCCGAGATCTGGTCGCATACCCATTGCACTGGAGTACATGTCCAACTCAATAGGGTATTCAGGCCAGACGAGCAGGTCTGAATAGTTTGAGTCAGGGGAGACAAATTCATTTCCAAGCTGCATGAAGTCGTTCATGACATCGATTTTGTTGTGAGGTGATGAAAATCCGCCGGGACTAAAATGGTTGTGTTCGGAGGTCGACTTGTGCTGTGTGTTCAACTGCAGTTTCGGGTCGATGGCCGCAGCCATGTCGCCTGGTGGTGACCCTTTCCCGGGTGAACCTGTACCTGCGAGGCTCTGATCTATATCCATCATGGACGGTGATATTGCTGCGGCTTGAGGTCTCTGGGCTCCAGGAAGCATTTGATTGTTGAGCGCAGCACTGGCCTGGGCCGCTCTCACAGCAGCCTTAGATGATCGACGAGCAAATCTAGCGGCACATGGCAAGTTCTTTTCGGCACATCGACTGCACGGTACCCTCTTATCACAACCCGTCTTTGCGTTTGCACAATTCTGGCACGCTATAGGTGTTCTGCCAGCGACTGTTGGTACTCCACCAGGTAGAGGCTCCATTGGGTCTCTTGCCTCATGATACGTCGAATGATGTCTTTGGAGAAGGTCCCTGTGGTGCCATGTATCAGCATGGATAATCGAGACAGTAACTTGCCCAGAGTAACTCACCTCCGCGCGAAGGATAGTTGACAAGCGCTACAGCGGTGAGGCTTGACGTTTGTGTCTGTATGGGAAGTGTCAGATGATGAGAGTACTATATCATCACGAGGATGGAGAAGCTCACGACTGGGGATATGTCTTTCGAGGTGTTCTTTGCGAGTGAAACTCTTCCCGCAGTACGCGCAGAAAACCATGGTGTCACAACTTAAGCAACCAGTGAGACAATGACGACTAAGGGTAGAAGACCGCGTAATGGTCGAGAACGAGAAGGAGATAGACACCGTCGCGGCTCAAGACAGTGGTGGATGTTGTGATCAGCGTGGTGTAAGTGAAGGTAGAGCTTGTGACCGAAATCAGGTGAGCGGGGTGAGATAGATCCGGTGAACAGGATTGGAAGGTTCAGTCAGTCTTGAGAAAGTAGAATGCCAGAACGAAGGGAAAAGGAAAATATTGACAAGGAGAGTTCTGTCCAAGTTGGGAAGCGGGGGATAATACTTTATCGACCACAGGAGAGCGCAACCGTTATTGTTCCGAAATGGAAAATGTGACTGTCAATGTTATGTCGGAAAAGTATGGGAGATACACACACGAGCCCTACCGTCCACCTGGCGTACTTTTGGGTCGAAGCAACAACAGGTCAAGAGGACATATCCTTGTTCTGCTTGATGAGATGAGCATGTCTAGGGACTAGGGAAGGTAGTATGATTTTCTAAGGGTGATATTCTCAGCCGCGAGACAGAGCATGGTTCAGGGGTTATTAGATGGCGGCGAGTTGCTGGGCTGCCACAGAGACATAATATACGAAATAAGATGTACCAAACCAAGTTACCGGAACAGCCCAATGCGAAGGAAAGGCTAGAAAACTTTCATCGTTTCGAATGCAGTCCAACGATAACACAACTAATCCTCAGTCCTGGACCAGAAAGTGCTGTGAAGCACGGGAGATGGTAGGTGTACGAATACCAAAGTACATAGACCACCACATGTACGATGTTTGAGAGTTCGAGTACGAGAGTGTGAATACGAGTTGAAGGCTGATGGTGAGTATTAGGTCCAGCAGGTTGATCGTACAGATACCAGCGATGACGGTGACGATTCCAGGGACATACGGGACGGCCGGGAGGGCTTGATCCCGTCCAGCGCTGGTCCTTATGCAGCCTAGAAGAAAAGAGATAGATACCTCATGGCTTAACCAGAGTGTGAAGGCTGATTGACAAGAGTCTCAGGAAAGACGATCCAAGCACGAGATGGCGTACCGGTTTACCTGCCAGACTACGAGTTAGATCAAGGCTAACACGAATAGAATATGTGTCCAGGATCAGGGGGCGTGAAGAAGAACCCGTAACTGCTCTGCAGAATAGCGTGACAGTGCATCATGGGTAGAAAATGGACAGACTTACGTGGATTGCTCAAACATGGGTTGACTTGACTTGACTTGACTTGTGATGAGGATTACTGTTGCTCAACATGGAGGGGAGCGCGGGTAGGATTCCGCTTCCTGTGCCAGTATGCTTTTCACCACGGGATGGCAATGTGTAGCGGCGCCCGCCACCTTCCATGCTGTGCTTTCGAAGGAAGGGAGATCAAAAGAAGGGGCCTGGTTGGAAGAAGCATCTTCGGGTTTCTCGGTAGGCACACAGCATGTTTCATGCGGGAGTTTCGACAACAGAAGCTGGCTTGACTGGCTACCATTGGGCCAGGTGTGGGTGTCGTGATCGGTCGGTCACTGGAGAATGTAGGTGAAGTCGATAGGGCCTAGTTTTCTGCAGAGCTCGGTGGTCATGCAACCAAATCGTCAATGATCTTCGACACAGGAGCGCTTGACCAGGTACTAGGCCGCCCGTGGACCGACTGATACCGACACACCCCCTCCCTCGGCGGCTACGGCTCATAGATCTTACTCATTCAGGCATAGCCGTTAAGTACTCGGCGGCGCCACTTGGACCCTGCCCGTCGACGTGTCATTGGGCTTTGCGCCATTCCAGGTACTGCGTACTCATGTCGCCGTTGTATTTCGTTTAGCGAGCTCTCAACTCTTCCAAGAAGGGTATTTCGCTTCGAATCAATAAACCGCTGCCTCTGGCCAGATCCGTGGATGCCCTACAAGGTGAGCTCGATGCCATGCACATGTGCTGTATGACAAAAGAAGGGGCTGGGAGAGAGTCGCCGAGCTCGGACTTGGCTCAATCAATAATAGAGCTGCAGAAGCAACACATGTGGCACAGTGATCTGCAACCAAGTAAACTTGAGAAGTGGCAGACGACCCCAGCTTTCTGGGCCATGGCGAATGTACAGCCAAGACTGTTAAATGATGACTGCAGGTAGACGCCGCGCACTTGGTCGCGATACTGGTGCCATGGCGGCGACCTTGATCAAGGGCGGGCGAACCTCTATCAAGGGTGTGCCAGAGCAATAAGCTCGGCAGGAATTCTCCGAACCCAGGTCGTCGGAGCCCTGTGTCTGTCGTGATCTGCCCATGGGCACTCACTGTTGTGCCGGGTTATTCCTGGCAGTTCGGTTGACATTCGCGGCCCATGTATTGCTCGACAATCACGCTTCCGGATTTAGCCTTACTAAGTTCTCGCTCATGGCCGAATGGCTGTCTGTCTGTCGTAACCATCTTGTCTGGATACTATTTGCCTTCTCCTTTGCCATGTGCTCCTTTGATGCTAGCCGCAGGAGGCCTTGGCTTTGGTAGCAGATTGTATGTATGTATCGCGCTACCACCCAGGTACGGCCCCTCAGACCACATGGAGAATTTGAGGTTCGTCGTTATCGACAGGGCGCACAGTGAAGCCCACCCTAACAAAAGCTGTCAGACATCGTTGGCTCCCCATCTTTCTGCAAGTCATCTAGCCAAGGCGATAGATAGAACCTTGGGACAAATGAAGCAAGCTGCCGACTGGCCGTGACACAAATGAGGATTCAAGGTGCTTCCGAGAGATTGCTTTCGGCAGTTGAGCCATGAGATCGTGGGGAACGCCATGCTACATTCATTCGGATCTTTGTAGACTGACATTATGAAGTTCGAGCCGAAGAGACAAGAACTTGTGCTGTGGATGGCACTGTGGCTGAGGCTGACCCACATCCATCATCAGCCGCAGACCGGTCGACACCCAAGAACAAAGTCGAAGGTGAGATATCAGCGCCGAAGGGCTGAACATAACCTGAATTCCTCTATTTTTATGATGTCGATCGTCATGGATATGCTGGAGAGGCACCCTCTAGTTGTAGACAGTCTTGAGTATCCCTCTGTCCAACGACCTTCATCCAGCCGGTCTACACGTCAGCGGCTGCGTTACCACGGCCCCGATTGTAAAATGCCGTTCATCCAATTCTTGGCACAGATAGTACCCAGACGAAACACTCAAGTGGTCGTCAAGGGATGCGAAGGTGGAAATATTTTGCGCCCGTTGGCCTCATAGATCTGGGTTGAGGTGATTGAGATCGACACGAGGCCACTTGCCCGGGCCGGTTGCAGCTCGGACTCACCGCTTGTGATTCAGACACAGTGGGAGGGTGTCATACACTAGGGCCCTGGTTCCTTCCGTGCCGCGCGCCGGCAGCTTCGAGTTCGTAGCGCTTCGGTGACTTGCTCGGGACCGGGAACGAAGCCTAACGCGTGGCCCAGAAACAACCAGTACGAGAGAACTTGGCATGCGTGTAGTCGTATGCCGATATAGCGTGCACCCAAAGTCTGACCTCATGGAAATACCTGCCCCATGAATTGAGTGACTTCAGCCTCGTCCTGAAGCCGGTATCGTTCCACCGCTAACATGGTCCAGAACCCCTGACAGCCGTTTTGCCCGATCATTCTCGACCCGAACCCTTCTGGAAACTCATGTACCCAAGCTTTGGACGTTGCTGTCAGACGTTGACCTTGATTATCTAGTGTGCATTCCATCCAGAGCCGGCGTGCTCATGATTTTCCAATACGAGAGACGCTGTGATAGAATGCCCGTTTCAGCGGTGTGGCGCAACCACAGGCGCTCAGTCATGCATGCCATGGCCTATCTTTCTGGAACAGCGAACTCAAGCGAGATGTTGTATCGCGCAATGATGACAGGCATACCAGCGCGAATCATCATCACTTGCCATCAGGTAACGATGCCGTACGACATCTGAACAAGTGAGCGCGCAGGATAAGATACGTTGACGCTGTTCAGAGCCACTTTTTCAACGAAAGCCCGAAGAGGGCAATTTGTTGGACCATTCAAGCCCGTTCTGCAGATGTATGTGCCTAGGAAAGTACATAGATGACGGCCCGAGAGATGCATAATAGCCGGCGATAATGCGCGTTGATTGGTTGGGTCGCCCACCGAGTCCAGCCGCGCAATCCTGCTCGTTACACAGCACGAATGGCATTGCATGGACAAGCTTGCTCGGTGAGGTTACAGTCGCCCGGTCAGTGTAAAGAGGAACAGTAAGATGATGACTAAAATAATGTGTCTCCCAACGGTAGAGGCGCAAGGTTCATAATCATAGTCACTGAAGGATTATGATTCTTGCAGCGGCCGCTGGTGCAGTGCGAAACGAGCTGGACGTGCTAGTTGGTGTACTGCTAACAAGAATCTGTTCCTGCGAATGAAATCTCCCGTAAGTCCACGTGGGATCTGTATTGTTGGATATGTAGAGATGTTCCGTAATACACCCCACGGCTTTTTCCCCGCAAAGTACAAGCGGGAGTAAATAGATGTTGTTGCCGCCGTACGTGGGTATCTTTCAGACTTTGGACTCAGAGTTAGCTCGCTTCCACATCGACACTTGAGCGACTGAAGGCCCACTTCCCTCCGATGGTTGCTGACAGTTCATCGAAGCCATTAGGCTCGAAGGGCTTCATGCTGTCTTACCTCCCCTCGGCTCGGATAATTCGGTCCAATTCCTAATCTGTTGACCGAGAGAAAACAGAGGCAGCTTAAGCTCATGAAAACGGCTGTTATCTTTGGAGGGATCCTTAGTAAGGCCTATTGTTGCTTATTCAGTTGTCGTTGAGATGGGGCATTCTTTGTTGACAAGCAACTAATGCTGGGCCGAACGACTCATCCTTCTGGCACACGTCGGACCTTGGCGGATGTGATCCTCCCTCGGACTCCCGATGCCAACAGACCAGACGCTATTCTCTCACCCTCCTCCACAACATGTCGAACAATAAGCCTGTACTTGGCGCACTTGACGGCAGCTGTGGGTAGGATTGTTGGACATGGCGGGCGGGGTGGGGGGCACACAGTTCTCCACAGCCCAGATATTTGCCTTGCCCTGATCTTTTGGTTGGGGCAGGTGGGAGGAGAGGGGGCGCACGACTCGGTCAGCCAGAGGCGGTTATATTCGATTGAAAGTAAGTGGCGTGAAGGAATCTGCTCCGTCGCGGATGTAGGTCGTCTCTCAGCCCTACGACTAAGTACAAGAAGTCAGGCCTTTGGCGTTGGTGCGGGGATCTAGGATACTGTGGTGAACGGGCTTGTAATTCTATTCATCATAAGTGTCCACGTGGGTGTCATTCAGCCTGCGCAATCCTAGAAAGAAATAATCATGGGCTGGTCCCACGTGGAATACTCGGCTCCCTAGGTGCAGGGTGTTGATGAACTTCCCTTGTGGTTGACCAAATTCCATCACCGAGTTCCAACTTCGACAGGCACGGACAAAGGCTTCTCCTTCGGCGGGAGGCAATCTGTGAATAATCTCCGAACTGGCGAATACCAACTTGTTACCTGTCGCCAAGACCAACTTGTCCGCTTACACGTACTTCGGCGGTGGTGAACCATGACCGATGAAGCACAGGCGAGGCTTCACGAGAGGACTTTCCAGGTCCACATCGTCGTGCTCGTCATGTTCCATTTGTGAAAAGTCAGCTCATGCCATGATGTATTTGCTGTTCGTAGTTGGTGGGATTGGCCTCCTGACTGCTTTCTGCCCTCGCACATATCCACTTTCTCATCTACGCATCCACGCTCCTGTACTCTGAAAATCTTCAGCGGTGAAGTTTCCAAACATTCTTCGTCGGTCCCGAGAGACACTTGTTCTCGAAGGCCATCCAGGCTTCGCCGGCTGTGGCTTCGGAAACCAGTCTCGGAGGCATCGTCCTAAAGTATTGAACTCGGACCTCCATGGCCCCTCGTGAAGGGCAGGAAGAAGCAATTGAGACGGAAGACCATGGCCTCGGGGCTTTCGAGGCTGCTGACGCTGGCTGGCTGGTATACCGTGATGTCAGGCCCTGCAAGCCCAAAGAAAGATGGCCAACGCTATCCCTTTCAAGCCATCCTCCAGGCCGTTGAGATCTGAAACACTGACATTGTCCAACTGGGCATACAATAGGCTCAAATCTGAGACGAGCGACCCTGTGCGCCGCTAGACACCCATGTAAGAGCCTCTTAGCCATAGTCGCAAGAGGAGTAGCCTTGTGAATCCTTCCCTTTTTGGACGATGGACTTGGCATCATGCCGGATGTTGCCTGAAGAAGGATGGCACTTGCATGAGCGATCCCAGCCCACCGAGACCAAATCTCGGTACCGACGGTCCTCCTTCCTGCCCGACAATGGTTGAACATGATATGGCATCACTGATTAGAGACACCATGGGCATTGCTTTAGACGATGGTTCCAAAACAATGAACATTTTGAGTCAACCTGAGACTGCTGTGTCGGGCGGGTGAATGCTTCGGAAGCGGACAACATGTCGCTGTCCGTTGGTTTGTCCGGCATCTAGAGCGTCCTACACTTGGGAAAGATCTGCCGGTGTAGAGAGGCTTCAGAGATCTGTCACCAGGCACTGCGTCTCCCTCAGTGAGAAGCGATAGGTTCACTTGCTTCTTTGAGCACCCAGCTCAGCTTCAATTCGCCGTTGTCGAGGTCGCCTTAAAGGAAGACCAAGGCCCGTTCTCATCTTCCTTGACTTGTCCCTCCTCTCATATCCACACCGGCCTCACCCTTGGTGAATCCTGGCCGCCTCAATTTCCCGCCTGTGAGGCATACTTGGCCCTAGACCTGCAGTTCTTGATTCAATCAAGGTGTGCTCATATCAAGAGAAGGAAAATACTGGAAGAGGTTGACCATAAGCCTTCAATCGACAAGGCATTGCTAGGACGGATTTATCGCGTGTGTTTTGGGATGGTCCGGAATAGGACGGCTCGTGGCAGTTGGAACAAAGTCTGGCAAGAGCAGGATAGTCGGAGGTATATGTATCGCAGACGAAGTTGAAGTTGGGCCAGACTGTCGACAATGGTACCGATACAGACGTTACGAGCTTGACAGATGGCATGCCGATACTGCCAACCATGATGACGACAACGATCTTGACGGCCTCGCAGTTGATGCCCTGGGAACGAAAGATCTTGTGAACAAGGAACCAAACCCGAAGGATGGATGGAAAGAACACTGTCCACGGTTGAGAAAGAAGTGTACTCAAAGAAATGGGGTTTCGTTTGAGGGTTGCGTCGAGTCCTCAGGACACAGAATTCGGATTGGTCGTCGTGTATAACTCGCTGCAGGCTGCCGGAGAGAGGCAGATAGGACTTTGGTCTCGAAAGGCAATGCAGTTCGCTGGGAACGAGGTGGACGAACCGGGCAACAGGACACGGCATGGTCATATATATCGAAACATCGAAACCGAAAACCGACACAATACGAGCATCGATACCGAAGGAATGGGTCTCGAGATGGGGTTTTCAATGGGTTTCCCAACATTTGCGAAAGAGCTTGGAAACGTCTTGATGGTGGCTTTGTTAGGTAGAGGGGCAAGAGCTTGGGACGTCAAGGGGGCTGAGGAATATGGCTCTGGAAATAACGGATCGACGACAACCTGGAACCTTCTAGCGAAGCAACCGACTTGACTTGTTCACCCCCCGACGTTCAGAAGAGGGGAGAAGTCCAAAAGACAAACCCGCGAAACTGGTTTCGACGCATCCTTGCAATGGATGTTTAGCCGGCAGTATTGGGTTCTGTGTGGTAAGCAGTCGAAGAATCGGATAGTCGGACCCGTTCAACGCTCGATCGCCAGAATCAACTTTGTTCTCTACCATTTTGACAGTGAAGATAGGCAGGCACGCTTCACGAGACGCCATTCAACCATCGACAGGTCATGCGGCTCCACGATCGACGAAAATGGCATATGCAGTGCAGACAGAGTGCCATTCTGGCTGGGTGTCAAGATGATACAGCAACTGGTTAGACATGAGGTCGCGGTGGTGAATCCAAGCAGGCATTGATCAGCCACAGCACCACACATCAACAGAGTGTGCCATAAGCGACCCCTCGGAGACTCCGACCACCCGTATCCCGACCTCCCCCCCTCCCCCAGACTCTCGACATACACATATGCGCACTCACAACTTGCCCCCTCTGCATCTCTTTCTTCCCCCACGGCTGCATTAGCAGCGATCCCAGGAAGGCATTACGGGGCATCACATCATCCACACCCCACCATCAATCAGCCCTGTCCCCGATCTGACCACGGCCCCTGCGACCTCCTAGGACCCCAAGCCCGCTGCCCCCAAGCCCGCACCCAAGATCCAGCCCGTCAGCCCCGACCTAATTACCCGGAGCAATCGCGTTCGAATGTTCCCATCAGATCAGATGCATCCTCCGCCAATATTGGTGGTCAGCAATTAAGATCCCACGCGACACGATCTATCGATAAGGACGACAACTAATGAAATCCCAACTTGAAGATGACCCGGGCGGCGGGGGCTGACGGTGTGGATTTTGGGGAAGGGGGGGGGGGAAGGCGACCATGTACTACATATCATGCTGTGTAGCCCCAAGACCCCACTCTGAGCGGTTCAGGAAGACCGAGAAAGGGAGTGGTGAGATTGCCAACATGCAAGTTCTCAACAAAAGTCTGTCTCCGAGGTGAAGCGTGAAACAAATGAATCACCAAGCCTGGGATGGGCGAGCATCGGGTAAGCAATCTCTTAGTCAAGATACAGAGATGGATAAGAGGACTGTGAAAAGGTGTCAGAAGATGGCAACGGGAACACTGGTGAGACTAGAACACACATGTGCTTGAGGCTTGTCAAGAGCAGATGCAGGATGTTGGACGAGGAGAACATCAGTAGAACCGGTCAATAACGCGAAATCCAAGCCGCAAAGGAGTAATAGAAATCAAGCTTGAAATTTAAAGCTGATACAAACAATCATTGCTACTATTGGGCCCGTAACCGTACCGACACCTCAAACCGTTCCTCCCATAACGACGTCCCTTTTCGTGCTGTGTCGTTCTCCCGAAGAACATGTTGCCATCGTAATAATCATTGTGTGAAATCATAAGTCATTTCCATCAATCCTCGCGAACAACAAAAATCATAATGATAGTTGAAACCATAACAGAACTGTCCTATTATCCCGTGAACGACGTGAGCCCACCATTTCCCATCCATCAAGCTGTGTCGAGCACGTCTTGTGTCAACATATTCAAATAAGAACATGCCGGGATCCTTTGTGATCAGATCGATCAAGCAGACTCTGCTATAGCCTTGCCTGTTGGTGCAGAGCCCTTGTCAGTCTCTTCGGTCCTGTCGCATGTCGCCGAGGAAACACTAGGCGCATTCTGCGCGCCCTCCGTTTTCGTTTTGCAGTCGCCCGAAACACCCAGGAACTTGCGCGCCTCCTAAGACTGGCCCGCCGTGTCACCTTTCTTGTGTAGTTGCTTCATGAATCTCTTTTGCTGGTTCGCCTTGGACTTTTGAGCGTATCCAGGCTCATACATTCTTCGCAACTCGTGCACATACTCCCAATACTGCTGACCCGTAGTATTCGGCACCTTGGGCTTAGGCACGTTCTTCCTAATATATGGTGCCACCCCAGGGGCTGTTGGAGCAGCGGGAGGCGGCAACCTAGCATTCGTGACCCGTGGCAAGAGAGGAGCAGGTGGGGCAGGAGGTGGAAGTGTCGTTATCGGCGGTACTGGTGACACGTGGGAAGAGTTGAATGGAGAGATGCTCTGGTGCGCCGGGTTATTGCACGATGCTGTAGCTGGCAGCTGATGATGGAAGGGACCTGCCAGCCCAGAATGCACGAGCCTAGGCGTCGATACCAACCCGGCTGGAGGGGAAAGTCCAGGTAGGCCCAGTCCTAGGGGATGGGCCAAGTTAGGGAGAGGTCCTGTAGCTCCTCCCAGTGGAGCAAATGTGCCAGTATGTCCAAATCCCGGCGGAGGTGGCATATTTGTGTTGGGTAAATTGCTGGTCTGTGATAGAATCCTCTGGGAGGCTTGTGGGAGCCCAGGTGTTGTAAAGAGGTTCATGGGACCGGTGATGTGGCTGGATAGGCCATTGAATCCAAGTCCTGGAGATTGGAATGCCGCGGCAGGCCTCGTTGGGGCGAATGAGATGTTGATATTCTGGGACTCCTGGGGTGGGGAGTAGAAGTTATCAAACACCGGAAGGTGAACGCGCTCGCCTTTTCTGGTCGGGGAATCACCGGCGGAGTTGGCAAACGAGAACTCCTTTGCTGCGGGGTTGAGAATCGAGTGCTTCGATGGACTATCGATACCAGAGTCTTTTGAAGCAAACTTGTGATGCTGTCCGGACAGAGTATCCGCGGCTGCGTCATCAGATGAATCTTGTCTGGATCTCGACCGCGCACGAGTGCTGGGCCTAGAATATGTTGTAGGAGATGCATAGCCGGAGTCAGAGCGGGTATTCTGTCTGTTTTCTTCCAGATATTTCTTCTCTGCCGCTCGAAGCTGAGCCATGAAGTTTCCGTATCCGTTACCCTCTTCCTGCCTCTTGTGGCCGAAACATATGATGGCCGGGTCCACTAGAGTCGGTTTCTCCATCCGCTCACCAGAGTTTCGGGGCTGTAATCGGCCGAGAATGCCGCGGAATCGGCGCTCTTCTTCAGGAGTAGCCGGGCCTCGGCGTCGCGGAGACACGTGTTCGTAATTGACAGACTCTATGGCCTCATCCCGCTCCATAAGCTCATGGATATCACGGACCTTCTCCTTTACTGCCTCCTCTCTTGCCATATGGTCCTCGTCTTTCTTCTGATTCCTAGCCCGAACGTGGCCGGGTGAGTCGCTAACAGACCGTGGCGAGCTCTGGGCGCTCTCCTTATAGCTGTGCATGTAGTCGTCCTCCCGAGAGTGTTCGGAATAGTCTTCATCCTCTGCCGTCTTGCTTTGAATTCCACTCCGCTTCCTGGGAATTCTGAATGGATGCATCTCTCCGAACACTGCATTCACAGGAGATCTGGCTTCGTCGCAGAGGGTAGCCGAAATGATGAACGTATCTGCCGATGATTCTGGTGTCTCCGGTGTCTCCAGGAAGGGATGAATGCCAAGGATGCTCATAGCCTCGCCATCGCGACCCATTTGGATCTTATTGACATCGTGATGAAGCTTCTCAGGGCGCCGCTCAGCATTACCAGACGAGTTTTCGCCGCCCAAATTGTTCTCCTTGTGATGATCAGGAAGTTGAACGTAGTCTCGATCGCCAATTGACGAGTGAGTGCCGCTGTCGTCGACGACGGCAGGACCGGGACGCTGGCTGCGCCAAGTTGGCGTGTTCATCATCTCAGCAACCTTTGCGCAGTATCGATCAGCGTACTGATACATGGGAGGAATCCCCTTCTCTTGCCGAGTGCCAACGGGCGCACTCTGTACGGAACTGAGGTCGACGCCTGACTTGGGAGCAGCTTGAGTGTCGATGGTGAGGCTGGGTTTGGACGGGCGGACTGCGACGGTGTTGCTCTGACCTTGTCGCAAAGTGGCCATCATGACTGTAGCTGATCAATTTTAGTGTCAACCCAAATACTATAGATGGCCAATCAGTGGTGTTCCATACCTCGACGAAGATGCGAGTCAATGTTAAACAGGGTGTGAAGTACACAAGCAGCTCCGTAATAGCCTACTATTGGTCCCTTGTTAGTATCAACTGAACACACCTCGTGGATCAAAAGTGAAAGTGATGTGACGATGCTTTGAAAAGCGAGTATTGAGGCGAGTAAGACAGGCCTGGCAACGACCTTGACGGTGTGCAACGGGAAAGCGTAGCCTCACGTTGTGAGAATGTGCCAGATCGCATACAGGGGGG
>LKEA01000020.1:42939-79774 GCA_003795315.1 Cytospora schulzeri | reverse complement strand
GTAGTTTCAGGCTTCTTACAATGAAAGAGCCTACTGTTCCGTTTCTGCGGAGATGGAAGCCGAGAGGTTGAGATGGCTGACAAGGCAATGGCAACAGGGGAAATTGAAGCCGATGTGGGTTGATGCAAGTAAAGTGTGAAACTGCATTCGGTGGGAGTGCCGCAAAACTGATGCTGATGTGAAGTTTTCTGAATGTTTACCGCTGTTGCAACTCTCGCTTCTTCACTCTTGATACCGAAGTTCACGGACAAGATAATCGTCCGACAAAGGGTGCGTACGGGTCTGCAGGAAGTGAGGCACGTAGATCGAGGTCGATGGATGAGGGATGCGGACTATCGATGGGGAAAATGTCAGCTGCTAGGTTGTCTGGAGGAGGTGAAGAAGAATCATCTGGTAGGCGACGTGCAGAGACCGAGGTAAATATGACTTTTCGAGCACTTGTGTTTTGCTGCAGAGGGGAAACTTACTACGTCCAAGTTGATCTACGTCTTGCTCCGGCAGGACAAATTCTCAATGGAAAAGCTGGAACGAAAGTTAGAAGATTGCAGCTGAATGTGTTTGTTATAAACAGGCCGGCGAAATCTAGTCCTGGTTATGGTAAGGCAAATGACACTAGGTTGGTCGGCTGGGGAGACGACGGGTTGTAGGTGAGAAGGAGATGATATCAAAGGAACCCACCTTAAGAAAGTAAAACCTTCGCTCAAAAAACGCTGAAAACGACTTTGGTGTACCCTGAAGAGAAGAGATACCCTAAATCTGCGCGGACGATAACCAAAACCAAAAGGGAGTCTTGGATGTGATGTTATGCAGAGAAGTCGAGTTTCGAGGTCTGGTTGATGTTGGTTGTTTGAGAAGAAGATGGAACTCGAGACAGCTTTGCGTGTAGCCTAGTGATCTTTGGAAGCGACGTCCGTGAGCAGGTAAACCTTAAAGCACCCCCTCCCCTCGACCTCATCAAGCTCTAGAGGCTCCATCTTTCTCCATGACAAGCTCCTCTGTTCTGCCAGGCACACACCAGTGTTGTCTTCATTGTCCATATTCCCTTTGACAGTTTCAGTTCGTTATACAGTGGTCCGGAGTGTCAAATCCCAGATCATCACAATCATCGCTACCACTAACTGCTTCATTGGTGTTCCTAGTAAGAGGTTGAGATAATATCAAAGGGCCAGTCTGTGTGAAAAGCAACCTTGAGACTTACCTAGGTACCTAGGTACTTAATGATATGACAAGTCTCTGGGTGCTTACCCAGATATGTGCCGAGGCAGTCGAGATCCTGAACATATTCATACTTCTTTCAGAGAACCTGCCTATGACTTGCCGTCCGACACAACGAGCTTGCCTCAATGTTCAAAGTGAAAGTGTTGTCCTCCAGGGCTGCCCTTATCCCCAGGTATGGTCTCCACGGCAAGGCTTCCGATGACAGCAGACATCACCAAGGATTACTCTCCTTGACTCTCACATCAATCGCCAGGCTTACATCCCTACTTCAAAAACAAAGACAAAGAAGAATAAAAAAGAACAAAAACACCAAAACAATAACAGTATGGGACGAAACACCACCATCGAACGAAAGACCAGGTGATACGAAGTACGCAGACAAGACACAGTGTGCACACTCTTCCTGAGCACGTGCGTGGTACGCCCCTTCCTTCAGATGATACAGAAGACAGCTTGGGGAAGGAGAGGCCCAAGTCCCAGTGCTGTAACTCAGGCTGGGCAGAACCTACTACGGTAACATCAGTCGCTAGAAGGGTCTTTAGTGCACCAGGTTTGCCTGGTTGACAGATCCCGGGACTCAACAGTCGGGTGAGAGACAACGGGAACAACTGAAACGCACCAAAGAGCCTCAGCAAAAAGGGGACAGTGGGAACAGGACTCGATTGACATCAACTGAAAATACAACGGTCACGCACAGCATGAGACCAGCCATTTTTCTCATAACCGGAACCACAGTAGTAAGATGATAACAAAACGTTGAATGGGGACCGCCACATTACTAAAACCGCAAGACACGCCGCTAGCAGAACTTAATATGGACATGGAAATTAGAAGAGAAAAGAAACAAAAACAGAGGCACTGAGTGTGGAAAGGCTGCAAGAAACCAGTACCTGCTCTTCAGTTGGTCACTGCCGCCGCATTTCCAGTCATGTATCCAGCGAAAGCTTTCTGTAAAGAGAATTAGTACACTTGAAGTGTCAACATTCGAGACAAAGAATAACTTACCGCGTTCCTCGTCTGGATAAATACCGTCCCTGGTCCCGTAAACTTGCAGACCAGACCCTCAGCCGACGCAAATCCAGAGATGATTCCACCAGATGCCACCCTCTCCATGACATACTTCGTGTTCCACGCAACCAGATGGCCATTGTCGACGATGTACTTCTCTCCATCCATGAGCTAATCGAGTTTACGTCAGTATACCACACAATTTCGCTTCCCAGCCAGTTTTCAAAACCAGAGATGAGGTTGGGTTAACTCACATCCTTCCTGATAATCGCACCAAAGCTCGTCAGCCACAGCAGGCCGGTCCCGCTGATCTTGTACACCCACAGGCCCTCCCCGCTGAACATGGCCTTGCCCAGCCCCTGCCTCTTGTACTCCTTGACGACGCCCTGCGTGCTCGCCAGGTACCCGTCGTGGCCCACGCTCCAGCTCTCGTTGCCCGTCAGCCGGATGCTCGTGACGTCGCCCATGAACGGCGGGCCGAGCAGCAGCTCCCCGGGCCCCGTGAAGGTCGAGTGGCCCATCTCGCCGCCCGCCACCAGCTTCTTCATGCTGAACTTGTACGCGCCCTTGAGCGTCACCGTCGGGCTCATGGCGATCATGGTCCCCGGCTTCGCGTTCAGCGGGCACCCCATGGCCAGCTGGATCGTCAGGATCGTGTTGCTGTCCCGGTGGCTGATGCGGTACGACCCGCCGTTGAAGGTCCCCACGTCGTCCACGATGGCCGACGCCCCCACGAAGTGGCCCGCCGGCGGCGCCCCGCCCATCAGGTTCGACGGGTTGCTGGTGTCCACCGGCGCCTCCTCGTCGTCCCGCTCCGACGTGGGCGGCTTCTCGGGCGGGAAGTCGCTCTCCGGGGGCCCGGCGTACTGGGGTGGCTGCGCCGGGTGGTTGTTGTGCGTGAACTGCGGGCCGCTGTGACTGCTGTGGCTGGAGCCGTTCGAGTTGTGGCGCATGTGTAGGGGCAGGCTCATGTTAGGGACGACCTGCTGTGGTTGCTGTTGCTGTTGCTGTTGCTGTTGTGGTGGCGGGGCAAACTGCTGCGGCGGCGGAGAGAACTGTTGCTGCTGCTGGGGAGGGGGAGGATAAGACATGGGGCTGCCCGTCTTGGGCGGTGGTGTCCCTGCTGCTACTGGAGGAGGCGGATACGACCTCTGCTGAGCTGGGGATCCGCCATTTGGCGGAGGAGGATAGAATGAGGTCTTGTTCGCCGGCGGCGACATTGGGGGGCCTCCAATTGGCCCGAAAGATGTCTGGTGTGCAGGCGCAGACATGGGAGGTGGAGGGTAGCTCTTCTGAGCCCCTGAGGGAGGAGCTGGTTCATGGTCAGCGCCAGAGCTATAGATGGTGATAGGTGATGACACTCACGAGGATAGTAAGGTGAAGACATTATGGCAATCTGAGACAGCCAGGAATATCAGATTCGAACTTGATCAAGAGGCGTCAGACTGCAGCTATGAGAGTATCAGCGGAGGCTCAGATGAGATGTCGTCGCCGGGTCGCACTGCAGCTGAGGGTTGATCGGCAGCCCCGCACTCACCTTGAGCAGTTCCGGATGAGAGACTGGTATGCTTTTTCCCCTTGAAAGGTATATATCACCAATGAATCTGTCACTTATCTCGTCTGCACGCACGTTGTTTTTTCTAAAGAGACAGAAGAAACCAGGTGGCAATGATAGGGGATATGCATTGAAGTTGAGACTTATTATTGAGGTAGGCCGCGCAGTCCAGCCCACCCACAGAGTTGCAGCGTGGGACGTCGCAGCCAGCGGCGACTGGACCAACAACTGAGAATTCTCCAACGTATCGCACCCTTGGTGCATTAAACCCTGTAAACAGGCTGCTAAATTCAGCTCCTCATGGCGGGTTTGTCCAATGATCACAACTCGCATCGATGAGACTGCAGGGGTGAGCTCCTGATCAACCTCTGCTGGGCGCTTACGGCTGGCTGGACCGGGCGGCTAGAGATTGGCCCCAACCTTGGTCTGATTGGCTGTTCGCCATATTTATGAATCTTGGACGAGGTGGAGTGGCGATCTATTCCTATAAATATTTGGGCTGCCAGATGGAAACTGCTCACCACGTACGGAACGGATAAAGAGCCTTGCAGGGTATGAGAGGGTATGGTCAATGGTGAAATACCATCGTAAAGATATCAAATGCCTGGAGACTGACAGCTTCTTCCCGATTGCCCAGCTCCACCGAGGCTTACAGAATCGCCGGGGGGGGGTTCTTTATCTTGGGCAGGGTTATACCCTAAGGGCTTGGGTTGCAAAATAACGACTTCAGACTTCCACGATTCGCAATCACGAGGCGATGCCACAGCGTCCGACATCACAACGCCGCCAGTATCCTTGTCCGTCATCTTCCCCGGCAGCTACATATGTCATAACCATATTTATGTCTATGAGTTTAACTTGAACCTCAACTTTCATAATGAACCCCGACAGCATTAACCCCTCGCGGCCCAATCCAAGCAGCCAAAGCCTTTCAGCTCCAGAGCAACCAAGGCCTTGCTCCCGGAGCGCATCCCTATTTCCCTTTACTGACCTTCCTCCTTCTGTCATCCTTAGAGTCATGTACGCGCGTGCTCCTTTTCCAGATTGCATATAATTTTGCAAGTCATTCTCAAATCATGTTGTCGGCCTCTTGCATCGAAGAACCTGTGCCGGGGAGAAACCGCCCTGGCAGCTGCAGAGCCAAACGACCTGGCTAGGAGAGCAATATGGGAAAGCAATTGGGCCTGTTGATCCGTTTTCTTGATAGTATCCTTTGGCGTGTCGATTTTGGGGAGGAGACCTCTCAATAGACTGTTGAAGGGTGGAAAGAGCATTGATTTGGTTGCCGCACTCGTGTTGACGGCGGTGGCATGATTAATTTTGCTGCTAAGGCCGAAAGAACGAGCATTATTGATTGTTCATGGCTTATTTTGGGGACTCGTTCCTGCTTGCTAAGGTGTAAGCAGAAACGCTCGTCGGAGAAATGTGGAATAGGTGTGTTTTGATGGTCGGATAGTCTGCTTGACGTTCGCAGTGACATTTGGTACATGGGGCATGTTGAGTTCGATCGTATGGAGGAGATCGACAGGCTCGGGTACAATCAAAGGGAGAAGCGTTGAGACCATGGAGGGAGCAATGCAAGTATGTTGCATTTGATGGGATCGTTTGCGGGAAGCATATGGTTATGGAAGACGCTGTTGTCAATGCTTGCATACTGGTACGCAAGCAGTGGTGGTGAAACGCTGGTGATGGCTTCAGTGCCCATGGGAAGCTGTCAATTCTGACTCCAAGGTGCTGCAGCTGCAGCTTCAACTAACTGGGGACAAAGAAATTGGCACCTGGCGCACAGGTGGGAGATATGGCTGCCTAGGGGTTCAGGTGAAAGCTTCGAGACAGACATATAGAGGTGACCCAGTTACCCCATATCAACTGGGGCATTGCCCAGCTACCTAGTGTAGTTGGTAACGCTGATGATACCAATTCCATTGGGGAGGCGTTGATGAAGCCAAATTCCGGTCGGCGGCTCATTGGTTTAGAAGGAGCTTGAGGTTCCTTCGGGTTCCGGGGCGACGAGCGATGTTCCGTCTACTGGGCCTCCTGCTTGCGGGGGGTAACTTTTTTGTATATTTGCTATATTGATTTGCTCTACAATCTTACTTTTGCAATTTTGCTTCTCACTTTATTGCCTTTTGGTGGTGGTGAAGGGTGTGGTTGTGGCTGTGGGAAGCTGGAGCTTGACTGTGGTGATGTTCGGGGAAGATGTTGGGAGCGACAGTCTGCTTGACCCGTGCAAGTGGTCCGATGGACGCAGGGGGTTTTGCGTTCAAATCCTGGTGGGAGTTTGCCGTATTTTCTTTTTTTTATCGTGTTCTCTTTGGAGGATACTGCCTCCTGTGTAATCCCCGAAGGCCTGGGTACAAAGTGAGGTACTTTGTATGGGCCTCACCAAGAGCTCCTTCGACGCCAATGTCAACGCACTAGTTCTCATTCATACGAGTACATACGCACTCGACACTGGCCCTCAACTGTATAGTCAAGCCAGAATAGAAGAGTTCTTCACTCTGCCTCATTTCTGCGTGGAAGCGGTTTGCGTTATCCGCCCCTTCTTGGAAACTCACATTCCGTCGATAGCAACTCAAGCGATGGAGATGACTCCAAACAGAAATATACTGACGCCCTCACCACTTCTCACCCGGTCGCTTTCTGTGTATCGCACGACAATCGAGTGAACAAATATATTCGAGACCCTTTTCTAAGCTTCTTTGATACTCGCAATTCTATTTCTGACGCCCCACCCACACCACGCTACAGACTCCTTTTCCAGATCATCTCTCAAACCTCTATCCCTCGTGTTGCTGAGGGGTTCGACTCGAGGTGTGGGAGTATCTCCTGGCCAGTGCACCCATAACGTGTCGTTAGGTGGCTCTTGCCGCAGCTAGGAAATCTGGGCGGGCGACGGTTACTGCGAAGTAGGTCGCGCATGTCTGCGTGTGTGTGCTGAGAAGTCATCATGCGTAGGTGGCACCGTCAAGTACGTACAACGAACGAAAGGGAAGATGAGCAACAGTGAGCGAGCGATCAGGACAACAACACATGTAAGCGGCCGAATAAGAGGCCTCTAGACTTCCTCTTCTGGTATTGTTTCTTCTTTCTCGCTTATGCTTTCCCCATATGTTTTCCTCTCCCACCATCCCATGCTAGCAGCAGTCAGGCAGCTATGCTAAGCCCGATATCTCAACAATCAATCTCGATGACCACCCTCCCCACCCCATGCAGAAGCAATCAATTATTGCTGATATATGCCAACAACCCCTTTCGATAAATGGACAAGCCCTCAACGCGCCATTCCTCCTTAAGCTTCTTCGCAGTGAAGCCTACCCAGAAATGATGCCTGGCTGTGAAAAACAAGTAACCAAAACAAAAGCCATGTACGTGTATCATGGTATCAAACCTCCCAAAACGCCCCCCCGATCCTCGTATTTTTTATTGGCCTTCCAGGTCCATCCCATCCCGTCCGGTCCGGTCCCATTCCACAAACAATCCAACCATTTGTCAGCTCTTAACCAACCGTGGCTTCTCTGATTACAATAACTTAGAAAATACAGTCCAGGCCTCACTTCATGGTGCCTGGATGAAGAGGCAAACAGCCTGTATGTGGATTTGGCGGTGCCACTCTCCGCGTCGTAAGCTTCCGCTTCGAACCTGCCGGTATGATCCGATGCAAAGACGCCTCGTGGTGTCTGTGTGGTTGTCTCCGGATCCTACCATCCCAGATCTTGAGGATGATGTTTCATTTGACAGCCCTCACCTCGTGGCAAGACAACAACCAAAAATTGAAATGTTGCAGCCAACACTTCACTTCTTCCCACGCGAAGCCACCCCGTTGGCATGATGTCCCTCCTCAATCGGAGACGGTAGCTCCATTGCCGACACATGTCCAAATTCATTCTTTTCCGTGCCTTTCTCCATGGCCGCTTCCGATGGCGTTCTATCCGGCGTGGTCTTCCTTGTCAACACGCTCGACGTCTCCGGCTCCTCGGGGATCGTCGCGAACTTCTGCAGCACCTTCTTCAATGCCGGCCTACGGATGGGTTTCGCCAGGAATTCGTTCATGCCTGAGTCCATGCAGTCTTTCACATTGCTGGCGTCGGAAAATGCCGTGAGCGCAACGATAGGTGCGTTATAACCCATCTTGCGGATCAGGCGAGTGCTCTGTAGACCGTCGAGGTTTGGCATCTGAATGTCCATAAAGATCACGTCGAATCGCTCGTTTCGCTCGAAGTTCACCTTTACCAGCTCGTAGGCTTCTTGCCCATCCTTGGCAATCGTCACGTCGTAGACGTCCTCGAGCTTCAACATCCGACTGACGACCTCAATGTTGGTGTTGTTGTCGTCTGCCACGAGTACTCGCAGTTTGCCTTGCCCGGCCTTCCTCTCCATGGCTTGATTTATCACTGCCATCTTCTCCTCGTCGTTCTGCGCGGTCTTCGTCTTGGTCGCCGCAAAGAAGGGCTGGCTCAACCCGACGAGCCGAGGTTGTTTATCAAGTCCAGGCACAGGCGTTGACTTGGTGGCGTCCACGGTTTGTACGTCTCCTGCCGAGTCGCGTCGTAGTTCAGCCTCTGCTCCTACACTTGACGGTCTTGATCCTCTCAGGCTGCTGGATGCTGTGCTGGACGGCCTGACATAGCAGTGATTAGTCCCTGTCCAACCAAGTTTTCAAAGGCATTACTCACTTGTCCTTCGTGTATTTCAGCGGTAAACGCACGATGAATGTCGTGCCGACCCCAACAGTGCTTTTCAGCGAGATTTGACCGCCCATGATCGTTGCTAGCTGGGAGCAAATACTGAGACCCAGGCCGGTACCGCCGTACTTTTTACTCAGACCCAGATCACCCTGGACGAATGGCTCGAACACTCTCTGCTGCATATGCTCCGGTATACCAGGACCCGTATCCTCAATCTCAAACTCAAATATGTATGATCTGGCGTTGGAAGGGGGTGAAGTCATCGGGCTTTCCATGCCCAAGGACATGGAGTGAATGTTCGACTTTGGATCCGCAGGATTGATGGACAATGCAGTGCCTTTCTGGACCTGGGACTGTGTAATAGCTGACGAAGCTCCCTTAGAGCTCACTGAGTTCTGAGAGCCGGATCCAAGCCGATTACGGCTGCGTCCAGGACGGCTCGAGTTTTTGGAAAATGACGAATTCCTACTTACGTCACTCGGATCGGCTTCCCCAACGCATCGTATCCGTACCATTACCTTCCCTCCCGGAGGTGTGAACTTCAGACTATTGCTGACTAGGTTGATCAGGACTTGCAAGATACGGTGCTGGTCACCCCAGAGACACATGTCTTTCAGACGGCCCAAGCCTTGAGGTCCAGCAATGGCAGGAAGTCTCCTGTCCAGGCTGGGCCTCTCTGGGGTGATGGGCTGGTCAGTTGGGTCGTTTCCAACGAAATCAGCAGATAGCGTGATGCGACCTTCCCTCACTTGCTTGTCGAAAATGGAAAGAATCTGTGAACGAATGTCACCGAGTCGGAACTCTCGTTCTTCCAGGCTGATTTGATGGCCGATTTGGTTCTTGGAGAAACTGAGGAGATCCTCGAGGAGGTGAAGTAGAAGGTCGCCGGATTTGTATAGTGTCTTGAGGGACTGCTTGATCCTGACAATGTCGTCCTCCTCCATGCAAACGGCGCACATGCCCATAATTCCATTCAGAGGCGTCTTGAGTTCGTGTGAAATGTTGGCGATGAACAAAGTCTTGCTCTCGTTTGCCGCTTCAGCTGCTTTTTTGCTGATCTCCAACTCTTGGGTACGCTCGGCAACCTTTTGGTCCAACGATGTGTACTGTTTCAGAAGCTCGTCACTCATCTCGTTGAAGACCTCCGTAAGCTCCGTCAACTCGTCGGTGATGACGTGTGGATGACTTTCCACCTTTCCGGGGATCTTGAAGACTCGCCGGCGGCTTGAGTTGGCCTCACTCTCCAACAACAACGTCCGACGGCGGTGTCGTCGATGAATCTTCCACGACAGCCACGCAAAGAAACCCTTGACAGATGTCTTGGAGGTGCTTCCGGATATCATACCCTCCTCATACGCGTCGAACCTCTCGAGCTCATCCTGGTATCCTGGCGGAGCCATAGACTTTTCGGTCGCATATTTGAGCCGTCGAATCGGGAGCACGCCCCAGTGGGCACATGGGAAGACGAGTAGTATAACGACGCCCACGGTCCCGAAAACACAGCCCAGTAGGATTGATCGCAGCGTCTTGATCGGAGCCGTCGCCTCGGATCGCGCTTGTTCCACCACTACCGTCCAGTTGACAAGCGCGGTTTGTGGCCGGGCATAGCCAACGGAAACATGCTCTCCCTGTTCATTGGTTGACCACAAGCTACCGCTTGCATTATTCACGGCCTTGATCTGTTTTGAGAACTCGGTCATCGCGGCTGGATATTCTCGCAGCTTGAACGGGATGTCGTATTGACTAACGCGGTCACTGTGTCGACTCGAGCCACCGGACGGCAAACCCGGGGGAAGTAAAAATTGGACATCGAGATCTCCAAAGGCTTTCAAGTCATGAGGCGTGTATGTTGAGTTCGATGCTGGATGTGTCGCGTTGAACCGATTCGACATGGACACCGGACCGATGACCAGAACAATGCCCGTATCGCCCAGTCCTTCCTTACTTGCGAGAATTTCGACCAATGATGAGCCAGAAGCAACGACAGTCATATAGCCCAATATGAAACCTATTGCCGTAGTAGATCTTATCGGCTACAAGTTGATTTGGTTAGCAAGTACATCGGAAACAGTTGGATCTCGGCCTCTTGAGACATGACCCAGGAGCCCGTCGGTTCCAGAACCATTCCTCTCAAGCCAAAACACAACAAGCGCGCGGGGTTTACTAACGATGGTCAGCGAGATCAGTGCAAAGGACTCATTAACCACAAGTGGACCTAGCATGAGACCTTCGTTCTGGCTCAGGCGGATATCAGGGAACGCATAGGCTGCGAACTTGTTTGTGCTTGGGTAGTTTTTGCTGGGTATACCCGTATCCGTGTAAGTGATGTTTGGGTATAACGAGGGCGGAAACCCCCCGTCACTTTCTCCCAGCATTGGTTTATAGCCGGCGGAGTTTTCGTAAGGGAGCTCGATACTGGGCGTCGTATTACCAGTGGCATTGAAAAGACCATAGGACGGACCAGTAGTATTCCTGGAAAAGACTTTGACTTGGTACAAATTCCCGTTGCCAGAACCGAGAGCACTTTGGAAATCCGTTGTCGCGGAATCCCAGTTGGATTCGCTCGTGTTCCCTGCATAAAATGCTGTCATTGCTTGTTGAATCAATATCCTTGTAGATATTGTCGAACAAGTGGTCTGAATCAGCTCTATCTCGGACGAGATGCGGGTGGCTTTCAGCGAGGCCGTCAGAGCGAGACTATCGATCTCGACGCCGACGACGAAATTGTTGACAAAGATCCATGTTGGCACAGAGACGATTGCGAGGGCTAGGAGGACACTAAGTCGATCAGATGTTAGTTCCCAGTGGCGTTGGAAGACGCAAGCAGATCGAAAGGGAAGGAGGGAGGGGGGACAGCAAAACTTGCACCAAAGTCACCAGCAAGGCCAGTTGCTCCCTGATCGCAATGCGTATTTTTCCCCTCATCTTTGTGGTATTGTTCAGACTATGAGGAGCCTGGGTGAAGATCTTGAGCAGTCTGCATTCTCGTCTGTGAGACGAAGGAAAAGCCGCTCGCAGCGAAGAATATTTGGAGATGACGGGGGTTTCGACCGCAATAGGTTCGTAAGACGACACCGGATGGTTGTTCGCAGTGGACAACGGCGGCGAGCGCCGGGAGATGGAGGCCGAAGGTTTTCGAGCCGCCGGCCAATAGGCAGATCTAAGAGATCTATGTTTCTGTCCTTCTAGATCTCAAAAGGGGTCTTGGTCTTCGTCTCACGGCAGGGCGAAGGACGGTAGGCTGCAGCGAGATGTAGCACTCGTGGTACTTGTATGTCACTCCGGAATGCCGTGGTTGTGTCGTCGCTCAGCTGCCTGCGAAAAATGGCTAAAGGTTCGAGATGGTGGAGGTTCGTGGGGCAGAGAGAATGCTAGCTAGATGAGAGAAGCTATGACAATCCAGGAGCTTGGGTAACTCGATGGACCTGGAAGGTCTCGGTATCGTAACGAGCGGTTGGGACGTGGTCGATCGCTGGTGGATATCCAAAAGAAACAGTCCAGTTAAGGTTGAGAAGTCAATTGGGGATCAACGTGACAGCGCGTGAGGACAGGGCGGCAGGGCTGAAAGGAGGAAGGGGGAAGAAACGGCGCGCCGTCGGACGAGACAGCCGGGAAATGGAAAATGTACAGGTGGAAGAACCCGTGGACGGTGGGTGTGCAGGGCCGGCATTTGTCCCCGTCCGTCAAAGACTCTGGCACTTCCCGGGGGGGGGGTGAGTGGGCGCTTTCAGGGCTGCATGGGAATGGGAATGAGCTGCAGGGAAGGAGGCAATACTACGAGTTGGCTCTGGGGGACCCCAGTCTGGGGGAAGCATCAGTGGACATTAGTGGAGAATAGAAGGTACCTAAGTAGCATTGCCTGTCGATCGGTCCTCCCGTTCCGCGTTCTTCGAGAGTCTTAGAACTGCCGAGGTCAAAGAGCAAAAAAGCTTGGGACGTTTAAGCTTGGGGCATTCAGGCACTTGGGTGCTCTGGGGACCACTAAACAAACGTGTGGGTGCCCGTTCCCTTCTCAACAGATGCAGGTGTTACGTCTCCCAAGGTTGCCCTGCCCTGTCTCTCTTCTTGTTTCGTCTCGTCTCATTTCGGCCTTGTTGTTCTTCCATTACTGTGTCCATCAGATGTCTTTCCCCCCATAATGGCCAATGGCAATTTCGACCATCATGCAACAAATCGGGAATTGCTTGAAGATGATCGGCACAATTTTCCGACCGGGGCTGCAGCCAGTGGATCCCCAGGTTCTCTCGGGGTCTAGACCGGCCCCCCGGTCCTGATATTGGCCATGTCACTGCCTAGGTATGGAAATGATAAAACCTCACCGTACAACTAACTCACAGGAAATCCTGCCAATCAACCAAGACCCACGCTCCAGGCAACGATCGAGTTCCATCCAGGCAAAGAAGGTATGGTATGGTTGTAAGATATCTTGCGCCTGAATTGCTCGTCAACGTCGTGTACACAGGTTCCATGAAACGACGATGACTTGCCCTCGAGGGTTGCTCGTACTGTAGCAAACACACTTCCCTAGAAGGATCCCACAGACAAAGCAGCCCTAGGGCCTCTGTGAAGTCATCAGCGAAGGAGGAGGAGGCCTGGAACCAAGACGGCCATAGTAACTCGCCATGCTTCGGACTTTGAAGGAGCGGATCTTGGTTGTGTTGGAGTTGGACCGACTGGAGCTCAGGTATCCCGTTGTGGACCTAGTTCATTATTTATTACAACCAAGATTGGCTGGATGACCAGATATCAGTAACTGGGTAAGTTAGAAGGGATTTTACGGGATTCTTGTTAGTTAAACCAGATGATTCGATAGAAGTCAGGTCCTGGTGCGTAGAAGTGAACAGATGCCATGACCTGGCGCCTTCTTCTCATCATGGTCAGGGCTCCGCTCGTCCATGAGTGAGAAGTGAAGGGTGCAGCGACACTGGCGATTGGGTCTCCAGACAGGTATTTGCTGTCCACATTCAGGGTGTCCTGGTGTTGATACTAGCACGTAGCCCAGTTTCAGTTGTCAGGAACCTGGTGTCCTCCATCGGGGGATGGTCTAATTTTATCATAATGACAGACACTCGAGACGAAGCCATAGAATCGGAGTCAAGATATCGACGCCGCTGAGTCAAGGTGAACAAGAGTAGCCCAAATGAAAAGCAGGACGCAGTGTTTACCTGGCTAGGGACAGGAGTCAAAGCCACACAGAACGACACGAGGTCATCTCGAAAGTCGTTCCAACCGACTGCTCCTTGTTGGGTCACACTTGGCTGTATGCCGGGCCGAGGGCGACTAGTGAGCTTGTTCAAGTAGATTGGACTGAAATCAGTTTCTCGGGTAGCCATATTCCGCGAAAGGGGCTCTCGCTCTCGCCCTCTTCCCATGCCCGAAACTCCAGCCGGCAGGGCCTGCCCCTGGCTGCTTCGTAGGAGCAGGTTTGTATCAAAGGCTTCATGAGGCGTTGATGGATCTCATATGCCGGTATCGCAGCGCCTGGGTGGAACGGGACGAGGAATTTGAGTCATCCTGGGATCATTCTTGTGGCTTTCAATGGTAGACGGTAGAAGGAGGCTGGCCTTTGGTGGTGGTCGAGCAGTGTCCAGATGTCGGCGTGCTTCCGCGAACTTTCGAAGATATCCTGGGTGTCGGTGGCCGAGACGGCAGTGTAAATGGGAAACGTCCTCTGGGTGAAAACCCCAACTAGAAATGTATTGGTAGTATGGCGTATGAGTGATTGCCAAAATGCTGGCTGTGTCCAGGGAGGAGCAAAGACAAAGGTCTAGGGAAAAAAGGGTACATAGCATAGCCTCGGCCTCTTCCAATGGTGCTGGTTTTTTTCAGGAAGGAGTTCCTCAAGTTGTTTCTTCATCTCAAAAGACTCACTCACATATCGAATTCATATTCAGTCAAAGTTGCCTGTTCGAGCACTGTGCAGCCATGGTCAAATGTTGCCCTTCCGCCCTTTTTATTCAGGGGAAGGGGGAGGAAAAGGTGGGGCGGAGGGAACATGGTTATCCAGATGTCCTCATCTCAAGGACCCGCGCTGTGAATGCCTAACAGAAACCACATAGATTTGATAGCAATGCTGTTAACCACCGATCTCACCGACAGTATCTTCAGCATTTTTACCCAAGAGCGCAGCTAACGGTGTCATTCGCCAATATGTAGCCCATACCAGTCTGCAATAATGTTTCTATCCGTGTTCTCCCATGGAGATCGAGGCGTCTGCAAGATCATACCCACCTGCATGGCCACCCACCTGCATGGCCACTAAAGTTGAAAGGTTCGAGGCGGCCTCTTGGAGATCCACTTCTTCCGTTAGATCCGAGGATTATTGAGAAAAAAAAATCCCATGAGCGGGAACATGGCAATTTTCTGGAAAAACTCCATCAATGCGCAAAGCAGAGACTGGGTCCAACCGAAACAGGACCACCAGGCGACGATGGTCTGGAGTGGGGTTTGCACAGGTTCAAGCGGGCTCACTGGGTGCCCAGCTGCCAGGTGGTCGGATTGTGCAATGGCATAGATACTCAGTATGCAGCGGCCCAAGGAACGGTCTTACAATACCCCATGTCTGCCCATATTTTGAACCTAAGCAGCTAAGTTAGGTATTTTCGTGAAGCGTCTGAGTGCCCAGGTGGCGATCCAATGAAATGCAGGTGCCCAGCTGCCCGAGCTTGCCAAGACGTCAGTCTGTGAATGCTTTCATCCCGAAGTCTACCTCATCGACTCAGCCACCATTGACAACCTGATCCCCAGCTCCCCAGCGCAGTAAGTCCTGGCGAGCGGCCATACTGGAGACCAATCGCTCGCTCACCTAATACGACGCGAAGAATACGGATATTTGGCCAGAGTTTTTGACCTCGACTACAAACCTTGTTCGGTGGGGTGTGGAAAGAGGTGGCTGGCTAAAACCTACTACACCAAATACAGTACGGTATTAGCTTGGCAGCTCAGGTGCTTAGCCTACAATCCACATTATTACATATGTACTGTGATAACAAGTATTTTGATGGATGTGTTATTGTAATGGTTGTATGCTTGATCCCGACTGATACCATGATCGCACAAGGTACTGTATTTCGTACATAAGCCAGTATGAGCCAGGCTTCATATTAAGAAACGGGGTCCTATGTGGCTGAGTGGCAGTGATTGTTACTCCAGCATGTATTGATTGACCAGTCCATACGGCCAATACTTTCAATATTTTCCGTGACGAGAACTTATGTTTGCTCACCACTGACATCGTACTGCGTAACTTGTAGGCCTCTCGGTCCTTCGCTTGAATAGCGAGAAGTGAACGACCACTGGTTCGACTGGACCAGCACTGCCACGGTTGTTGTTGATCCCTCGACGGAACGCCAAGTAAGTACGAAGTGCTAAGGTATGTACGGGTTAGGAAGCATCTCAAGGCGGAAGGTTTCCCCGGGGTTTTTCCTTTGACAGCCACTTACAGCTCGCTTATACTCTGCATGGTTCAACACGGCACCTTTGGCGTCTATCCTTTCAGCTTGCACCTCTGCATCGTAGGCGATCTCATGGACTTGGCCACTCAAGTGTCGCTGAGGGTGTCGAGGTATGTGATAGCACCGATTACCTTGATTACTACAGATCCGTAACGTACAGTACCTGACGAGCCGCCAAGATCCCTGTTTGTGTGGCGGTGGCCGTTTTCCACCCCTCCCTGGCCCAAGCTCTGCTTCTTGCAGAGCACTGGAGCAACTCGAGAGGCCTGCCCTGCCACCCCTGTCTCCAGTGGATCCTGTGACGCATTGCGCCCGCTTGTGCCTTACACCCCCCCGGGCCCGCTCAATTCCTATTGTCCCCAAAACCCGACCATTCCTCGACGTCAACTTCACGAAATACACTTCTGCTCACTTGTACGCACGAGTTAATCCACTTGTTTCACTACACGATCGCAAGACCGTGGATATTCTGGCACTGATGGAGGATTCTGGCCTGAAGAGAAAGGATACCACCAAGGGTCCGCCCCTCCGGGTGCTGTCGCTAGGTACGCAGAATCACATGACGGGGCGCAAGTATTGCGCCTGCCTGCTCAACTACACTATCGAATCTCGCGCTGACATTATATCGAATATAGATGGCGGCGGTGTTCGAGGTTACAGCATGTTCATCATCATTCAGGAGATCATGCACCGGACCTTTGTCGAAATCGAGGGCCGCGCACCGAGACGCAATGAGATACCCAAACCCGCCGACCACTTCGACCTCATCGTCGGCACCGGAACCGGCGGCTTGATTGCACTTATGTTGGGGAGGCTGCGCTTGGATTTGGAAACATGCAAAGAGCTTTATGTCCGACTTACACGCATGGTCTTCGAGACAGACAAGACGATACTCGGGATACCAACGCATACGACACTGTTCAAGGCCTCGAGACTGGAAGAGGCGATAAGGGAGGCAACCGCCCAACACACACAATCGGAGTACGAGGGAAACGACGGTACCGCTTCAGAAACACTCAACCCACTGGCCAGCCACTTGAGGTCGAGCGCGCATGGTCCGAGGCGGCATGCCAGCAATGCAAGTGTGGTCAGCTTCAGTGCCAAGAGCCCTGCGGCTCAGATGGCTCGGCCGGCCTGGTCTGGCAGGGGAGGCAACCCTAATGCACGCCTATATGACGAGAGAGAGAACAGAACCAAGACGTAAGCTTCCAACGTCCACCACCACTGCGGAGAAAATTTCGCCGACACTAACACTTCTCACAGCGCTGTGACAGCAGTTTACAAGGGCGCATCCAGCAAGTCTGATGTTGTCTTGCTGAGGTCATACGATTCACGAAGAGAGCCTGCCCCCGAGTACGACTGTAAGATCTGGGAGGCAGGACGAGCAACCTGTTCTATTGGATTGGCTTTCAAGCCCATTCGGATAGGACAGACCGTCTTCCACGATGAGGGCGACGGAAGATTCAACCCATCCCCCGAAGCGCTTGACGAAGCTGTGGTGAACGAATGGCCGGGCCGTGATGTGGGAGTCTTCCTCAGCGTTGGAACGGGAAGAAGGCCAAAGGGCAGCGATACGAATAAACACGAGTGGTACGAAGGGTTCTTGGGAGGTTTCGCGGAAGCCAAGAGGAGACTCATTTCCAAAATCGAGGGTTGCGAAAAGACACACGAATACATGAAGAAGCAACACTTGTCTGACAGAGGAGTCAACCCGGAGGTCTACTACCGGCTAAACGTCGAAGTTGGAGTGGGAGAGTTTGGTATGAACGAATGGAATCGACTCTCGGAAATCAGTACATCAACAAGGATGTATCTCTCCAGGAAGACGGAGCGGAAGATGGTACAGGATGCGGCAGCCAAACTGGCAAAGATCCACCGGGCGAAGCAACGTTTCGATCGACTCGGCGACGAACCGGAAATGAAGTACAAGCTGCCGGAGTTCGACATATCATCGCCCCTTGCCGTCGAGCTTCCCGCCGAGATCCCGGAAGCATGGCCAGCGCCAAAAACACCGCCTAGCCCCCATTCATTCGACCGACAGTCGTATGAGTCTGGGACGGACAACCTGTCTCTCCCAAATTCTCACCATTCTCCACGAAGCTCATATGAGCGGGTTCTGCCCACCATACCGCAGAGCCAGCCTTTACCCTCCCCAGTGGTGGGCCTAGCTCCTCCCACGACAGCGCCTCGCCGCGAGACGCCACCTTCCGCGCCGGTTCCAGCGTCAGATTCTGACATCCACGAAGACGAGGATCAGCTCATGATCCATGCACCAACACCCTCTCAGTACCGCACTGCGGCGGGGACAGACAAGATCGCGATTGTATCGTCGGACGAACGCCCCAGGCGCCAAAGCCACACCACACAACCACCGCGGGTGGAGCCTCCTCCACTACCACCAAAGACTCCCCTTCCCGAGAGTCAGAAACAGGGTGCGCCGCGGCGTGCTGGAACCGCGCCAGTAGGCCCTGCACCACCATACCCCCTGGACGATGAGCCTCCACCACCAGTCGGAAGAAAGCCCGTGTACCACGGTCGGTAAAAAGATGCGGGATGCAGGAGAATCAAGAAAGTGATCGGGCTATGGGACTGGGATGGGTGACAACACGGGCTACGGGGTTGGGGATCCGGACTGGCAGATCCCGGCGTTTTTGGGGGGTTTATGATATTTCTCAAGGATACCAATTTCAGCACATATGCTTGTGTGACTATCGACTTAGCAATCTAAGTAATGTTTTATCTTTTGGATAGTATCCAGCATCGATCTAGACTGCTACCAGGACTTGATTTGACGAGTTTCTATGGTCCCCTCGTACTGCTCTTTGGTTCCCCTGAATCCTACACCGTCGACACTGAAATCTTACCACATACACTCACCGCCATATATATCTGTTTCAACATCAACTTATCTGGTGTTGCACCCTGACAGAATGGGTAGTAAATACCCCCGCCTTGCATTAGCAGACTCTACGCCGGCAGAGTGCGTTACTGGCCACAGTGTTCCGCGGATTCAACAATATCAGCTTATTGGTGGTGAAACAGCACTACCGATCCCACGTCAATCTTCAGCCCTTGTGGCTAAGAAGGCTCGTCCACCGCTGCAGGCTTGGCACGTCGCCCGAGCATGATCTTCCCGAAACCTTGTCTGATACTTGCAGGATAATATATGTGTTAGTTCTGCCGAGTCAAATTCGTCCCGATGCTTACTATCGTACATACAGGATGTCTACAGACTGACAAATATGAGATGAAGGGAGAGGGGGAAAGGGCTGCAGAGTATGGCGGCCGCCAGTCTGCCTTCTCCCGCCATTAACGCGGTTTCCTATTTATCCTTTTATTGCCCTGGGCTGTGTCCTCAGCCAGGCTGGGAGCGGGAGAGAGAGATATCACTGGACAGTTTAATAAAGTCCCATCTGCTTGTTGCTGAACTAGTGGTGATTTTCATGCACCCTTTAATTCTCCGAATCTGTCGAAGATATATAGCGAGTGTCGATGATGAACTGCACCAAACCGATTTCTGTCAGGGTATCGACGCCACATCTCGTAGAGCTGCCCTCTAATGTGTCACTATTTGGCGTGCCAAGTCGGTAGTCTGGGAGGAGCGTCCAGGCGAAGTGGACAACGCGAAGTGAATACCATTACATGGCCATCTGTACCTTTGGCTCTCTCTCGATCTTACCACCTCCCATACCATGGTCAGTATGTAGTGAAGGAGCTTCCGCTCCGACATGGTGGTAGCCCCCCCACATTGATCCATAGTCGTCGCACCCTGGAGGCACCGAGACACCAGAACGCCGGGCTCCATGCTCTAGGTTACCGCTCTCCTGGGTCGCGAGGTCCGCCCTAAAAAACGACCCCTGAATGCCGGTGTGACGTCCCTATAAGCAATCGTCGCAAGGATTCTGGTTTTATAAGCGAGTCGAGATATCGCCGCAGGTCTAGCTTTCGCTCAGGGCGGCGCCATGCGCCTGGACAACCGACATGCCTCGTAGCAGAAGCAACTGTTCAGACGCCATGGCATACCGGGATTGTACATAGGTATTTAGGATAAAGTTCAAGTGTTTTTTATCTGGGGTAAGTGTAAGGGGGGGGGAGGGGAAATGGGAAAACTGCTGCTTACGGCCTGGTAGCGGTGAAATGACCTATCATGGAGTAATTACGATACCTCTCAGCCGAGAGTCTGCCCTGTACACTGACTAAAAATACCCCCTTGAGAGTCCTGATAAGCGCTACAAATGATTAAAACAAAGGTCCTGGATGTTCTTTGGCCTCGAACAGTGATACAATGGACGTGTGGTTCCTCCTTCGAACTCCGGACGTGAGACAGTAGCATGATTCCTGCAAGCTTTCTTAACTCTGGTTTGCTCTACTCTCCAAGAAATAGGCTGAAATCTTTACTCCACCGCATGCGAGTAGAATACGGAGCTATAGTGACGAGTATACCACCAGCTCTACCCCTGACGACCAGTACAGTTCCTGGTAACTGGACGGTACAGCTACAAGAGGGATAATAATACAGATCACCCTTCGTATCGACCCAAGGTGTTTGGAAATGAGAGCTCATCATGTCCTCTACCTTTCCCAGTAGCATGCCAGATCCTACACAAGTCACGCCGGGACGTATCCAGCGCCCAGAGAGAATGTCCACATCCTGTGGTGAATGCAGGAGGCGGAAGCAGAGAGTATGAAGACGACTTTCCTTTGTTCAAGAACATTCTTCTGATACCAAGAAACCCTCGAAAGACTATCCGGTACGACTTGTTCCAACTCAGGTCATACGCTGACGTCTAGGTGCAGTGCAACCAAGGCCAACCATGCAGCAATTGCGCGAGGAGATACCCCCAGCCAGTATGTGAATATAAGGCCAGAACCAACAGGTTCGTTCTTCTTGGCCTTTTTCTCGTGCTTCTGAAATATTACTGATCTCCAAGCAGACGCAGTGATGGACAAGAATGGTCAAACCAGTCAACGACCTCTTCTGTTGGTGGATTACCGGCCCCATTTGTGGAGGTTGAACATGTTGTCATCGACGGCATCGACCACCCCCTACTGCCCCTAAGATCCTCAACTCCACAACAAGAACAACATCAAAGGTCCTGGGGAGTCCCTATAACAGCCCCAGATTATTGGGATGGCATCAATTTTGACACGCAACATCTCCCAGGCACAACAGCAGAGGCAAACATGGCCTGGCAGGGCCTCTGGACTGCCGTGTCCGGATCAGATTCCAATCCTCCAGCAGTGCCTGCGTGCGGTCCAGGTTGCATGGTCCACACAGAGGCCTTCCACGATTCACTCATACTCCTCCACAAGAGAAATGAGCTGCCAGCCCAGTTCATACAACGCTGGCAACCTGGAAGGACGGATGAGATATTGATGTGGCTAGTACAGCAGCAGAGCTCCCTCACATCTCCGACATCGTCCGTCCCCGAGGTTGACCAAACGCACCTGCCCATTCCACCAACGAGGCAGAATGCCGAACTGCTGCGTGTCTGTAAGTCATTACTCGTTACGTGGATTCGAAGCTTGGCAACTCGGGGACTGACAAGCTGACCAAAACATAAGATGTCAACCTGATCTCCCGCTACAAGGCGTCTCTCGGCGGCAACCCGGACATCGCCACAAACCCCTATATGAAGCACTACATCCCCTTCTGCCTTCACAGTCCACTTCTAGCACAGATTGCCATCTACACCTCCGCCTGCTTTCTCAACGATACCTGTCCCAATATCGTGGATAATACCACCGCCATGACGCGGAAGGGCGCGGCTATACGCATGCTCAAGACACATCTCCGCACCACGGGGTCAACAACGGACGAGGCAATTGCAGGGGCCACACAACTCATCCTCAACGAGTGGCATTGGGGCGATAGAAAGGAACTGGAGGCACACTTTGGCGGCCTGAGGGAGATGGTAAAGTCAAGGGATGGGCTTTCTAACCTAGGGCTGGGCGGCTTACTGTCGAAGTTGGTGATCGTGTAAGTTGATGGCGACTTGGACTTTTAAACCTGGCTTATCTAACCCGGGAGCCAGAACCGACATTACGATCGCACTGTTCTTCGAAATCGAGCCATACCTCCAAGGCGGACCAGAATTCGAATTCCACGAGGCCGCACCACAAGCCCCGTTCAGGGTCCCCCTCAATGCGCCCTTGGTCTCGCCATTCGTGCCATTTGATGCCCGCGCAGGACCCTTGAAGCCCCATGAGGCGGCCGCTCGGATCCTAGCCGACATGAGGTTCCTGATCGGGCTGGTGTTGGCCCTCTCGGAGGATGACCCCTCACCAAAGGACCTGCAAAAGATCCGAACCACGTCGCGGTGGATATACGACCGCATATCTGGCCTGCCGGAACAAGCACCGGGGACACAGCAAGAAGACCATGCCGAGGCGATGGTGAGTCCAACGAGCGCTACGTCGCCTACACACCCATACGCATTCCCAGTGTCATCCCACCCACGGAGGAAATCATCGGGACAGCACAGCCCACAGGACCTCTACTCTCCCGGGCCAGAATCGTGGCCACAGGGTGGCACCAGTAACGCCCACACCATGGATTCATTCCCAGGCGGCGGTACAGACTACTTCGCCCTCGACGACCCGCAACCATCCCCAACCACACCCCACCCAGCAGACGACAACGACACCACCGCCACCGCCACCACCACCACCATCACCACCACGCCGGACATCATCATCTACCAAGCCATCCGCCAGTCCGCCCTGATCTACTCCCGGGCCATCATGCTCCGCCGGCCCCTCCGCGACTCCGCCGTCTGCAGCGAGGAGGACTTCCTCCGCCTCTGGACGACCGTCTGGCGGGTCCCGCTGCGCGGCTGGAAGGCCGTCCTCGGGGTGTTCGTGTGGGTGCTCCTGTGCATCACGCCCGCCTCCCGGGACACGCCGCACGAGCGGTTCGTCAAGAGCATGCTGGAGGTCGGCCTGGCCCAGATGGCGCTGGAGAACTGGGAGGTGGCGGGGAGGGGGATGGCGGGCGCGTTGAGGCTGACGAGGTGGTTGGCGCGTGGTGGTGGTGGTGGTGCTGGCGGTGGCGACGGCGGCGGGGAGAAACAACAACAACAGGTGGGGGAGGGGGGAAGTGCGTGGGTTTAGCTAGCCAGCCAGCCAGTCCTATGGTCTTGCAGCCTGCGATGCTGGATACGCTGGGGATGATAGCGCAGGGAAGGGCTCGACATGAGTTCTGGAGGATGCTCGGGGGTTCCCCACGCCGCGTGTAAGGGATCTGCTGGCTCACTGGTGGTTCTGAGTCTCCTGAGCTCTGGTGTTGCCACGCTGGTCTTCTTTCAGTACTTCCTGGAGGCAAGAAGGGAGAGGTGTCGTTGACGAACAACTCAACCGTGGGGTTCCCACGGTGGCAGACCCGTCCACAATGTTAATGGGGCACTTCAGCCCCAACAGGCGCCCTTGTCTCAAAGGATCCATCCCCTAACTTAACAGACCTTGCTCAGTCACAACATATTAGCCAACTTGTCCCACGCTTTTCATCGCAGCATTGCACAAGCCTCTGCACACCCATAGTCGCTATTGACAACTCTTGTGTGCCAATATTGCCAGGATACATCGTTGATCCCAGCCTGAGGGTTGAGATCCTTTCTTGACTCCGGACTTGGCTAATTGATACCACAGCAGTGGCGTGAGAAACGGAAGCCATGGCTTAGCAAGCTGCTATCGCTGTTTCATACACGCGGCGCCCTTTTAAGCCATTCACACGATAATTCCCAACTACCTAGGTAGACACATGAGTCCGTTCTAATCGTATCATGTCTTGATGAGGATTCCAGGTCGTTGTAACCAAGTCACGTGCCTGCCAAGCCCATTACAGAATACCGCACGGGTGACGATGATGCTGATCATCTCTCCCCAATGGCACATCAACAGCCGACGATAAGCTACAGATCTTATTGACACAACGAATTAGGTGGACTCCAGAGGGAGGGGGTTTTTTTTTTTGAGGCGGCGCCGTCTTGTCTTAGTCGCAACGGCAACCATAGATTACTATGCCGAACCTCTGGGGGTGAGCGCCGGTCTAGGAGGCAACAACTACTTTGGGGGGGGGAGGCTCCGGATTTCCCCGGATACCGCTCCTCGGAACCGTTTATGAAATGCATTGACAAATTGCGAGGGGGGCGCACCTTCAGACTCGCTATTCGGGCTTGTCTAGAGCAAAACAGTAGCTTTGCTCGGCAAACTGGGCCAATGCCTCTTCTCACGTATTATGAGGCTTACATATTCTTATCTTGCAAAGACTCCCTGGCTAATCAGCGCCATCATGAGTCCTGACGTGGGGCATGCTCATCACTGATAGTATCGAGAGATAGGTAGTATCGGTATCGAGATGCCAATAACCAAACAAGAGAGCCATTTTCACATATTACTCTCGCTCGAGTTTTGCTCCTCCTAGTGATAATGGTCTCGTGAACTTGTTCCAGCCTGCTTTTGATTGTCTCCAATTGGGTGTTGCTACGATCGGTATTCACGTACTGAGACTTGCGCCAACGTCTACCATCATCCGCAAGCGGATCCGGCCCAAACCTAACGTATATATTGTTCAAAGAAAAGATGCCAAGCCGATCCGCATCAGGGTCAATGGATCCCACCGGGAGTCAGCCTACCGAGACCTCGGCCCTGCTCCCCAAGCCATCGTCCACGGACCAGCCGCCTCTAGACGATGGACTCGCCGAGCCGGCCAGCAAGCCCGACCTCCCGGAGTGGAGGACCTGGCTCGCCGAGATATGGCTGCTGAGCAAGGCCGCCGTCCCGGTCATCCTGGCCTACACGCTCCAGAACTCACTGCAGACCGTGTCCGTCCTGGTCGTCGGCCGGCTGTCCCCCGAGGCCCTGGCCACGGCGGCGTTCTCTTACATGTTCGCCATGTCGACGGCATGGCTGATCGGGCTGGGGGGCACCACCGCGCTGGACACGCTGGCCTCGAGTTCCTTCACCGGGTCGTCGAACAAGCACGATCTTGGTATCCTCCTGCAGAGGGGTCTCTTCGTCTTGTCTCTGTTCTATGCCGTCGTGGCCGTCATCTGGGGCTTTTCCGAGCACATCTTCCGTGCTCTGGGACAGGAGGAGTATATCTGCATCCAGAGCTCTAGGTTTCTCCAGTGTCTGATCCCGGGAGGTCTTGGATATGTGTGGTTTGAATCCATGAAGAAGTATCTCCAAGCCCAAGGTGAGCCATGAATTTCAACAACCACCAACACCGGCAAGAGTCACAGCAAAGAGCGAGCCGCTAACAACACGCAGAAATCTACGGTCCTGGAACTTACGTTCTCCTGATCACCTCCCCGCTCAACGCCGGGCTGAACTACCTCTTCATCCACACCTTCGGGCTCGGTCTCTACGGCGCGCCCCTGGCCACAGGACTGTCCTACTGGCTGTCCTTCCTGCTCCTGGTCGCCTACACGGCCTTCATCAAGGGCAGTGAGTGCTGGGGCGGCCTCGCGCCCAGGAAGGCGATCCAGCACCTGTGGCCCTTCTCCCGCCTCGCCTTCCTGGGCGTCGTCCACGTGGGCACCGAGTGGTGGGCCTTCGAGATCGTGGCGCTCGCGGCCGGCCGGCTGGGGACGATCCCGCTGGCCGCCCAGAGCGTCATCATGACGGCCGACCAGGTCATCAACACGGTGCCCTTCGGGCTGGGCGTGGCCGCCTCGGCGCGGATCGGCAACCTGCTCGGCGCGCGGAAGCCGCGGGAGACCCGGCGCGCTGCGCACTGCGCCGCCATCCTGAGCACCGTCATGGGGAGCGTCATCCTTGCGATCCTGATGGGCACCAAGGACGTGTTCGGGCGCATCTTCAACGACGACGATAGGGTCGTCCAGCTGGTCTCGGAGGTGATGCCGTTCGTGGCCTTGTTCCAGATCGCCGACGGGCTCAACGGCTCGTGCGGCGGTGTGCTCAGGGGCATGGGGAGGCAGTGGGTTGGTGCCTTGGTGAACATGGTGAGCTACTACTGCGGTGCGCTGCCTGGCGGGATCTACCTCGCCTTCCATGGCTGGGGGCTCGCCGGTCTGTGGATTGGGCAGTGTGTTGCGCTCTACCTGGTGGGCATCCTGGAGTGGGTGATTGTGGGACTGAGCAACTGGGAGAAGGAGGTTGACAGGGCAAAGGACAGACTGGAGGCTGGTGGAATGGGCGAAGGAGGAGATTCACATGAGGATGCTGGGGAGGTTTGAAGAATACGAAGGGAGGATCTTGATGAGGATGAGACCAGTAGAGGAAGCTCGGCGATGTAGTCGAACTCAAACACTGGTAAGATGAATACAAAATCAGTGAACGCCTGTCTGTGTTTTACGCTCTGCTTCGTCTTGCAACTTTCTTTGCTTGCTGCTCATCTCTGTCGTCCTTGAGTGTCTTGGTCTCGAACATGATCTGTTTCAATCAGAGTAAATACTAAGTACACAGTCAACTCTGTCTGATGTTACCGGTCACAGTAATGTATGTGCTAAGTATGTATGGATGTATATATGATATGTGATCGCCCTGGATCAAGACGCTGAAGCGGAATTGGTACCGGGCTTTTTGTTCTGTGGGGCCCCAAATGATTGCCAGACCCCCCTGAAAAATACCCCGGCCCGCCCCTGGAAGTACCGCCCAGTGCTACACTAAAATAGGTAGTCATGACGCCATTGGTTGCCCAAACGACAAGGGCAATCCACGCGACCGACCATCTCGAACTTCCAAGGACCTTAACTAGGCGACTTCGGCACGTTTCCTCCAGACTGACCACCTGAGTCTATCTTGCGAGTTCGATCAAGGTCGCACTGGCTGCTCTTTGTGGTACGGTAGATCTTGCAATGCGGACCTCGAGCTCCAAGGGCTGATCATTTTGCACTTCGTCCTCGACATTCCAGCCGTCTGGATCGCAATCCCTCCGCCGCATTCAACGAGCTCGATATACCACTTCCCGTCCCCCCCAGATGGCATCCTCAGCGGCCACAGGTACTGCACCCGCAGCCATAATACCTGCTCAAGTCGGCTTCTTGGCCATATTCAACCCCAGCCTGGGCAACACGGACGAGACCCTCGACGACCAGATCGTCTACTACTCGTCGCTGGATACGCAGAGCTTGAAGCGACGGCGGCACCGGCGAGCCAAGCCCACCGAGAATGTGTCGCAAGCGGAGCGCAACGAGAGGCTGAGGCAGATTGGTCTCGCACAGGGCATGGTCAACTTTGCCAAGAACTTCTCGGGCGACCAGGCAGTCGACACGATCGAGACGGAGAAGACGCGGGTGGTGTTGCACGAGCTGGAGCCGGGCTGGTGGGTCCTGGCCTGCGTCGACTTGACCCGACTGCCGCTGCCAACACCCACGACGTCCAAGTCCAAGGACGGGACCGGCTCTGTGGACCGACAGTATGAGTACTCGTCGCGAGAAGTCAAGCCATCTTGTCTGTTACTACAAAACTTGCTAAGGGCGCATGCTACTTTCCTGCTTCATCACGACTCCTCCCTGAGCGCCTTGTTCCTTAGGCTCAAACGAGAGAAATTCACGCGCACTCTAGGGCGATATTGGGACCTTTACATATCGACCTGGAACGTCCTATTGCATGGAAACCCGGTCCAGAACATCTTTGGGGGCATCAAGATCGCCGCGAGTGGTGAGTTGGGCATAGGAGTAGGAGAGGAGGAACGCGGAAGCGGCGAGCGGGAGGTGCTTGAGGGCTTCGTTGAGAGGACAGAGGGATTGGTAGACCTGGTCGTGTCCAAATTTGGCAGCAGCGATCCAGATGAAGTTTCCAAATCGGGAGAGAAGCTGAAAGAAGATGGGCAAAATTCAGACACAGAATGGCTGGGGACTGCAAAGGAACCTGGTGCTGAAGACGGCGCAATATTCTTGGGCGTAGGGGCTCTGTCGAGAAACTCGATACGTAACATCACGCATTGGATGGAAGATATTTACTCCTGGGGCGACAATGCCTATGGAGTATTTGACAGTCCAAAGGCAATCCGTCGACCAAGGGGAGGAGCGTCTCGCTCACCAGAAGGGCATCATACAACGGTCACGGCAGAACAACCCATGCAAGTTCCTCCGAGTCTCATACCCCTAAGAAGAGGGTCGAAATCCACCACCACAACGCCTTCACCTCGGGCAAACAATGGGTCGCCAGATCCGGCCACAAATCCGGCCACAAATCCAGAGGCGCCTGATACGACACAGGAGTATGCTGGAGGAATAGACAAATACATGGAGTACCTCAAGCTGGGGTATGGCAAGTATTGGAGTCTTGGAGGAGAGTCTGCGAATAAGACCGGGGCACAGGATGTGGCTTCATCACCGGAAAGACGAAATACGAAGGGCGACGATTCGGTGGGCCACTTCCTTATTGGCCTCACTGGTGAGGTCGAGGAGGGCTGGGTCGAAGATCCAGAGGAGAGGCGGTTCCTGGACAACCCCGAGCAACAAGACCCAAATACACGAAACATGGTCAGAACATTGACGGTCGAACTAGAGACCGGAGCAACGGAGAAATCAGAGTCGCAAATATCGACGAGTCTCGGCAGTCAGGATACGGAATTATCGAATAAGCGCGCAAGTATGGTCATGAAAAGGGCATCCTTCGACAGCCAGGACAGAAACAAGACGCAAAAGCTACGTGTTGTGGTTTACGTTAGCAAGCCATTCATCTTCACCTTTCTGTTCGAACTGCGAACCGAGTCGCTGGAATTCCAGGGACTGTATCGGTCACTGCACCAGCAGATCGTACCGCTCAGGAAGTCACTCAGCAACTCGACAGCCTACAGGCCGGAGAAACCCGACGTAGGGCTTGCGGCATCGGCTATATATGACCTCGTCTGGGATCCGAAAGACATCACTGTGCATTCCACTGTCCCCAACATACCCGACGCAGCAGAGACCTATCATGGCGACGGGCAAGTGCCCTGGTCTCGCGTGGAGGCACTCAATACGCACATGCAGGTCTTGAACGTCTACAATGCAGCCAAGGCCGATCTATCCGAGCTGGAGCGCACATGTAAGACAAGCCGTGGCTGGTGGATCGTCTGGAACAGGATACTGGAGAGGAAGGGGACAGCGGCAGTGTTGGAAAGGGCGTCGTCGTCGGAAGACGACAGCAGCAGTGGCAGTGTCAAGGAAGATCTGGAGAGTGGCGAGACGATGGCGTCATCGTCCGTGGCATCGACAATCAGAGAGTCCCGGCCACTCTCGGTCAGCAAGGAGATCATCCTCATACGCAAGGCTAGCGACCACGGCGGCCACAGTAGGAGTGTGAGCCTGACAGGAGTCGGTAGTGCGGCGGGATGGTCGGATGGGGCGAGCCGGCTGGCACAGGGGATCGGCGTTGATACCAGGAAATACATCGAGGGGCTGCTTAATATGCATCGGTGAAACAGAAAGGAATAAATAATAGGGAGTTTTTGGGTTCTGTGGCGGCGCCAGGGCGGCATATACATATAGATACGTATCCGAGCAGCCGAGCAGGGTTGATCAAGTGTAAACGAGGAGTAATGACGAATGACAATATCTTTCAAATGCGATGCTATTGCTTGCTTGCTAATGGGATTCTGTGTTCGGTTTGGTAGATCGACACGAGCGATAACAGGTACATCCTGGCGTATAATGATAGCACCGAGAACCCGGTTATTGTCAGTCAGTCAGTCGTTTCCGGGATTTCTCCAGGTTATTGACGTTGCCACATCGACCAATACCAGGTGAGAACAATGGCGACAGAGATGGGCGGGCCTGTGAGGCGACGAGGCTGAGGCTCCTGACATTTGACGACGACATGTCGGAGCGTTTCAAGAGTAAAACACCGACATTGTATCACAGAACCCTGTATGGCGACACAAACCATGAATGGCGACACAGGGTGTCATGCTGACGTTCCAGGGCTGCCTTGCGACAGAGGCGTTTCATTTTGCTTCATCAAGGTCTTGGGGGAGGGATGCGATCGGTACGGGCCGAAAACAAGATGAAGAGGTCGGAAGGTCGGAACAACGGGGTGGAGTAAGTGTCCGGGAGGTTGTCGCGAGCCCGTCCAGCCCGGTCAGTCAAGGTCAAGACCATAACTCGATTGCGTTTTTGCTGGCGCCCCGACGATCTGGGAAGGGCGATGCACTTTATCTGTTGTAACCCCCACAATCGTCCATTGGTGGGTGAACATGACGTGCTGCTCTCGCCCCCCTCCTCTCCGTTCCTGTGATATACACTTGTGGTTACCAGTCGTCGTCAGTAGAGATGCATCTACCTACATGTCGGGTATGGCATAGTATGGTATGGTGTCGAATATTGGTGGGATGTGTTAGCTGAGCCTCGCTGCGCCCCCAGAAGATTCGTAGCATGATGCAATTCTGCGGTGTGTTTGCGACGCGGCCAACTAGGTCAACGTCTGCGGTGATCCGGTGGTAATAGAACTCCGATGTCTACTATCGCACCTTGTTTGGGGCCCTATGGACTTGTATGTAGTAAGTAGCAAGTATCTATGATGCTCAAGGTTAGAAACGGCCTGTTTATGAATCCGAAGTTGTGATATCCCATGAACAATAAAACAAGTAACCTTGGAAAGTAGTAGTAGTAGTTGGATGTGTTGTTTGAATTGATTATATTTAGCATTGCGTCGCTCCTTCTTTGACCTCTTTGCCCCCTCAGCTTGATCCCCAAGCTTTCATCATCACCAACTTAATTACATAGCTTAAGTACTTACATACATACTTAGCATACATTACTTGAATTACGCTTTCCAATCCAATGCCAAATTCTTCCCTCCTATCCGCCGTTTACCTCGGAAAGCCGTTTTCTCTTCAACGACACTAGAACACACACCGTCATTCCAAAGCCAAGATTCCGCCCCCTTCTTCCTAGGTAGCCCGCCAACCCGCCTCCGCCTTGCCCCGCTTCTCCCGACTTTGGTGCCTCTAGAAGCACACTCCAGGGCCGTCATCTGGTCCGCGTGTCATTTGTGACGGACGGCGACAGCACCACCATAACAGCTTCCATTACACCCTTTCCCCCCCCTATAATCCCCCAACAATATTGAGACTCAGGTGTGGCATCATTGTGTCTATTGACTGGTGGCTTCTTTAAAAGGTGAGTCACACCAGCTACCACTATCATGTGTCATGACTTGGACCTGGCAACATCCCCATTAGTATCGCACCATGATCGACTTTCACCACAGCAGTTCAACAACTCCAGACATGTGATTGTTCACTGACACCGTCTGCAAAAAACACACAGGCACAGGACAGCTTACAGCTTATTAGGTGGACCTCCTTTCAGAGGGTTCCGCATCCTTGTCAGCGATCCCACCCTTTCTCCATCCGCCCAACTTGGCGGCGGCCAACAGGAATCCTGCAACCATAAATTACCCAACTCGATTGCTACTGCTACTGCGCGTCGACAAAGACTACCGAAGGAAATGGCTCCTCAACGCCAATACGCCATCGACGACGGCGAACTGTCCATCTCCCTCAGCTCCTCACAGATGCGAAGAAGCCGCATCAATGTTCACAACCCCCTGAGGACACCCGACATCATCGTCCAGGACGGCGAGCGACATCCCTCCACCATGGCCTCCGCGGTCGCGAATGCGGGGCCCATGGCCGATAAGGTCAGGTCGGATCAACGAATCGGCCAGTACAACATAGTCAAGACATTGGGCGAGGGCTCGTTTGGAAAGGTCAAGCTGGCCGTACACCGGGGCACTGGCCAGCAGGTCGCCCTCAAGATCATATCTAGGAAGAAGCTTATCAGCCGCGACATGGCCGGCCGGGTCGAGCGCGAGATCGAGTACCTGCAGCTGCTCCGTCACCCACATATCATCAAGCTGTGAGTGTTCTTTCTGATGGGACGAATTGGCTCAGAGCTGACTGCCCCCTTCCAGGTACACCGTTATCAAGACGTCGACCGAGATCATCATGGTCCTCGAGTACGCCGGTGGAGAGCTCTTCGACTACATCGTGCAACACGGCCGTATGGAGGAAGATAAGGCACGGCGTTTTTTTCAACAGATGCTCTGCGCTGTCGAGTACTGCCACAGACACAAGATTGTACACCGAGATCTGAAGCCCGAAAACCTGCTGCTCGACGATAATCTCAACGTTAAGATTGCCGATTTCGGTCTCAGCAACATCATGACAGACGGCAACTTCCTCAAGACGAGCTGTGGAAGCCCCAACTACGCCGCACCGGAAGTTATTGGAGGCAAGCTGTATGCCGGCCCCGAGGTCGACGTCTGGAGCTGCGGTGTCATCCTATACGTCCTGCTTGTAGGCAGGCTACCGTTCGACGACGAGCACATCCCCAGTCTATTCGCCAAGATCGCAAGAGGAACATATGCCGTGCCAAGGTGGATGAGTCCTGGTGCTGCCACCATGATCAACCGGATGCTCCAAGTCAACCCCGTCCAGCGTGCGACTATCCCGGAGATACGACAGGACCCTTGGTTCATGCAGAACTTGCCCGAGTACTTGCAACCACCTGCCGAGCCATTCTTCAACACAGGTATTGATCCAGATAAGGCTATCAAGCCATCTGATATCGCACCTAATGCTGCTCCCAATGTGCAAGAGAAGCTCCATGACGAGGTCACCGAGAAGATCTCCAAAACAATGGGTTACGGCAAGAAGGATGTACAGGAAGCACTCGAGGCTGCCGAGCCATCTGCCATCAAGGATGCGTACATGATTGTTCGCGAGAACAAGCTGATGCAGGTTAATCGTAAGTATCCCGTGCTCCGGATTGACCTAGTCTCCTACCTGTGTGACTGACATCTATTAGCCCTGCTCGGAGAAAACAATCCGTACTTCCCTCCGTCACCACCTAATGTCAACGAGGTCTCCTCGGCAATGGAAAATCTTCACACAGAGCATGATACGGGCGCAAGCCCACTTGCAAGCTCTTCGAGATCAATCGCATCCAACGGCACAAGCTCCTCACCAAGACCATACGTCTCCAAGGTCGGTATTCTGCCCAGCAGTCTGACTGCCTACCATAAGGACTACATGGAGCGCGAGAAGGCTGGTTTCGACGAACCCCAATTGCCTCCTACCGTACCAGAACCAACACAGCCGCGCTCAGAAGAAGATCGACAGGAGAGTCTGAGGCGTCTGAAACCCCATACCCGCAGCCAAGTTCGCCTTGACGACTCAAGTAAGAGGCCACAGGGCATGACGCCGGTGAATCCGCCCAAGAAACCCAAGGCAACCAAGTGGCAATTTGGCATCCGCTCGCGTAATGCGCCGTGGGAAGCCCTAGGTGTCATCTATCGGTCGCTATCTAAGCTCGGCTGCAGCTGGGTTCCAGATGAAGACTACGACAAGGTGCACGGTTCAGAAGACGAATCTGAAGAAGGATCCCGGTCGCATCGCCGTTCGGCGAGCAGCCGCAATATCGACCCGGCCAAGATATACAGACTCCCGGCCGACCCCTGGCACATCCAGGTGCGGTGGGAGACGGAGAAGCTGCGCAAGGGAGCACACGTGCCCGAGGATCTTCTGCATGACCCCGCTATGGTGAAGATCGGCGACGATGAGTACCAGGTGGTGGCGATGCGTCTGGACATTCAGATCTACGAAATGGCCGACCCAGGCTCGTACCTTGTCGACTTCAAGTGCGACGGATATGAGACGCCCGACGGGAAGATCCTGGAGAAGAAGCATGTTACGAGCCCGTTCCCCTTCTTGGATCTGGCGGCCAGGCTCATCATGCAGCTGGCGGATGCGGAGTGAGGTGCTTTGCTCGCCACCGACAGGCACTGCCTTCTCTGAATGATGATGATGGGTGGGACGCACCAAGGGCTGTGCGACACTTGCAAGTGTGTAAGATCATGGATATCCAGTCGCGCCAGGGTTCGAGGCGGCATTCTACCAGGGGGGAGGGCCCGATCATCCCACTGTGGATGCATATTTACAGTACGCCTACCCGAAGTGGTCGATGGCGGCTGGGCTAAGACCCGACTGGTCTTCGTGTATGATGTATGAGGGAGAAGAATCGTCAGATCGATTGGAAGAGCGCAGGCGTTGGGGAGGACTTCCGGCTCGGGAGGGATCGGCAATGTGAGGGCGAAGCCAAGACAAGCACTCCGCCTCCAGAGGTTATAGGACAAGATGGATGGATGGGATGAATGGATGGCTTGGGCATCTGACCACTAGTGATACCTCGTTACGGCCCGGGCGGAGAGACACGGTCGCGGCGCGCGTCTCGGTTGGCACGGCGCGTCACCCCGTCCCGTCGCGACGGGCCAGGCTTGCTTATGCATGAGCGCGGCGCGGCGGGATGCCGGGGGCTGGGGCTCTTTGGGGGAGAGGGAGTGGTGTATGTGCGGGATGTCGCAGACACAACGGCAGACACACTAATGTAGTCATATCATCAATTTTGTCGCAATGGTTGGCTTACCCATCACCACTACCCATTTAGAGGAGGTTGCATCCTCTTTCATACCCCCCATGAATGGATGAATGGGTTGCATCAATGCGAAACCTGCATTCTCGAGTTTACTGGACCGTTTAGCTTCGTCGCATTTTGTCTTGAACTTGACTCTTTGGTCTTGTGGTGGGTGTCATGGGTAGCATAAGCATCCCAAATATGACATAGAGGTGTCTCTTGTAGAATTCACTGAGATCCAATACTGTCTGCCATTAGCGCTTAGTTCAGGATTACGAGTATGCCCGGACGGACCATCATTGATAATGGTGTGTGACTTGAGGGAGAGAAGGTGTGAGGCCCGGCCTCGAAAGGCTGAGAGGCTTCATTCAATATTTCCCGGACCCCAACGGGAAACAGTGCTCGAGGCTGCTTTTCGCAACAACACGACCATGCTTCTTCCACCTTCTTCCTTCCTTCCTTCCTTTCTTTCTTTCTTTCTTCCCCCTTTTTTTACTTCTACCATGTCGAGGAAGCTTGAACTTCTTGGCCTTTATTTCTCTATGATGTAATAATAAGAGTCCAGTCACTGACTTTTTGTTGGGGGACCTCTGTTGGAAAGCAAACGTGGGCGATCCGAGGGACAGCATTGGTCGCCCAGCGGAGGAGAGGGTCCGTATCTCTCTCTTGTTCAAACCATGAGATGATGATCCATTACTCCCCCCCCCTCTTTCCGTCCTCCTCCCATGTCGGGATGGATGGATCTCTTTGCGATTGATCTCGCGGCAATGAAAGAACCGAGAAGAAGAAGAAAGGGCTCATCAGTTCGATTAGGGCCCGTCCCTTGGTATCTGGTTAGTATGTATCCACTGTGAGTCAATAGTCCAGTATGTATGATATATCTACTGTGTAGTCAGCTAGTCTAAATAGTCTACTAGTTGCCAAATCCAAAGTTGGGAGATTGGGCTCTCAGGTACGGACGGACGGGACAGAACAATTGAGCGAAGGACTAACATACATTGTAGCGGCAGACGCGATATTCGTATTGTTGTCTACTGACCTATACTGTGTTCGTCATTTCCCCTCTTCATCTTGTCTTGTTTTTTCCTGTCCTTGTCTGTATGTAGGTAGGTAGGTAATCGTATTCGTAGTTGAAATCGTATGTCATCCTTTCACTCCTGTGGCCGAATCCACCTTTTGTTCTTGGTTAGCAACGTGGACGACTTGACCCCGCGACCCCGTTTTCACCCCCTCCTTCCTTCGATTTGAACATGTCCACTTCATCATGAGCCAATTCCCTCTTCCAGCAACAAAGCAGCAAAAGGTGGGCAGTTCTAATAATAATACTATTAATGATATCTCACATGACGAAAATGTCCGCGACATCCACATAACGGGCCAGATAAGCGACGTGGACAAAAGCCGATGGTCTCTCTGAGGATCATCTCCTCCATGCAATGTGTGTTGTTTGACTGTTGGTGCTGTCATCATTACCCTTTCCGGATTCATGATGGGGACTACTTCCAACATTGGATGCAAGCACATGTGCTCATGCCTTCCTTCTCACATATGCCTGACTCAGGACCTTGCTTTGGTACCCGATAAGCAACGTGGGAGTGCAAAGGAAAGTTGGAAGGGAATGAGTCCAGCTCGTATGTAGGTTCATTGATTGACAAAAGATCGCGAGCCCCGCCCTCCTTCGATTCTACTGCCCCCCGGGCGTCCAGTGCACGAGGGCACCAGGGCACCCGGGCGAAGAGGGCGCGACGGGAAGGGCAGGGTGGAGGCGGTGTGGAACCCTCAGATTCGTGGGATATACCGGTATGATGCAACTGTAGGGGGGTGGCAGTCCGTCTGTTAATTGTGATATCGTCGAGCTGCTCATCGGTTGCTTGTTGTCTGGCAGTCTGGATGGGATGATTTATTATGGGAATTCGTAACCTGAACCGAGGCGCAACCGTTGCAGCAATGCAAGGAGTCCCACTTCCTTCAATGGACAACTCATGAAGGAAGGGGATATCGATCACGATGACATGTTTTCCTGCCTCTTCCTGCCAGCTGCCAGGTCTGCCAGCAGCGTCTTTCGTCTCGTACCACTGTTTCTAAGCGCCGAGGTCGATGAAGAGCAGACTGCCCGAGATGATAGGCAGGACTGACAGGATATGATCGATCAGTCGAGAGAATGCAGTGCACAGTCATTGTGCTGTACGGTTTTGTCTCACTCACTGCCCAGGCGTAACTGTAGTCTGCTGCACCCCGGACAACACTTGACAACCATGTCAAGCTGAGAGAGGGCGGCGATCAGCCAACGGTTCCTGCGGCAGTGTCCGAGAGGCACAGAGTCTTAAACCAGTATCAACCCTGGAAGGACTGCACTAAGTACCTAGGTAGCTCTAAAGAAGAGTCACATATCTGACTAGTGGTTGAGACACAACCGTCGCGCTCATCAAGGTTCTTTTGCCGAATAGAACAACCTTGGAAGACCACCTGAGCTTGCTTGGGTTTCTAGCTTGGGCTGCGGTCGATTAGTAGTGCGGAGGGTAGGGGGAGGAGCGACGAAGTAGG
>LKEA01000020.1:32576-42930 GCA_003795315.1 Cytospora schulzeri | reverse complement strand
GTAACGCGATGGAATTCAGGGTCAGCCGACTTCGCGCAAGAGATGATTCGTCTGAATGTTTCCGAGCATGGTCCTTCGAAACGAATCGAAACAAAACAAATAAGCCTGAACCCACAAGTCTGGGCCCAGATTGTTTCTGCCGAATGGGATCATACATACAGAATACTGCAGGGAGACAGGGAAACCAGACCGCTGGAGAAACAGCAGCGACCAAAAAAAAAAAAACATCAGATGAATACATGATGCCGGCAAGGATGCCCGGGCATCACTCGTATCACATTGCAGGACTGTGGGGAAGGGTGAAGAACAAGGGGGCCATTCTCCCATTGTCTTTTTTTCTCTTTCGTCAAGGGACAAAAAGATAGTGTAGAAAAGGCGGAGGCAGTCCGAAGATCTTATTAATCGATCCAAGATTGGCTTTGAAGGTTAGGACGCAGGGAAGATCCCCCGGAGCATCATAGGCGGGCCGCGTGGGGACTAAAATGGGAAGAGTGGCAGCGTGGCAGCTTCTTGTGGTGGTGATGAGCAAGGTAAGGTGACATGGCATGCCTTTGTCTCCCATTATTCTGTAGGAAATCACGATTCTGGGGCCACGGGGAGACAGGACGTTCGTTCCCATGGTTCCATGGGCCAAGGTCTCGATGCGATGTTGGAGAATGCTGTAATGTTGGAAATCGTCGGCGGCGTGGGATGGAGAATGGAGGAGGTGTGGCGTTGGGAAGAGGCTCGTGTGCGATCTGTAACGTGGTGTCGAATCTGGGCCAAGAGACGAGTGTCGGATCATTGGGAAGAGGGGGAGGGGTGTGTTCTCTCTCTCTCTCTCTCTCTCTCTCTCTCTCTCTCTGTGTGTGTGTGTGTGTCTGTGTCAACTGTGTGTGGATGTGGATATGGACAGCCACAGCAGCCAGCCATGGCAGCCTTTGATATGGAGCGCTTAGCCAATTTGGACGAATTTGTACCTTCCCCCCAATCGATTCTGATTCCAGTTGGAAGGAAGGACTCATCCATTGGAAAGGTTGGGCGAATTGGGACTAACCCCGGTCGATAGTGGTGAAGTGACCATGTCGTTCCTGACTCTTGTCAGTTCTGTTTTCCTTGTTTCCTCGACCAACCTTGGATCCTCTCTTTTCGAGTACTGTAGTCCGTCCTAGTAGTCGGGCAACAATGGGAAAACGGAAGATCAACAGTGACTTGAGTGACAAATGTGACTGAGTAACTGACTGTCAGTCAAATACTGCGGATCTGCTTCTCCTGGTCTTTCATCCCAACACGGACGGCACGCGGGAGCGCTTGTTTCTTATAAACCCGAAGCCATCCAGCCTTACATCGCGTCTACGCGTTGACGTGGCGTTAGTCTCGCGTCACCTCTCGATTGATTGGTTTCCTTTCTTCTTCCAGAACCCTTGGCCCCATCCACCATCTTCTGTCCTGGCGTTCTGCAAACTGCAGGAGGGACTGGGAGGGTGTATAGAGAGGGATGAGGGGGGGGGGATAGAGGACTGGGGAGGGGGGAAACAAAGCTCCTGGGTCTCGCAGCATCTGCCCCACGATGCGGCCCATTTGACTGGCCCAGACTGCATGACCGATGAGACCGGCCCTATCGACCTTGTCAACCCGAGCGAGACCTTGCCAGGCTTTTGTTTTGCCAGGGAATGCATGTGGCCGAGCTTGGGCCAGTGAGGGACTGTCAATCTGTCAATCAGTCACTTAGATCATCGTCAACGGGCATTGCATTGGGTAAATGCTCTATGTACATACACTAGAAGGAAAGCCCTCGTTGGACGAGACAGCCGCCCCTCACATACACCCCCCCCCTCCTCTTCAATCTGCCTTGGTATCCAGGGACTACCTATCCTCTCCCACCCCAGCAGTCTCCCGCAAGGTACCTCGGTGGTCTCTTTTGCCTCTCCTCTCGCGCCCAGATGGACTTGAGAAAAACTCTCGATGCGGGAAAGCGGGCCATGCATATTGTACCGTACTTAGCTGGGTATTACTGGTACTACTGCAGGGCGATGCTGCTAGCCGAGGTGAGTCATTGGATCACCGCCAACCACTCGTTTCCAGCCTCCTCGAGTGAAGAGCGACACCGAGGGGGCGACATCCTCGACGACAGACGAGGGTCAACCCAAGCAGTGGGGAATTCTAGAGAGACTTACTGTAGGTCCATCGTAGTAAGGTACTATGGTACCTCTACTAGTAAGATCAGAGGAGAGAAGAGAGGGGGGAGAACGGGGGGAGATGCGGGATAGAGAGAGAAGGCCTGGGAACATCAAGACATCCATGGATGGAGAGGCGAATCTGCATGCTGAGCGATTTTGAATACCCAAGTGGGTATCAGACACCATTGGCCCTATCAACTATCCGGTTGCTGAGGAGGTTGTAGTTCAAGCTCAATCCGTCCATCAGGAACGTCTTGGAACCCTTTGTTGTGCGCTCACCGCTGGGTCCCTTCTCAGATGTCAACGTCAACGACGACACTATCTAATTGAACTTGTCTTTCTCTCTATCGGACTCTTACATCGAGACAGCTGATTTCTATACCCACTCCATTTTTTGAGAAACCCCATCATCACTCATGGAATTGGATCACAATACCATTATTTCCACAAACAATAACCCCAACAGACGGACCTTGAGTGTGAATTGCTCCGACTTGCGAGCCCATCGCGCCCACGGGCAGCGAAGCAGATAGCTTCAGTGGGACAAAATCGATCCCACCCTCTTCCCGCCAAAAGAGACCCATTGTCTCTTCACTATTTCGTGAACATCTCTTTGCAGACTTGCTTGGTATCAAGTCACCATCCTCTTATTACTTGATTCTCTACTCCAGTCTGGTCCTCACTCTGGGGGGGCTTAGACAAATAAAGTATACCAGAACGGATCTATAACGCCTACTCACCACCACCACGACAATTATATCCGACCGACCTCACGCCGGAACACAGTCAATTGGACGACTTTTATACCCTGGATAACATACCCTGGATAACATACCCTGGATAAGTGCATGACACGAACACCGAAACAATTCGACATTGAGGGGGGAAATGCAAAAACAATGGCGCCCGAAACACACCCATTCTACGCAATCTGGGCGTCCGAGTCCATCCGCGAGCAATTGTTTGTCCACCTGAGCAAGGCTGACATCTGCTCAGTCCGGCTTGCAAATTCGGCATGCTGCAACATCGTCACGCGCCGGCTCTTCCAGCGGGTGCATCTAAGCTTCACACCAAATAGCTTCACCAAACAGTCCCGGGTCCAGGCCCTGAGCAGGATAGGACACCACATCGAACACCTGACATTCTACCTACCACATTCCGAAGTCACCTTCCTCCCGCCACTCATCCACCCTCAGTCAGGATCGGAGCTCTCATATCTTTACACGCCACACACGTCCATGACCAGCACACTTACCAGGCCAAAATATGGAACCTCAGAGCTGGGGGACATCCTCACACAGCAGTACCCGCCACTATTCCATGCAGCAACCAACGTGCCCAGTTTCATCAACGCCATGAAAAACATCCCCAATTTGAGGCATCTGACGATAAAGACACCCGGCCAAGATGCTCGTGAGAGATACAGGAGAGACATTGTCGACTACGCCCTCATCAGCCTCCGGATAGCAATCGAGCGCATAAGCGGACTGACCAAGCTCTCAAAACTATCGCTGTCGGGCGTGCACCCGGCAGCTTTCTTATACCTTAGGTACGAAGGCGGCCCAGGATTCGGCTGCACGCCCGGCGCGGCACGGCGGTGGCGCCAGATCCGGAAGCTGTACGTATCCGTCGAGGCATGGGATTTCTACGGCCCCAGCGGCCCGGGGCTGGACCAGCTCAAAATGATCGACGACTACCTACGCCATTTCTCCGACACGGTCGAGAAGCTCTCCTTCGCTTGGATCGGCAACAAGGGCCCCTGCCCGCTGGCCCTGGCGGAAGACCCGCTCTTTGACCTTGCGAGGGACTCCAGGAAGCTGTTTAACGAGGTCACGAGCCCGATGAGCGCGTTGCCGCCAGCACCGGGGATGAGACGGCCCATGCGCTTCTCAAAGCTGAAGTATCTGCAGGTCAAGAACGCATCCATGAATGAGATGCAATTGAGGAGGCTGGTAGAGTCCCACAAGGAGACAGTCAAGGAGTTTGACTTTGAGAACGTCGTGCTCATCAACGGCGGCAATTGGGATGAGGCGCTTGCGCCGTTGATGGCGCCCTCGGAGAGCTTCAAGGGCGGCAAACCTAGGGCTGAGAGGTGGTCTCGACACTCAATTGGTATCGCCAACGAACCACCAAAGACGCCCCCTAGCCCCCACGGGAGCTTCAAGCCGATGCCGCCGAGGACTAGTCCCAACGGGAGCTTGAAGACGGTGAGGACAAGGAGCAGTATTATTACACAGGAGGACGAGGTCGATGTCAGACATTCCAGTGCTGCCGTGGAGGCGGTTGGTAGAGACCTGATGGATGAGATCGAAGGCTTGGAGGCCTTCGCGGGTCTCAGCCAGACCTCGTCACAATCCGTCCACAGCCCCTGGGAGGAGCGGGATGAGATCCTCTTCTCGCTGGACTCGGAACTTGGCGAGGAGCTCGAGCACACCATCACTGCTGCCACGAGCCTGGCCAGCATGACCACCGATGGTGGCTTCAGCACCAAGCTAACAAAGAAGCGGGCGCGCAGACGCGTCCGCAAGCCTTGGCACCCCAAGCGTGAGGACGGCGAGCACTCGGAGGAAGAGCAGAACCAGCCCTCGCAGTCCCGCTCCCAGGAAGAACTGAAGGAGAAGAACAACACCCTCGCCGGCTTCCTCCACCACAAGCGCTCCAACTCGTCGTCACACTCCAACAACAACAAGCGCGAGAGGAACCTCCTCATCCGCCGGGCCCGCCAGTCCTCGGACCCCACGCCGTATACGTCCTGCCAGATCCTGGACCCCAACTCGTACGAGCTGCAGCTCCCCGAGGTCATCGGCTCGGACGACGAGACGCTCCGGCCTGGTGACGACAACAACAGCGGCAGCGGCACGTCCAAGCTCGAGATATCCGCCCCTCTCCCGGCCGAGCCGCTCCCCGTGCTCCTCCAGCCCGCCGTGTACAACCCGCAGGCCTCGACGACGTCCATCCCCATCATGGTGCCCGGCTCGTCGGGCGGCAGCATCGCCAGCGGCGTCAGCGGCACCACCGCCGTCTCCTCGACCGGATCGTCCTCTCACCACCACAACAACGGCAACGGGCACAACCTCAACGAGGGCCTGTCCGGCGTCCAGCGCAACCTGGAGCAGGAGGAGCTCCAGCGCAGGTTCGCCGAGGACGCCGAGGCGCGGGCCACGGCGCTGCAGAAGGCCCGCGACGCGGTGCTGCGCAAGCTGGGGAGGATGAACGCGGCCAACGCCCTGAACAAGGTCGACGAGGGCCCCCGGCTGGACGAGCACCCTGCGCTGCAGCGGTCGAAGAGCCACGGCCATGGCCATGGTCACGGTGGTGGTCATGGTCAGAAGCAGAACCAGACTCAGCAGCAGACTCAGCAGCAGCAACAGCAACAACAGCAGCAGCAGCAGCAGCAGCAGAATTCGGATAATGGGAGCCGTGTACACCTGAGGATCAGGGAGTTGCTTGGGGGCCGGGATCACCGGGAGATGTATCAGAACATCGAGGGGAGTAATTCTTTGGTGGTGCCGTTGGTGTTCAGTGGCAATTGAGGCCTCTATCTCTCTTTAGAGGGTACAAGCCAGGATCCAGATGACAGCCAGCCAGGGCTTCTTTCTAAGGGGTTGACAGCACCCAAGCATTGGGGCGAGTTTTGGGGGGGCGATTATCAAAGGTGACCATCTTTCTCTGGTCAGGGGGGGTTTTAACTTAACGATTTTGGGTTATGCATTGCATAGTACGGGAGGGAAAGCGAAAGGGGTTTTGGATGGGATGGGATGGGACGGAGATGCCGTTGCAACCAGGGCTTGAAGTGCTCGAGTGGCCTAGGGGATTGGCGGCTTAATGATGTGATGAATGTTCCTTAAGACGAGTTTTTTCTTGTACATAACGATATGGACCTTCGTTCGTTTCATGGCATGATGGGATGGAGGAATGGGATGGTTGAATGAAATGATACGGATTGCCTGCGTATGTCATGTCAGCTCACTTGACCATGTTTTTGTTGCCTCTACCTGCCCATAACACCATATGTTTTTCTACTTGTCCAAGGATTTGTATTTCCCATGGCCTCCATGATCTATCTCATGTTACGGATATGGACATAGACTTGTAACAACAGCATCAATACCAGCCGTCCTACACCGTACTCTTTTCCAGCATCTCCCGTATCGCCAACGGTCTGACCACTTGCGCGTGTTTGACCCCGACCTCAAAGCTAGCAGGTTAGTAAGGTTTCCCGTGATAGTATTCCCAGATCTCTTCGCAATATAATATCCACATGTGTCCTGTCGAATGAAAACCAACCAAACTTGTGACATGAGCAGAATGTGAAACAGTAGGCGTGAACCTGTGTAGATCAGTGTTGGGCTGTAAGCTTAGTAAGCAGACGCTGATAGCGATACGGCTATCTCTTATCTTATCTGACGCTGCTATAATTTTCCACCTCCCAACTTCAAACCTTACCGAACAAACCCACATCACGACTCATCACCGTACACAGCCATCCTCAACCCCACACACACGAAACAATACATCATGGCGCAAGGCACGATCAAGATGAAGGCGAAGCCGTCCTCGGCCAAGGCGAAGCCCGTCAAGGGTGACAAGGTCAAGAAGCCAAAGACCACGAAGGCCGACAAGCTGCAGAAGAAGTACGTCCGGGGAATGGTCTCCAAAACGGAGAAGCTGCTGGGCGAGCGTGCTGGGCATCTGGAGTTGATCGGAAAGGGAAAGAAGGGAAAGAAGGACAAGGAGGCCACGATCAAGGGTGGTTCCAGGAAGTTTGGCTGAGCACGACGAGAATCACAACCAACAACCCGCGCCGATTACAACTTTCCAGTTGAGCTACTGTGTTCAACATCCATTCACTTCGACTGGCCGAACGCCATTATCAAATCGACCACGCAAGGCTACATGTCATGTCTTGGTAACTCTTGGATCAGCTACCGAGCGTCCAGGAAACCCATTACGTCCCCGGAGCATGAAGATGGCGGGCAAGCCGGGATGAACATTGTGGGGCCCGGCCTCACTGCGGTCGTTTGGAAGGCTGAGCTCGGTACCCTGCGCTCGGCTCCTCCAGGTCACGGTGGAATATGACAAGAGCAGCATGCTGGGGAACTCTGAACAGCACGAACAGGTCCATGGGGGCTCTTATGTTCACCAGCACAGCACGATCGAACACTCGATGCAGATTTATACAAACTACAGCGATGGATCAAACGTTCCGCTCGGTTGTTTAGCAGCCTCCATACCATGGCTGCGGACTGGCACAACCTCCCAACTTTTCTGCATCAAAGGAGTCGTCCGACGCGGGTCACCATAGATTTGGAAGAAAAAAACAGATACTGTTCAGGACATACCCAAAGAATTCGGTCACGGTCACTAGATGGACGGCGACGGGCATGAAAGCATAATTGAACAACCAACTAAGAATAGATTTTGGTCCCATGGCGCCTCGCAATCTCCTGAGCCCTTCTGCCTGCCGACAGTGGAACCTTATGTAGGCTGTGTCTTATCCCTTTGGTTCGGCTCTCAATGTGTTGATCACAGACTTGGATACTCCCAGGCTCTGGTCAACTATATTCCGGTCAGGCTGATTAGGATCTCGACTCGCCACTCCCGGAAATACGGATTACCAAACAGAACAAACAACTCCCCTGGGTTCAACGCCCGGCAGGCTACGGGCTTCCAGCGTCTCCACTTTCACATTTCAGGCACGGCCCACTCAATGCAGATCCGAGATCAATGCGCCGCTCGTTAGTAAACTTAACCACAGTGTCGGGTACTTCGAGTCCCGACAATCCGGTAATGGTGTTGGGCATTGGGTGTTGGGGGCGACGAGACACCAAGGGTTTGATAGGCAAACCGCAGACAACTTTGCAGGGCCCCGGATGGTGACGCAGGGCAACATACGACTCGGTTGGCTTCATGATCGACGAGCAAGCGGTTCTGTTGAATCTCGAAGGAGCCGGCGCTAAAATCAACTGTGCAACACCTCCCGGAGGTACATCCCCAAACATCCAGGTGCATCATCAGCCTCCTGAGGACCACTTTTTGATATCATCTCGCTCGCCCTGTTGACCTTAATCCGCCTTCGTGGTCCTTTTGTGCTTCTCTCCTTTCTTAGCGAAGGTTTGTCGATTGTGAAACGGCTAAGATGTTTCGATGACTGGCGACGCAGTTCTAGACTGACTCAACCCACGAAATACCATGAGTAAGCCCTCGTGATATAGCTGTTTCTCGTCGAGGCTTAGGCGGTGGTATAAGTCTTCCTATCTCGAGATGTCTGGACAGTATTCCGAGCAACGGACGGGAGAATCTTGACAGTGACAAGCCCGTTCTCTAGCTGGCTGACACTGGGCGCTTGCTGACCATAATAACGACTAATGAACTCGAGGGAGGAACTATTGATACGACATTGACAATGCTTACATATATCGCCTTATATACACGAAAAAAAGGCAACACATGGATAAGATTTATTCCGAGGATCTGCAAATCTCCCTTACCCGACAACTAGGAACCCTTGCCCCTTAGACTCCACGGCACGCTCCGCATGACCCAGCTCACCGGGTTTAATATTGCTCTAGCTGCTCTTCCTCAACAGACCAGCAGACCGGACGTATCTCGGTAGTCAGCATCACTTCAAGTCGCTCAGTTGTGTCATTGTCTCTATCTTCCATTTGCTCCTTCTTACTCCTCCTGGTCCTCGAAGGATAATCAAGTCGTCAACATGGCAGCCAACGATCCAAATAGACGCAGTCTAGACCTCTTCAATGTCGACCAAAACTCTCTAGAAAACTTCGAGTTCAATTTCCGAGAAGTCATGAGCAATAGAGACAGTGTAGGTGGCCAGGCGTTGATGCCTTCCTCACATGGTTCTGTCGGTTAGCTGACGAAATAACTCTGCTGAAGCCACCAGCAATGCCGTGAGTACAGCCCATATCGTATGATACTAATGCTCTCCCCTACTTACACGGCAATACTCAGGGACACGCAAACAATCACCGAGAGCGTCCTCGCCTATCGTGTAGAAAACGGAAGGACATATCACGCCTACAAGGATGGCTGTAAGTTAGCAACCCCCCCCCTTTTTTCTTTTCTTTTGGGAACAAAAAAAAAAGAAAACAGCCCACGACTTTTTCAAAAATTGTCCCCCAGTCTCTAAAGATGATTTTTGCTTGCCACCAAAAAAGGGTACTACCTCCCGAACGACCAAGCAGAGATAGAGCGCTTACGGGTCACTCACGACATTCTCAGACGGGCCATGGGGAACCGGTCGCACCTCACGCCCTGGACGCGGGCGCACTACCCCCGGCGGGTGCTCGACGTGGGGACGGGCACGGGGGACTGGGTCTTCGACTTCGCCGAGGAGTTCCCGCAGACGGAGCTCATCATCGGCACGGACCTGAGCAACATCCAGCCGGACGAGACGCCCCCGAACGTGCAGTTCATCATTGACGACTCGTCGGAGGAGTGGCTCGATGACGACTTGGATTTCGTGCACACGCGGGATACCAATGGCTGTTGGGAGGTATGTGAAACCTTCTTTAATTCTTGTGTTTGAACTTCTAGGATTGCGCCTGAAGAGACTTGGGAATTTCGACCTGGCTCTGCTTCTGTTATGTTGTGTGTGCGGCGCAGATAGGCTGTCAAGCCGTGTAGGAGGCAAGATAAAGAAGAGATAGGGGAAAATGACGCATCGAGGGAAAGCTATTTGGGAGTAGCCTTGGGAGAAAACACTTCTTCTTTCATCTTGTTTATATGTGTGCTTTCTGGTCACGGGACACAATGGCTAACAAAGAGGACCCGGCAGGACATGAACGCGCAGGTCATCCAACAGGCCTTCGCGAAGCTCAACCCGGGCGGCTGGCTCGAGAGCCAGGAGATCGACGTGCAGCTGTACTGCGACGACGGCACGGCGCCGGCGGACCACGGGCTGCGGCTCTGGCTCAACGAGCTGGACCGGGTGAGCAACATCGCGGGCAAGCCGTGCAGCGTGACGCCGCACCTCAGGGGCTGGTTCCTCGAGGCCGGGTTCGTGGACGTGCGGGAGGAGATCTTCAAGGTCCCGACGTGCGGCTGGCCCGAGGACCCCGCGCAGAGGGAGATTGGGACGTGGTGCGAGGAGATGCTGTCGAGCGGGATCGACGGGATCGCGCGGGCTTACCAGATGCGGGTGGCTGGGCTGACTATGGAGCAGCATCAGGTGA
>LKEA01000020.1:3373-32526 GCA_003795315.1 Cytospora schulzeri | reverse complement strand
TTTGAATGCATCCCACGCTCCATGGGAAAGAAGGGCGTGTGCGCGTGTGTGTCGTGGTCTTGTTACTAAGTGATGTCTGACTTGTTTTTCCAAACTAAAGGTAGCCCTCATTCCGGTCAGGAGAGACCTGCGAAACCGGAATTACCATACATATATCAACTTGCATGTTGTCTACGGTCGGAAACCTGGGCCAGACCTGACCCGCTACCGACCGAAGATGTCAGGGCCTGAGGAGGCACAAGCAGAAGAGGATGAGGCGGGTCCGGCATAACACAAGCTGAATGGGAGAGAAAACGTGCAATAATAAAAAGGGGCGGCAGCCAGTGGTTTATGGGGTCTTTCAACATCATTTGGGGGGGGGGGAAGGGGGTAATGGAAAACGATGCAAAAAGGTGGAAGGACAAGGCAAGGCTTAACAGATATGAGACGGAGATGACAGCTCATCGAGGGTAAGCCTGCTGTATAATTCATAGTAAAGCATACAACTGACATATGTCAGTAACATCGCCGGACATCTGCACTTAGTATATCAAACTTACATGGCACTCGGCCTGGTCCCCAGTGTTGCCCTCAAGTCGAGCCTTGAATAATCTGCAATCGTCGTCCGTCAGGGAATGTTCAACCAGCTACTTGCCCCTTTTTCAAGATCCAGTCCAGCCAATCCGCCTCTTTCTCATCAAGCAACTCCCTTGACCTATCCTTGCTGAGTGGCTATGGTGATAATAACCAAAGCCCGGCACCACCGTCTCCAATATCAACAAAACCTCCTTTTTACTTTACATCCACTCCCTATCCGGCAACAGAAGACTAGCCCTGTAGGCATCGCCCTCGACAATCCATTGTAGCCCCTCGCCTTGGGCGACATCCTGCTCCTACACCAACGTCTCGACTCTCCTTTCGCCCTTTCTGCCTCGGCGATATAGCTGATGTGCTATGATTATTGATTATGGCGCTGATGAGGATGGGTTCGACGTCCTCGCCTGTGTCCGGGCGGGGTGGAGGAGAATGTGTGTGATAGCCGGGTTGCTCGTAGTCCGCGCTGATATCTCCAATGAGGACTCTGGACAATGTTGCTAGCAGTAGTATTTCTGATCTCATGTGAATTGATAAGTCCCTTTTCCTTTCCTTTCCATCTTCTTTGGCAGCGGGTGAGTTCATGTTGAGGAAAGATTGTCCATGCAGAAGGGAAAACCCGCGAATAAAACTGGATTGACCACCTAGTTTTTAATACATTGTCCAGGTGATGGAGGTTGCTTGAACGGCGGGTTGAAGCTATCATGGTGTTACAGGGCCAGAAAGTCCGGGGCATTGTGCATGCTCTCTCCTTGACTAAATAAGTCGACATACATACCATCCAACTTTTGACAACGGACAACGGCTTCAATACCAAACTTGAATCGGTTTGCATCAATTCAATGTTGGACACTGCATATGCCCAATCTTCAAAGTAATCTCCTGAAAGTCATCACATTCCCAGGTACTTGCTCCCTTTCCCCTGCCCGTGACCTGATCCGTGGAACACGGTGGCTTGTCGATTGTACCTCCTTGAGGCCGAGACTTGGGGTTTGGTGATGCCGTCTCCTGCCATTATGAACCTCGAAATGGAGCCGGGATACGCCTCTGCAGCGGCTTCGCTTCGTTTCGTGTCTTTCCCTTCGGTATCCCTCACTTATTCCACGTGTTTATTCCACGTGTCAAAGATGGTGGCTGGTATCAATTAAATGCTGAATACATCAGATACTTCACTTGAAGTCTCATCATATCGATCAAGAAACCCGGCAGCTCCACATTTTGAAAATGCAAGCACTGAGTACAACACCAACCTAAAAGCCATACCAGGGCTCGATGATTGGATCACTGCAGGCTGCCATTTCTTGGAAATAAATCCACCCAACTGATACGGTAGCACTGGGTTTTCACAGCGAGTGTCAATTGAAGGTAAGGGAGAGTATGTAAGAAAAGGGAGAGAAATACGGAGGAAAAGCAACAGAGCTCAGAGTCAGAGGAGTAGCAGCTGGGACGGACAGCCCTCCAATTCATGCATCAATGTCCGCAGCTTTGATTGAGAAGATTCTCTTTCTCCCTGAATGCTGTTGGTAACCAGCAATTTGAACATTACAATATATCATTGATCTTCCAATCGCCAGGAAGTCTCCACGTCATCGTCACCGTTGACTAGCAGTAGCCCAGAAGGTGACTGGATTTCGATCTTTCATCGGTGCTGACGATGGACGGAGTTTATGTCGATATTGTAGAAGTGTACTAAGTATCCTCGGCCTAGTCGTCAAAGTTTTGGCTATCTACCAGGCCAGCGACGTGGTGTAGTACGGCGCAGTGCAGTGCAGTGCAGTGCGGTGTGATTTATGTTGAAGAGAAGGTTTGTTATTCGTTTGACATCAAAAAGCCCCTTTTCCCTGGGGTCAGTTGAGGCTGGAGTCGGCCCGTCAATCTTGCAGCTTATGGGGAGTGGAAATGGACCACAGTATTTACCGCAGCGGCTGCTGCATGCTGCAGCAGGACCTAGGTAGTATACAGCGGTACAGAGGTACAGCGGTACTGAGCGGCTGAGCGGTAAACGGTGGTGTCCACCGTTTCTGGATCACGTTTGCGGATTTGCGGGTTAGTCAGGGTTGTGCCGGGTTGGCTACAAGTTGACAGGGATCTTGGTCTTCCAAGGTTCCGTCAATCAATCTTCCTTCTCCATCTCGTCATTTCCCTGACTGCCTCTTTTTTTGCATCTGACGACCGACGGACGGACACACACGACCATCTTCATTCAATAATACTTTTCTTCTTGTCTCTGGTGTGTCTCAAAGCTCTCACGGACATCCGGCCCTTTTATATCCATTCTAAATTCTTCCTGCCGTCTGTCATCATCATCATCAACGTCCTTTTTATTTGCCTTTGATCATATCTGTACCAAGTCATGCGTACTTAGTTAGTACACACCTGATCTTCCTCCATCCTTTCGATCGCCCCCTGTTCTTAATATCCGGTCCTAATTGACCCATGGATCGCCCCTGATGCCCAACATTTGATTGGATTACCGTACCGTACATACCTCGATTTACCCAGCCATTGGGCCCCTCTCGCTGCCGTCATCCCTTTCCGTTCGGAACCAAGTCCAAAACAACCCAAAAACCGAACGACCACTCGAATCTGCGGCGATTCGAGGTCATCCCGACGGTAACCAAAGGCTCGACAGCCTTGGCTCACGCTCCGCATCCGACACCGTACCACTACCCTTTCGATGATGAACATGAGCGGAAACCTCAGCAAGCGCCAGCAGGCGCGCAACGAAAAGACCCTCCAGGATCTCGTCCAAAATGTCCCCGGGAACAACACATGTGCCGACTGCCAGGCCCGGAATCCAGGTCCGCATCAAGTCTTTCTGTCCTCCGGCCCGTCCTTGTGCTAACTAACATGTCGCGAAACAGGCTGGGCATCATGGAGTGTACGTGCGACTCCCTCCGGTCCGGCGATTTCTTGGTTCTATCCTTGAAGCGAACCCCCGGATACTTCCGTTCTGCCCGTGTCGTACACAACATAAGGCTAACTCGTGGCAGTTGGGCATCTTTCTATGCATGCGATGCGCATCGATCCATCGCAAGCTCGGCACACATATCTCCAAGATCAAATCGCTCAGCATGGACGGCTGGTCAAATGAGCAAGTCGAGGTAATTCTAGTTTCCGCTCCGGAATTGCCAGTGGGCATTGGTGGTTGACGTCCAAGGCAGAATATGAAAAAGGTCGGCAACATTACGTCCAACAAACTTTACAACCCGGATAACAAGAAGCCCCCAATCCCCGTCGACGCCGACGAAGCCGACTCTGCGATGGAACGATACATACGGTCCAAGTACATGAACCAGGGTTTCGTCTCGACAAGACGGCAGCACACGGGTAGTACCGAATCCGACGAGACGCCTCCTCCACTACCCCCGAAGACGCCGGGCAAGTTCAGTTTCCGCTCCGCTTCGTCCACATTTCCGCTTTTCTCGAGGTCCAAGAAGGATATGTCAGCTCGAGCATCGCGCTCAAACCCACAGCTGCCTCGTAGCCCCGAGTTGGGCCATCGACCAAAGGTGTCAAAGGTGTTTGGTGCTAGCCTGGGCTATGATAGTGAAGATGATATGCAAAAGAAGCTGGCGAAGCTTCGAGAATTGGGATTCTCAGACGACCGCAAGAACGAGGCTATACTCAAGGGCGTCAACGGCAACCTGGAAAAGACGATAGAGACTTTGGTACGACTCGAGGGCCGATCGCCAATGGCAAGCCCATCAGATGAACTTCCACCGGTCCGCCGGCCACCAGCTTCGGCCGGGAATCCGTCTACAAACTTGACAGTATCCCGGGCAGAAACAGGAAGGCCCATGTCAGCATCTACGAATCCCTTCGACATCTCTCCAGCCCAGCCGATATCGACCCAGTCAACAGGAAATATGGGGAACCGGAACCCTTTCTTCAACAATAACAATCCGTTCGGCTTGACCACTGGCCTGACCACTGCGCAGTCGAACGATGCTTTGAACCAGGCTTTCAACAGCATGTCGCTTGGCGCTTCACAGCCGCTCTTTCCTCATCACACTGGTGGCCTGCCTAATCAGCAGTTCCAGCAGGTGATGTACCAGCAAGCCATGCCGCCTCCAGTGCCGTCGATGCCACAGAATTATGCCACCACAGCGTTTAATAGTAATCAGACATATTCTCAACAGGCCCAACAGCCCGGGCTACAGCCGGCGCAACCTCTGCAGCCTGCGCACACCGGTTACAACCCGTTCTTCAACAATATGCCATCGGCTCAGGCTCAGCCTCAGGTTCAGCAACAACCACAGCAACATCAGCAACAACAGCCTCCTTTCCAACAATTGACATCCCTGAACACGGGTCTCTCGCCGACACCTACGGGAGGTGCATATGCGAACAACCCTTTCCACCGGTCTCCGACCCGGATTACATCACCGACACCTCTGGGGCAGATCCCTGAGCAGAGCCAGCAGAACTTCTATAGTGCACCTGTGCAGCAGCAACAGCAGCAGCAACTACAACAACAACAACAACCACAACAATCGCCTCAGATGAACAACCCATTCTTTACGCAGCCTGCCGCAGGTGCGCCAATGCCGCAACCACAATACGATCAATTTGCCCAGCCTGGGTTCCAGCAAGCTCCACAAAGGGCTGACAAGGCATCTATCCTTGCTCTGTACAACATGCCGCAGCTTGCGCCCCAACCACAGCACCTCAACGGTGCACCACAGCAGGGTCAGCAACAGGGTCAGCAACAGCAAGGGCCAGCACCCATGAGTCAAGGTCTACAATCTCAGGGTCTGGGCGGAAACCCAGCAGCGGCTGCTCCAGCCGCGATGGCCGGGAATAACAACCCCTTCTTCAACGGAGGAGGTTCAGCCCAGCCAGCTGCCGCGCAGGGTGCCGGGATGGATGGCATGGTTGGCAACCGGAGTCGTGACAGCATGATGGCCTTGGGTATGGAGTGGTCCAATGGACGACACAGTCCCGATGCATTTGCCAGTCTTAGCGCAAGATCGCGGTGATATAGGACAGAAAATCCGCGATGAGGCAGAAGCAGTCATCTTCTTGTTCACGAATGAGGATGGCTGCAGGAATCCCGGCTGGAAAGGCCGATGCGGGTGTTATGGCATGGGTTGGCATTTGCGGTTTGGTTTTGTATATACGGGTCGAGGACCTGCAGACATCTATTGTACGATATTACATCTTTCATCAAGGCGACCAAAACGCCTACATATTAGGTATTGAACCGATAATACCGGCTTAACAATTTAGCAAGCATCACAGAGCTATCAACAGTTGACTGATTCGCCAGCAACGACATGGCTGGCAACTGCAAGACAATATGGTAAACGACTGCGGGGGCTGGAGGAGGCTCCTCTGCCCCACAGACTATTTGTGTTGTTATGCTTTGAGCCGTCTCCAAGCTGTGCTCCCCACCCATATTGTATGTAAGTAAGTATACCCGAATTTGCCGGTCTGATAGACGTAGCTCCCCCACACATCTGGTTACGAGCTCTCCCGGCAGCCTTATTCGATCGACACGTTGGTATCCGTTCCGTTTCACATGTCCAATGGTCTTGGGTTGCTTTGCAACGGGAAAGAAACGGGCTAAAACGCCGTGTTCCAGGTCTACCAACGGGGGACTGGGTAGTCTTCGAGGCGGCTCTCAGATGATTAACAACAAGGGCCAACAAAGCTTGACTGAGACAGCGCACTTTGGAAGAGATGATTTCTGATGCGAATCTGTGCCACCGCTTAGGGAAGCGGTGAGGTTACCAGTTTTCCAACCTTACTTCCAAGGGCAGCGTGTTGTATGCGGTCAGCTTACTGGTCTGGAAGACCAGTGCCGTCCGTCTTACGGCCAACCCGGGAGGTTTGTCTAATTCAGCTTCAATTTGGAACCTTGACACTGTCATCTGATGACGACTGAAGCTTTGCGACCCCACGAATTCTCGTTTTGTCTCTGGAAGCAGCCACCCGTCGTGGCCCGTTAGTAGTTCGTCCGGTGTGCATGTCAAGTATCCGGAGACAAGGGAAACACTACTGGTACACTCACTCACTTCGGCAAAAGGCCCGACGTCTCCCTCTTTTTGATTATCAACTTAAATTCGAACTCAAAAAACAATTATGACCGATTAGTCACCACTCGACTATCCTGTATCACCACACCTCAAGTCAGCTACTGCAGGTGAGGCTCCCAAGGGGAGAAAGAAACAGGGATGACCACAACCAATCCATTCCCTCCAACGAGGGCCCTTCAAGGCCCACCCACCCACACAGCAATGCCAGGGATTAACAATCTGGGGTCGTCAGCCGGAAATCTATAGACGCACATACCAGACTTTGAATCACACGCTAGAATCGTCCAGTCCAGTCCATTCAATCACATCTCAGCCTTATTTTTCTGCACTTCTTTCTCCAGCGTAGCTATGAGCAGCGCGTGTTCATCCTGCGATACTACATGGAACACCATTCGCCCGCATGCTTGCATCAGCATTGTGGTTGCTTGCCCAGGCCGGTGGCACCGGCCCCATATCAAGAAAGTCGCCATACGGTACGGTACGGTACGGTACGGTCTGGTCTGATATGGCCCGTCCGGTTTGGTTTATTGCAGCAGCTCGAGATACTATTCGTCGTGGCGTCTCAGACCTTATGCAGTGTCCCCCCGAACGGGGTGAGAATGACTGCTTTCGCGACTGCAGCTTGGCTACAAACCCCTCTCCCTCGTCCATCTCACGTTGTGGTTTGTCCATGTTCTGTCTGTTGGTTCGAAGCGAACTGCCAACTGAACACTTTCTAATCCTTTTCTATGCTCTCCTCCCTTGTCACATTCTCCGCTTCTGCATCCTACCCGCCCACTCACCTGCAGCTAGAAGCTAGCTGATTGATTTCTTGTCGAGCTCAAACTTTCCCCCGTCCAGTCTTGTCATCTCCTGTCCACAGCCTCAAATCGGGGGCCACAGCTTGTGGCTCCATGCGTACAAAATAGGCTGCATACGCACTATAGCATCCAATAGGTATGACGAGGTGGGATGGAGCAGACGCTGTAGCCTTGTCAACTTGGCCAGAAAGCTGACCAGATAATTCCGGCCCCCGAATTTGAAATCCATCCTCCTGTCTTTCTCTCTCTCCTTGATTCATCATCATCCGACACGACACTGGACCCCTTCTTTTCTGTTACATTCTCTGTGGCTCGGTACAAAAGCGGCCTGCGTATTATAAGGGAACTGCCACCGCCAACCGGTGCGAGACGAGGCTGGGATGTTGAGGACGTCCTCTCCCTGCGCACCTCTCTCTCTTCCCAGACACCCGATCCCGTCCCAGTGGCTGTGACATATCACATCCTATACGTTCATTGGCCGCATAGCGAGGCTGGCTGCCTTATACTACGTTGCGAGGTCTCTCTGTGAATCACCCTGGTCCGCCTTGTTGCCTGGTCTTTACAGTCTTAAAAGAGGCTGTCTGACGCCGGACGATATTTATCTGTCACCGGGGCACACCACCATTTGCCGGAATCTGCATCGACCTGTGGACCTGCCAATAAGACAACGGTATAATAGAGTAGAAAAAAACAGTGAAGGTCAACCGGGCGTTCCAACATGTCGGACGCGAGTTCCATCATCAGCGATGGACCACCCCCGAGGCACTCAAGAGGCCGACGGCGTCGTCCGGAGCCCCAGACGCCCCAGCAGAAGATAGATCAATTCTGGTCCAAGTACAGGACTAAGGCTCCTGGCAAGGGTGAGTACCTCGCCGTCGCCCGTCTTAGCCTGCTCTCTTTTTTTCCCACATATGACTGCGGCTTACTCTTTGGGTTAAACTATGTGGACCACACAAATACTAACTGCATGTGTCAGCCACCTCCATAATCCCACAGGACAAGTACGCGGAGCGAGCCGCCAAGCGAGCCTCAACAAAAGCCCTCGGGCCGGCGAAGACCACCCAGCAGTCCTATGAGGAGGCGGCAGCGCAGTGCCGGCACAAGGTCGCCCAGATCGTCAAGGAGTGCCGGCGCGTCAACCAGAAGTACCGCGACCCGCACTTCGACCTGGAGATCGACCTCAAGCTGAACCGGCGGGACTGTCTCGACTCGCTCGACAACGTCAAGGATGACGAGCGCCTCGACGACTACTGCCGGGAGCCGCCCCTCAAGGACCGATACCCCAGCGACGCGGCGGCGCCCGGGTCCGCGACCATCATGGGCCTGCTGAGCCAGGTAGACAGGGAGAGGGCCTCCCCCGCGGATGGGGACGGCGAGGGTTCGTTCCGGCCCCAGGCCGTCAAGAGGGTGGTGGACATCTTTGATGACCCCAAGTTCTACATCGACGGCCCCACGGCGAATGATGTCCGGCAGGGCCGGGATGGGGACTGTTGGCTGATGGCCGCGCTGTGCACGATTAGCAACAAGCCGGGGCTGATTGAGCGCTGTTGTGTGGCGCATGACCAGGAAGTTGGTGTGTATGGGTTTGTGTTCCACCGCGATGGGGAGTGGTTTAGTGAGATTATTGATGACAAGGTGAGACGGGATTCCTATTCCCAGCAACTGTCTCCTTCATGTCCTTGCTATCTTTGAGAAATCCGACTTGCTGATCGTCAATCTAGCTGTATCTCACGAAACCGGATTATGACGAGGCGCTGTTCGAGCGTATACTGTGGGAAGACCGAGAGCGCGTTAACTCCGAAGAGGCGTACCGCAAAATCTATCAGTCCAACAGCGGTGCTCTGGTGAGTAAATCCTGGTCCATTGTCCCCGTTTTGGTCGGGTACTGACTCCATGTCCCGCAGTACTTTGCACAATGCGAAAACCCAAACGAGACATGGTTGCCGCTCCTCGAAAAAGCCTACGCCAAGGCCCACGGCGACTATTCAGCCATCGAGGGCGGGTACGGGGGCGAGGGGATCGAGGACTTGACCGGCGGAGTAACCTCGGAGATCTACACCACAGACATACTCGACAAGGAGCACTTCTGGAAGGAGGAGCTCATGAAGGTCAACCAGGACTTCCTCTTCGGCTGCTCCACCGGCGTCTGGGGCCGGGGGTGGGGCGAGCGCAAGGGCATCGTCGAGCTGCACGCCTACTCGGTCCTGAAGGCCCGCGAGGTCGAGGGGGTGCGCCTCGTGCTCCTCAAGAACCCCTGGGGCAAGCACGAGTGGAAGGGCCCCTGGAGCGACGGGTCCAAGGAGTGGACGGCCGAGTGGCTCCAGAAGCTCGACCACAAGTTCGGCGACGACGGGTCGTTCTGGATCTCGTACGAGGACCTGCTGCGCAAGTACCAGGCCTTTGACCGCACGAGGCTGTTCGGCCCGGAGTGGAAGGTGGCCTCGATCTGGACGACGCTCAACGTGTCGTGGACGCTCGACTACCACGACACCAAGTTCGCGCTGTCGCTGGCCCGGCCGGGCCCCGTGGTGCTGGTGTGCTCGCAGCTCGACGAGCGGTACTTCAAGGGCCTCGAGGGCCAGTACCGCTTCGAGCTGAGCTTCCGGCTGCACAAGGCCGGCGAGGAGGAGTACGTCGTGCGCAGCCAGAGCTACTACCGGATGAACCGGAGCGTCAACGTGGAGCTCGACCTCGAGGCCGGCGAGTACGTCGTGGTCGTCAAGATCGATGCGCAGCGCAACGAGACCATCATGCCCGTGGAGGAGGTCGTCAAGAGCTACGCCAAGGAGAGGAGGGAGAAGCTCCTGCGCATCGGGCTGGCGTACGACCTCGCGCACAGCAAGGGCAAGATCAACGAGACGGCCGAGGAGAAGGCGGCCAGGGAGGCGTACGAGAAGAGGAAGCGGGAGAGGGAGAGGAAGAGGCTGGCCAGGATCATCAAGAAGCAGAGGGAGGAGGATCGCGACATTGTGAACTGGCAAAGGGCGAAGAAGCGGAAGGCCTTTGCGAAGAGGAAGGCCCGCGCTAAGGCAAAGTCGGAGAGGATGCAGGCCAGGAGGGAAGCTAGGGAGAAGGCTGAAGTGGAGGAGCGGAAAAAGGAGGAGGAAGAGGAAAAGAAGGCGGAAGAGGAAAAGAAGGAGAAGAAGGAAGGGGAGGAAAAGAAGGAGAAGAAGGAAGGGGAGGAAAAGGAGAAGGGGGAGGAGGTACAGGAGGGCGAGCCGAGCGACAAGCCCGAGGTTAAGTCGCCCGACAAGACTTCTGATGAGAAGGAAGAGCAGAAGGACGTTCCTGTCCAGAGCAAGGACAGCGAGGGTGACAAGGATCCAAAGACCGAAAACAACGAAGACCAAAGCGGCACGGTCGATGAGAAACGCATCAAGGTCGAAATCCCCTCCTCCAACGCCAACACTGGTGCCGATACCCCGAAGGATCTTGATTCGGGCACCGAGCCCGGGGTGGACACACCTGCCTCGAGCACAGTGTTCGAGCAGACGCCTGTCGAAGGGGAAGAGACCCAAGAAGAGGAAGCCTATGTGACAGCAGCAGAAGAGGAAGGCCAGGGCCACCCGGCAGCCACCGAGGCGCCCAAGACGGAAGACGAACCGCCCACTCCGAAGGCGGCCAAGGCTAAGACGGCCAGACCGGCATCGCCTTCTCGAGCAGACAAGGCGACACCGCCGGAGCCGGAGCGAGTTGACATCGGCGTCCAAACAGGACCGGGTCTACCGCTTCCGCCACTACACAGGGTATTCACCCCACCGGGCTACCCACACTCGCCCCCGCCGCCACACCGCAGGGCATCCTTCGGCCCTCCCCGCGGCCGCCATCCCCCTCCACCACACCCACACGGAGGAAACCACCCCATGTCACCACCACCACCACCACCACCATCATCATCATCATCACCGCAACAGCAGCAGCAGCAGCAGCAGCGTATGCACGCCGGTGGAGGGTGGACCTCCGACTCGGAGGACCTGCTATCGCTCGCCGAGGAGGACGACATGTCCTCCGTGTCCGACGTGAGCGAGCACAGCATCGACCTGGCCATGGACATGATGGAGGATAACAAGCGGAAGGCGGCGGCCGCGCGCGCGGCCGCCAAGAACCCGCCCAGCCCGCAGCAGAACCCTGTGAGGTCGCGGTACGAGGACGAGCTGGAGGAGTTTGAGAAGGACCCGTGGAACGCGGTCGGGGTGTTTGGGCTGCGGGTGTATTACAAGACTGAAGGGGGGAGTGAGCAGGACGAGCAGGACGAGCAGGAGGAGATTGTGAGGTTGAGGGTGGAGAGGCCGAATCCGTTTGTTTTGGAGGAGGATAGTAGTGATGATGATGATGATGATGATGATGGTGAGGCGGATGACGAGGGGGAGAATAAGGGGAAGGGGAAGGGCAAGGGCAAGGGCAAGGGAAAGGGAAAGGGGCCGGAGGGTGAGGGGAAGGAGGAGGCTAATGAGAGTCAGGCTTTAGATATTGATGATAGTGCTAAGGATGCTGTAGCTGGGGATGTCACTTCGGAGGAGAAGAAGGAGGACAAGGAGGTTTTGGACGGTAAGGAACCAGAGGAGGAGACGAAGAAGGCAGACGGTGAGAAGGAGATCAAGAAAGAGGAGCCTGATGAGACTGGCAAGCTGACTCAGACTGACGATACGCCATCACTTGCGCCGGAAGTTGTGAAGGTCGAGGAGAAGGCCGGCCAGCCTGAAGTCAAGAAGGAGGAGGGCGGCTCGTAGAGAGGCGTGGAGAGAGAAGTGAACGGCTTAGGAGCGTTGGGGTTGGATTTTGGGAGTTTGGCTATTAAATACGTTTTGGCGGATACCCAGCTCTTGTTTTCAGTCTCTCCTGTTGTGTTTCATTCCTTACTTTCTGCAGTATATGATTCTACGAAGTCAGTGCTGTACGTGCGTACGTAACTTTGTCCAAAAGGCAATAAATACAAGCTCCACTTTGATGGCCAATCTGTTTGAAAGAGCTGTGATCGCGGAATAGCCTTTTCAGAGTTGATTGGCATGAACTTCGATCCGAGAGTGTCCGTTATATAAGACGACATACCCGGGCATATCGCAACCTACGTCCTCGAAACACCGGGCGCTTCGTAGGGCCCAAACTGCTAAAGTACGCCATGTAGTGAATACACCTCTCTGTTCTCGTCAGGTCAAAAGGTAGGATGCATTTCCCCCGTCGCTACAACTTTCATAAGGTTCCAAGACCAGCTCAACCCAATCCATCCAACAATCCCTCGACCTTCCTCCTCTCCTCGACCTCGACATCATCCACAATCATGGCATCCCCATCCCCAAACAAATCCTCACCCCCGTCATCCTCCCCCTCACGCCCCTTCAGCCGCGCAACCTTGTCGCCCACGCGCACAAGCAACATACGCATCCGCTCCAGCTCCTTCTCCACCTCACCGTCGCGAGTGACCAGGTTCTCCTGCACGCCACCAGGTGGTACACTAAAGGAAGCCTCCTCCCTCTCTCCCTCCCCACCGCCCACGCCACCGCTGGACTCCCCAAACGGCGCAAGGAGGGCCCTCATCCGCCGCAGCCGCCCGACGCGCGCCTCGACCTCCTGCCTCCGCGCCGAGAGGTCCTGCGCCCGGGCCACCAGCTCGGCATACCGCTTCGCCTCAAGCGGGTACGCCTCAGCCTCGCGTTCGGATTCCCACGTCGGCGGGAGTGACGATATGGTCCCGGCGCTGGCGTAATCCGCGCCGACGTTCCTCCACCCTTCTTCACCTCCCTGCCCACCTGCAGGGTTGTCGTTGTCGTCGTCGTGATCGTTCCTGGAGGCCGCCTCGTCCGCCCTGTCGCCGACGCTCAGGTACAGCTTGTCGATCTGCTCGGCGACGTGCCGCGTCGCCTGGGGGGCGTAGACGCGCCGTGCGTGCTGCTGGATCGTGTGGTTCAGCCTGAAGAGCGCGTCGTCGACGGCCTTTTCCGGGAGCCTGTCCTCGGCTGTGGCGGCGTCGTCGTTGGTGCGGCGCCAGGTCCGGCTTGGCTGGAGGGGCTGGGAGAGGAGACGCGTTTGTGTGGTGAGGAAGTTTTGTTTGAGGGTTGGGATTGTGGGTGCTGAGGGCGCCATTTTTGGGGGTTTGAAACTCTGGGGGCCAATCTCTTGTGGAAGATGTTTAAGATTGAATGAGATTGATATTTAGAGGAGTGAGTTTACGATGAGACGGAGGTTGGTTGGTAAGAGTTTCACTGGACGTTTGTAGTCCGTATGTTTGAGTTGCCGGGTGAGGTCTGTTGTTGATTTTGCGCTGAGACCCAGGGTCGCAGGGTATCTGATTTAGGGTCAAGTTGACCACTGAAATTCCTATTCAAGACGATCCCTTTTAGTGCTACATAACGATTATCGCACACACACATTGGCCGCACTAATGCATTTAGGTACACTTTGCAGACCCCCGAGAACGTGCATTCTAGGCGCTGGTGGGAGTTTCTCTACTATCACATTTATTGAATGAAGGTGTCGTTGCAACGCTTTTCTTCTTCTACTCGTTCTTTCTTTTATGAAGGTTACTAGACCATAACTACCCATGCTGATGAGAAATTGGCCCGCTTTGGGTTTTTTTTGCGACCTTTACCCCTACGGTGTTGACCTGTAACCAGACTACGTATCATCAAAAGACGGCATGAGGAGATTCTATCTGTCAGTAGGGACTGTGGTTGTATTTTCTTCTGTACTAACTGGCTTTCGATCCTGAGATAAAATGAGTGTGTTATACTAGAGAGTCACAAAGTGGACTCCAAAACGGCCATCAAAAAAAAGGGGGGGGGGGTCAAGGAGCTCCTGAGGCATGTATGAATGCCTTGATAGAACCCCTCGAAAGAAAGTAACAAGCGTCTGTCACCCCAGGGAACAATGGTCACAACATCGACGCATTCTTCGAATATGCATCATTGTGATACACATCCCCACTCCCACATGCGCGAAGACGAAGGGTGACAAAAAGGGTGACAAGTATCAGAACAATTTATGCTCCAAGCTCATGTCTGACTCCGGCTCGAGACCGACACATGCGCGGAAAATATTGGTCAGGGCACCACGCTGCTTGGCCAGGGAGTTGACTACTGGCGTACCAGGCGGGGTGAGCGGCGCCTTGAGCATGTAGCTGAGGATGCTAAGCACGCTGTGGAAGCTCTTGTACTCGTCGTCACCCTCGCACTTCCACTGGATACGCGTCATCATCTCCGTGACGAGCACGAGGTCGATGATCAGCGGCGAGGCGAGGAGGGAGTCCTCGCAGACGTTGAAGATACTGGAGCAAAAGGTAGGCACGAATAAGTCAATGTTCGCTGGTGAGAGGGCGAAGGGAAAAGAAACTTACGAAATGGTCTGGTGCCCGCCCATGAAAATCTCGGCGTAGTACTCGTCCAGGGCACGCTTGTTGTCTCCGACAGCGGGCATGTACTTGATGACCACGGTGTGGTCCGGGTGCTCGCCATCCTTGTACAGGACGTTATTGGCCTCGACCATGTCATCCACCACGGTCGACTTCGAGATCTCCTTGCTGCGGAACTGTCTCTGCGAGCTCAGGTTCTTTCCATCATTGTTGCCGAGATGGTTATAGCTCGCAATGGAAGCCAGCTTGATGCCCGCGTTGATGAGGAAGTCAACCAGCGCGGACTTCATCTTGGTCTGGCCGGACTTGAAGTCGTCGCCGCCGATGAAGGCACCATGGCGTTCGGCAAGTTCGATCGCGCCCGGGACGAATGTGTTCTGCGGGCTGCCGTTGATGAAGGGCGCGTCCTCGAGGATGCACGCCACAGCGAAGACGGTCGAGGGCGCGATCTCCGAGTGGCCCTGCCCGATGGCCCTGAGCAGATTTTCCGCCGTGTCGTTCACGCCCGGGATCATCTCGGCGTAGCGCTCCGTGTTCGCGGTCCACTGGACAATGACCTTGTCCAGGTGGTGCTGCGCCTTGAAGTCACGAATGTCCTTGCGGATCTGCTCGACGTGCGCGGTGCAGGCCTTGGCGCCCGGGATCACATTGTCCGCCCTGTCCTCCTGGTTGGCAGCGATGAAGTCGGGGTAGTAGATGCTGGGCAGCGGCTTCATCTCCGCCATCTCCTTCCTGACCATCGCTTTGAGGGCGGGCTCCAGCACGGCGGCTCGGTCCATGGCCTTGGCGAGATCCATCGAGCTGATGTCCCAGCCGCCCACCACGAGATCGTTCGGGTGAACCATGGGGAGGACATCATGGAAGGGGACGTTGACGTCCCTGTGCGTCTTGGCGTCGGTTCCCAGCTTCATGGTCGAGCCCATGATCACAGACCCGTAGTAGTTGGCAGTCTGCGAACCCTCACGTGTGTCCCAGGAAAGACCGCGGCGGTTGGCGATGATGCCTGCGGTGACCGTGGAGCCATTGTTGCCGCCCCAGCCAACAAGCATCATACCGACCCTGGGGACCTTACGGTCGACCTTGAAGCTGTACACGGCCTCCTGGGGGGTGGCCGTATAGTTACCGTCTTCACCCTTGACCACGCTCGTCGTGCGGTAGGTGTACTTGGAAAGGATCTCAGAGTCCGTGTATTTCACATTGGCGGAGCTCACCATGAAAAGGGGCTTCTTGTCAGTGTTGGCATGGTGCTTTCCATTGCCGTTTGCCGCCTGTCCATCTCCGTACGAAGAACCCGCCGCGTTCACCTCGGCATGCGGCGCCATCTTGAACTCGAGCGAGTACAGGGACTCGATGGAGTTGTGCTTTTGTGTGGTGACGGCCCTTTATCGTGTAAAGGCCGAGTCCGTTGCACTACCTCCACGAGAGGCGCAACGGGCTCCTGCGTACGGGTGATGGACCCTTAAGAGCATACATGTCAAAAGACCGTATTTGTTCAATTCCTAGAATGGTGAACTCACGAGTTGAGGAGGTTGGAAAACGTCTTGACGGTGACCGCAGCCCGAGAGCGCGATCGATTTTCTGAGCTTTGTTCTTTGTGTATGTGTGAAAGATGCCCCTTATTCTCACTGAATCGCAGCAGTGCCAAAAGCTGTAGCAAGGAGTTTGAATAGGCACCACAAGACAACAAGAACACAAGAGAAGAGAAGGTTTACTTATATTTGCAGGTATTGTCTCACGTGAAATCCCCAAGCGGTGAACAGACCAAGCCATCCGAGGATGCCGTTAGCTAACGCTAGCCAAGCAAGACATTGACAGCGAAGCCCGTGTCTGCAGTTCCCCGACTTGGACGACAATTGTCCATTGTGCGATTGGTCGAGACGCGCCGTTGGGGAAAGATGAAGCAACAACATCGCTGCGGTGAACTACAGAGTCCAGACGTACTCTACGCAGCGTTTTGGAAATAGACAAGGTTTTATCTGTCGAGTGCTCAGGATGCTGCAGTAGACATCGGGTTGTCGAAATTGTATCGAATGACTGTTCCATCTTTGCTCCCAGCCGTTCACTCGACAAACCCCGCATGGCGAGGCGGGAGGAGCAAGAGAAAACGCACGAGGGGTTCTGTGTCCAGAGCCACACCGTTTGATATGGCATTGTCTAGGCCCTTGGCAAATCCAGAACAAGGCCCATCTTGGAAAAAAGGAACACGTTGTCACACTACGTATAACATACATGTGCAGCAGAAGTATAGACTTGACAGCGAGCTTCCCACTGACATCTGGCTGGCCTCTTCGTGTTCGTGAGGTTGATGGTTGAACCGAACGGGTATAGCAAACATCGGCACCGGCGTGGGGGGGATGGATGAGCTGAGACAAATGGGCATGGCTTCGCATCCAGCCAGGCCGTACGGGAATGCTGTGGAGCTTATATTAGCTATTGTGAATCTCGTAAAGACACTTACCATCATATTTCACTACCAAAGTATCACTTAATATTGGTGATATGTGTCTGCTAAGCCGATTTGGGCTAAGGCAGGTAGCATCGTCGCCGGAAAAGATTAGACTGGCTTTGTCGGAATATAGCTGAGGTCGGCATATCACTCGAGAGTGCATGGCCAGTCCTCTGCCATGTTCACAGGTAGACTCCATCTCCACAAGGCTTGACATTGCAGCCAAACCCCTCCCCTCGTGCTGCGGAATGTCAGTGCTGCCTTCCCGTGCCACTAGCATTAGATTCGGTTCGCCCAGGAATATTGAGAAGCGGACGGGTAAGGTTGCGGGTGTCTGCTTGAACCACGAGGCGGCCCCAGACGAGTCCAGTGCCGAGTCCAAAAGGAGGTCGAGGTCGATGCCGTCAAATCCCGTGGGCCAGCCTGTCGTTGTCGCCAAGCCTTGCCTACCTACTTCCCACGAACCCCAGTTTGTTTCCCCAGAGGAAGGAAGCGGCCCTGGCGACGCATAAGCCACGGGTTGGCTCAGCGTCCAGAATGGGATTCTGGGGCGGATGGTCAATCATATGACAAATAACCTTTGAATGTCGGATGATGCTCAACACTGTCCAGAACCCCAGAGACAGAATAGGAAAGCCGTTTGATGATGGACCAGAGTTTGATTCGGTTCGGTCGGCGTGGAGACGACATGGTTCACACGGCTCACGCAGCTGACATGGCTCACCCATGGGGTTGGTTTCCGGAAATGGCAACCAGCGAAATTGCGTTCGCCATGATGGTTGAAGAAAGGGGTTTAGGGGTGTTTTTTTTTTGTGGCGCAACATGGGTATGGATTCGTGAAGGACCAATTCGAACGAGAGTTTCTCAGGTGATGATGACGATGAAGAAGGATTCGTATGGGACGGATCATTGGTGTTGTGCATATTTGAATTTGAGTTCGAATCCGATGCACACCATCCATCCAGCATCGTTCATCATCCACCATTCATCATCCACCTGTCCGTCCACCAGTCTTTCCTCCTGAAAACGGAGCCCTTCCCGAGGGCTGACGGAAATAATGACTGGACGTCTTCGAAATGAGGTTCCCAGCACGTTGCTACCACACGACTCACCGCAACACCGTTCCAAGGCTCGATAGGGCTCCGATATCAAAATGGGTTGGAGCTTGTGGCTTGTCTTGAAGTCTGGTATACCCTGATGATTCGGCGAGGTTCCTGATGGGATTGGGACTCAATACGGCCGGCGGTAGGCAGAAAGAGTCCAAGTACGTCCGTATTTACGAAATAGTGAAGAGTCGAGATGGACCTTTTGGACCCCTATTGTTGTTCGGGCCGCAACTCAATCCGGGTATTTCCTAGTTTTGGTGATGGGGCAGCACTGGCTGTAGTGGAGCCCTTTACTGTCGAGAGACCCAAGAGGTGCTCAAAGAGAAACACCGGAAGTTACGTGTCGACTGTGCGTTTTGATACAATTATTGCGGCAATAAAATCGTCGATATCGCCCACACATCACGATCTGGACTGGATGGTTGAAACGGAGTACGGATCAAAGCTCCCACACAAAACCGGGCTCTGATATGCAAGACTGCTACACTGATACAGTGCCCTGAACAGCTCTGTTCTGTTAGCTCTGATGAGCGCATGCATGCACGCATGTGGCGAAGGAATGTTGTGTCTCCAGTTCTATGTGAGGAAAAGAGATGAAGCATTCCCCCAGACTCCGTACCGTACTCCGTTCATACCAAGTACTTACCTAGGTAGGTATGTAAACTGCCTAGGTATATCAATCTTGGTTGCTGATAACCCTTGGAAGTGTCCATTGCCAATAAAGAGCGCGCGGCCCTTTGCTCGTTGGTTGAAATGCGCGATTACTGTGTGACAATAGCCGTTTTGGCCGATCGACCAGGTGAATTACCATCTTTGGGACTGTTGATCGTGCTTGCCCTTGAGCCCTTGAGCCCTTGAGGGGAAACGAGGGGGGGAACGAGGGGGGGGGATAGCTCTCGTCGCAATCTAATGGATCTTCGACTAACCCAGCACTTGAGCTGCCCAGGTATTGTAAAGTGGGGGGGAATGAAGGTCAGGTCCTCCTCAAGCGAGTTAAGCGGAGCTGCACCCTGCACGAGGTGGCTGCACAATCCAGGGACCATTGCGACCCTCCCCCAAATCTCCAACAACTCTTTCCCCATAAGGATTAGCGGAATCTTGGGGGATTGGCTCCTTGCAATTCAACTGTCTTATGTAGCGCTCACTCTGTACCTTACTACTTCTTACTGCATAGCACGGGAATGCACTATTGCTCCTCTGGAGCCTCGACGTGCTCAGAGATTCCCGTCAGCTGCTCCCTGGGGTGGAAAATATTTTTGTAATCTCTTTCAGCTTTGATTTTCTCAGTCACCCGTTACCATTGACTGTTGGAGGCTTGTTCTTATTCCACTTACTCACTCAATATTCAATATTGCATCCACTTACGACGACATCACACAAGACACGGGCCTGTGACATCACATTGATCTGATATCTGACATCTGCAACCAATTTCGAGAACTGTCAGCGCCTCTTTTCTGCAGGTCACGCACGGTCTCTCACCAGTGACCCAAAGGCACAGAGGCACAACAGGCGCAACAGGCGCAGAGTGAGTTGACTGGGTGGCAGAAGCGAAGAGGACACACAGACTTAGTCGGTCGCCCGCAAGGTTCAAGGATCGCAACGGCCAACAGGGGTTTGTTCTATCAGCCAATCTCAGCGCCTCTCGACGCCCGCCTCGGGCACTTCTGCACACACGGCAACCCACTAAACGACCTGTAACAGTACGGTATAGATGTACTCAGGTACACTGTATTGTACCTATCTACTTGGACTCCACCGCGCCTGACCCCAAACCGAGGAGGACATCTGGAAACTCCCTCCATCCACCACCTCGAGACACTTTCCGCAACAACGAAACACAACCAACACCACGCTTTCAGACGACTTTACCTTCCCATTCACTCCCTTGGCCAGATCAGAGCAGAGCACTGCCAATTGGTGCTCTGTCGTCGCCCAATCTCTCGCTTCTCTTCGCTCTTCTTTGTTCTCGAGAGCCTGCTTCGTCTTACACAACGCCATTGTCCCTCCCGACTGACAAGGCGCCGTCCCGTCCCGGTTTGCTTCCCAGTGACCGGTTTCACAACTCGTGACCACCTAGCTATTGTCTGGCCCCTCGATAATTCTTCCTACTACGCTTCGAATTACCGCCTTGACTAGGCATCAATCGCTTATCTGAGATCGGGGGAGATCCCAAGCACTGCCCTCTTCGCTCCTTAGCAAACATCGATATCCACCACATTACACGTTCGCCGTTATACCTGACTTTCCCTCTTGAACAAACAATTCTACACGCCCTCAATTCCCACCTCTCAACTCGCTCGGATGCCATTGCGCTTCCATATGTCACCAATGATCATATCAGTTGTGTCAGAGTAGACAGAGACCAGATTCCACATTAGAGTCGATCCAAAATCACCCAACAGGATGGCGGGGGCACCAAGAGAGTCGACCTTCATGCCGACAATAAAATGTTCGGATTGCGGTAATCAGGTCGAAATCTCCATGATGGGAGAACATGTCTGCGGCGGTGGCGGCGGCGGCAGCAGCAGCAACGGTGGCGCCAGTGGCAGTAGCAGTGGCGTTGCCCAGCCCATCGACGCGTTCATGCCTTTCAATAAGAGCGTACACGACAAGATCAGTGTCGTACCACCAGTAGACACTGCGATAGCTAGTTCGTTGAGTGCCTCGCCCATATCTGCTTCGCACTATACTGACCTACTGGACACAGACCGCAGCTATTCGCGACAACCATTAACGCCAATGAGCCTGTCTAGCGGCTCTGGAAGAAGCATGTCTCCCAGGACGCCGGGCGCTCGCCCAAGTATTAGCAGGGCCGACGAGTACTTTGCGCCCACCATCGCGAACGAGGACCAACCCCCTGCCTCCCAGCCCATGAGGTCTACAGGCGGCTACGGGGGCTATGGTGAGCCGGATGTGGATTCTGGCTACACAGCACCGAGCCCGAAGAGCCAAGCTCCGAGCTTGCTAACACGAGCGGATGCCATCACACCAGGTCCCTTCGGCAGCGGGAAAGAGTCTTCGTCACCTGGCGGCAGATTTGGACGCTCGCCGCCACGCGGACAGAACCAGGACGATGAACGACCCGGTACCTCTGCTTCTACGGGTAGTAATGGGCTTGAAGGCTTGGGTTTTCCAAGGCCACCCACTAGAAATAACGGCTATGGTGGCTTTGGGCCGCCTCAAAGGGATAATAATAACCAGGCTGACTCTTTCAACGGACCCAACCGTTCCAAGACGTTTCCCAGACCAGCGGAAACTCTCGAACCCCCACTTCGAACACCATCGGCTCCTGGCGTCCGACCAGACAGATACCGACACCCATCCCAGGAGCTTGGACGCATAGGTCCAGACACATCGCGTGCACCGCCGCCAAGGAGAAGCCTGGTGCGCCCATCAACTTCTGGGGGCAAGGCACCCAGTATCAACCTGGCAGAAGAATTTGGGGCCATGAACCCCTATCACTCACACTCCGTGTCTTCCGTGTCTGTATCGTCGTCATTATCACAAGGGTCAAGCCAACGCAGCTACCCAAGCTCCAGCACGAGCCCTCCTCGCTCTGCAGCGCCAGCACGCAAAGCGTCTAATACCTCTGAACTCGACAACTTGATGGGTGATATTCAATCATCAATGGAAGAATTGAGGCCGAAGGAGTTGCCGCCAACGCCGGAAGTAGGCGGACCGGCTGGCCCCGAAGATCGCTATGACCCTGCTGTCCAAGGAGGACGGCCCCCATCTCCACCTCCCTCCCAATGGGACCAAGAGGTGCGACAAGACCCCGCCATTCAGGGCGGACTCCGATCCGGACGCTCGCCTCTTCCACCATCCCCTACAAGAGCACCTGCCCCTCGTCGTGACACAGCCACCCAGGCTTCACGTGGCAGCTGCAGGGGATGTGGCGAGGCTATTACGGGCAAGTCTGTTTCCAGCGCCGATGGGCGTTTGTCGGGTCGTTACCACAAGGCTTGCTTTGTGTGTACTAGCTGCCGCGACCCCTTCCAGACGGCGGAATTTTATGTGCATAATGACCGGCCGTATTGCAAGCACCACTACCACCATGCCAACGGCAGTCTTTGTGGCTCATGTGGGGACGGCATCGAAGGACAATACTTGGAGGACGAGAGCACCAGGAAGCATCACGTCAACTGCTTCCGCTGCGGAGACTGCAAAGTCGTGCTCAGGGATGGCTACTTCGATGTTGATGGCAGGGCGTACTGCGAGGCCGATGCATGGCGACGACTGCAGCCCCAGAACTACCGACGAAGCCCTTCGATGAGCTCGCAACGGAGCTACGGCTCGAACCGAGGCTTTGGCCCGAGCCTTGCTCCCCCTGGACGACCTGGTATGCGTCCTCCCCCCGGTGGACCACCTCCCAGACCAGGAATGCCTATGGGCAACGGCATGCCTATGGGTAATGGTATGCCTATGGGCAACGGCAGGATGGGACCGCCCAGGGGACTCGCTCCCCCAGCGCAGATTCCTCGTATGGAGAAGAGGATGACAAGACTGGGAATGATGTGAGCCATGGGCGCCTGCTCAAAAGCCGAATTGTTTCCGCCTTATATGGAGACCACTGGCTCCTTGATTTTGGCCCCTTGCGACAAGACTGCGTTTAGCACGGAAACGCTTGCAATGCAGCAAATGGACACGACTTGACAGAGAGGCGGACTTCTGTCACTTCGACTTCGACCTTGGTTTCAACCTGTATATTCCAACAGGAGTTATGCGCCAGCTGCTTTTATACCCCGACCGCTGCAGCTGAAATTTCTATCATATACCCCCGCCCAACGGCGGCTTTCTCATGGATTTCCCCCCACGAAATTCCAACAGCCTTCACTTTCGATTTTCTTTGTCATTGCCGGCATTGCTTATACTTTTGGCTTCTTACTCGCATTCCGCACCGGCGGGAATCTTGCGGCACTGCAGATACAATGCATGTCATTCATCACATTTTTAAGGCGTTCAGGAGATGAGTTCTCATCTAGGATACGGTCTCATGTGGAGGAAACTCCGTTGATTTTTCTTATTTTTTATTTACGATTTGGACACCGAGCTCGAAGTTGCACGTCGTCAAAGGCCTTTTTTTTTAATTGGCGATGGCACTATACTTTTAGCGCACGTGCTGCGCACTTATCATGGTGTCCTGTTACACATACGAGCACAGGAAATGAAGGGAACGGTCAGGCATGGGAAGGATGTTGGTGGACGGACGGAGGCACTGTGTTGGTAGAGAAGCGTCGGCGGCCGGACTGGCGACAAGATGAAGGTGTCCTCGCGGTCATCTTACCCTTTCCAGTATATACTTTATGTATATACACATCTTGAGCCTGCGCCCGCGACGAGAATCGACCTCCAGGAGACTGTTCTAATATCGTCCATAAAGTGGCCCAATGGGTGCCCTTTTAAAACCTAAATAACATCTTACTATATATCTACACTCTCGCCGATAACTTGCGTGTCTCATCGTGACCATGTCTGCTGGAGGCGGCTGTAGCCGTTTACGTCCGGGTAGACTACTGCAAATGGCAATTTTGATCCGGCTTCGGGAGCAGATTAGCGGTGTTTCAGGTCAGTCGGGGGTGGAAGTGAGGGGGTCCTCTCAATACAATGTTGTGGGAAGGTGTTGATGATGATAGGTAAGTCAGCAGGTTGGTGGGATGCTTTTTTACGCCCCATGGAGAGATGTCATCACGACCGCGGGGTAACAGTTAGATAGACGGACCAGAGGGCGGGAATTGATAAGTGGACAGGCACTATAAGATATTGGCCGGGCAGCTTGTAAATATCATTTATTATGCTTAGGTATATATCTGCCGAAAGATGAACTATTGCTCAGGCGGTCTCAGAAAGATACGGATATCACACTAACAACGGCTTCCAGATTTGAAGGTCTGGGAGATCGATCTCTGACTTGCTGATGTAGATTAACTACGGTATGCTGTGGCAAGTAGCACACAGTAAGCATAAAGTGATACAGCGACCACGCCCACGACACTAGCCATAGGCGAAATATTATAAGATTTCATGTGGCTCTTACAGACCTACATATAGTATATAGTATATATCGTGATCGTATTATCCACCTAGGAATCTCGCCCACAATCATCACGGGTGGGGAAGACAATCTCAACCCCCCTCTCCTCCTTTTAAGTGTGGCTGCGGCACGGCCGATTCAACTCTGGTAAGAATCACACTGTAGCAAATGTTCTAGCAATGTTCTAGCTCCCGCTCTACCCAGACCTTCGTATCTGATGTGGGCAATAGAAAACGGCAACGGCGTTTGGGCGCATGCTAGTTATACTTTATTAGCAGCTAGCTGGAGGGCAAGAGGGCTTTCGGCTGGAGGGTCCAAGCGCCTGGCTAGGCGTGCTGGGCTTTCCAAGTACTCAGGTAGAGCCCGCTAAAGCTTTCCGTTCAGGCTACCAAGGTTGTCAGGACCATTCTGAACCAAGAACCCCCAAGCCAAAGGGGTGGGAGTGGCGTTCCTGATAGGTACTGTGGCACCTTCTGCAAGCTGGGACCTTGGAGGGAGTACATACCAGCATACAGTACCTACATAGCAAGCTGCAGGATGCAAGCCAGCAGATCAATAGCATAGATAGCATACGTCTAGAGTACCTAGGTAGTAATCGCATGTGCCTCTTTTGCATGCCCAGGTGGCCAATGGCCAATAGGAATATGATGTACCCCTGGATTGTGAAACATGTGATCGCAATCAATCATATCATCAATCAACTTCGCTTTCCGTTCCTCCGTTCAAGTTACAAGTTGATGGATAAATGAATCATTCATCATCGATCATCATTATCAGTTCGAGCCGATTGATCCTTCCACCTACCGGATCAGTATGCCGACTATGCACCTAACTACCTGGCTACACACCTACTTGAGGTAGGTATTACTGTGTACAAGTGAAACGGCTGCCCCGGCCGCGGCTTCTGTTTCTGCGTCTCATCCTAGCGGCGGCCACTGGCTGGCCTTGTACACTCCATACATAACTTGGTACGGGAGTACGGAGTACAGATCACAGAGCACAGATTTTTGGCCTCCTGCAACATCTGGTGAACAAAAACCCTCGACTCGACTCGTCTCGTCATACTTCTTCTCCCTTGCATTGTCTTGACCTGTGTCATGTATGTACGTTATGTGCGTGCACGACGCAATCATATCAAACATTGGGACAAGAAAGTCTCGTGCCAGCATCGATCGATCGCAATAACCACACACAGGCCTTGACAAGCGATTCAAATCCCTCCAACGTGCCCCGTCCATCTGCCGCTCTTCATATCCCCAGATCACCCCGCCGGCTTGGCCTGTTCCTGCCTGTCCTGCAACTGATCGGCATCGTCACAGCGGGACCCGCAAAAAGAAGAACAAGGGCCAGATTGCGAGAGAGGCTTTGATAGCCACCACTGGAATTGAGTGCCCGACCACCTCCTTCACACCGTCACTCAAATCACGCTATCCCCGACCAAATCCATCCATCAATTAACAACTGCACTGTCACCCAGCGCAAACACATACACACACACACACGCACGCAAACACAATGCTGAATCAACGCGGCCCCCGTTGAGCCATGACCCGAGTGTCGGAAACGCATCTTCAACCACCTCGACGATCATGCTTGGAGAGAAGACAGCAGCAATCCTCTTCGACCCTCCTTCCTCCCGCCAAGCCCGCTTCCGCGCCGGCTCCGTCACCATGTTGCGACAATCACGACGCCTCCTCTGGAGGTCGAGAGGCCTTGTCTACTCCGCCCTGGCTAGCGTCACTGTGTGCTGGATCCTACTGAGTGCCACCTCTGGCAAATATAGTGTCGTCCCCTGGACTGTTGATATGAGCGGCACGGCCATGGGTTATGGGAGTGGCACTTTCATGAAGAGTGGAAAAGGCAAGGCCAAGTCGAAGGACTACGATGACAAAACGAACCAATGGCTGTTCTCCAAGGAGTACAACGACACGGGACTGTACGTTTGCGGTCGAGCACCACCCCAGGTGACGATGGCGGGATTTAATGGGCTAATGAGCTTCAACAGACTACCCGGCGCTGGCGCGATATACGGGAATACCCTCTCCACTCTGACCGACAAGGACAAGGTCCGACCAGAGACAGACGCGAGGCTGACTACCGCCGATTCGATGTCCTTCACGAAGGAAACACCCTACGATTTCGACCCATACCCCCGTTACGACAGCGAGGAATGGAGGAAAGGGCACAGAGCCGATTTCGTACCATGCAAAGGACCTCTGGGCGACCTGAAGGATATGCAAGTGTTCAAGGGGCGCCCCAAGGATTGGCCTGAACCAGCCTTTGGTAGTTTCGACTTGTTCGATATAGACCCGAATATTTGTTATGAGAGGGACACAAGGCTTGGCCAGTACGGATTGCACCTGCAGTGGGACAGACCCTCCCACATGTTGGATTGGACAAAGGTGAAGTGGGGAAAGCTGCAACAAGAATGCGCAGACATGAATAAGGCTCGATTTGACAAGTCGCGGGCATCAAACGACCATGTCGCAACGGTCGAGGATATCGCCGAAACAGGGGCGCGCGAGGCTGCAGTCGACGCTGCTGATGAGCTTAGGAGGCAGAGGCAGGCGCAGCGACTGAAGAGGCGTAGCTTCACGGAGACTCGGCTGGCCGGCGAGAAGAACTCTACGCTTCCAACTTTCCGACCCGAGAATCCCCCGGAGTCCAGGACGGCGGTTCTACTTCGTTCCTACACGGGCAAACGATACAGCGAAAACGACAAGCAAGTGATTCGATCACTTATCAGCGAAATGTCGCTGCGGACTGGAGGAGAGTATCAAGTCTACCTTCTCGTACAGGTTAAGGACTCTCTGGAGGATCTCGCGCTCTGGGACGCCGAGACGTACAAATATGTCTTGCAAACTCAGGTTCCTAAGGAGTTCCATGATATCGCCATCCTGTGGGGCAGTTATGAGGTGCAGGGCATCTACCCCTTACTTGACCCTCTGGATGCCGCGACTGTCCACAACGCGCAGTGGCTCTCGGTGCAAAAGTTTTCGCAAGAGCATCCCGAGTTCGACTATGTTTGGAACTGGGAGATGGATTCTCGACTGCTAGGTCACCACTACGACGTGCTCACCAAGATTGGCAATTTTGCCAAGAAGCAGCCGAGAAGGGGGCTATGGGAGCGAAACGAGCGATTCTATGTTCCGACATACCATGGTGATTATGACACCACGTATCGCAAGTGGGTTGAGAAGGCCTCTGGAAAAGAGACGGTCTGGGGCCCGCCTGAGTTGCCATTCATTACCCCGGTCGGACCAAAGCCACCTGTGGCAACGCCAGAGGAGGACAATTACGAATGGGGAGTTGGCGAGGAGGCTGACCTCATCACGCTGTCTCCGATGTTCGACCCTCTCGAAAGCAACTGGATCCTTCGAGACCAGGTCTGGCAGTACAATGACAGCACGCACAACTCGACCGAGCTGCCCCGACGAGCCACCATCGTGACGCAGTCCCGACTCTCAAAGCGTCTCATCGACGCCATGTCAGCAGAGAACTTGCGAGGCAACCACGTCGGCTCCGAGATGGCCGCCAACACGGTGGCGCTCCTGCACGGACTCAAGGGCGTCTACGCGCCGATGCCCGTCTACATGGACAGGCCGTGGAGTCCCGAGCAGCTGCAGAAGTGGTTCAACCCCGGACCCGGGGGCACCAGCGGCGGGCCCGGGTGCGCCATGGGCTGGGGCCGCGAGCACCGCTTCCAGGGTAGCACGTGGTACTACCGCGCGGGACCGCCGCAGCGGCTGTACAACAACTGGCTGGGCTACGAGGACACGGGGGTCGGCGGGAAGCTGTGGGAGAACGCCCACGGCCGCCCGTGCCTGCCGGCCATGTTCCTGCACCCCATCAAGGACGTGCAGCCTACCTGGTGGGGGTATGCTAGCCAGTCGGACCTGCCGTATAACTGGTGGGAGGTTTTCAAGGATGAGGAGGAGGAGGCGAAGAAGTAAGAGGAGGGAAGTGATGCTTGGAGCTCGTGTCCTCCGGCGGGGGATGCGAACCCCAGAGGATGAGAGGGAAAGAGGATGTCGGCGAGATATACCCTCCGTCCGTCATCCTCCTTGCTTGCTAAGCAGGCGAGTGGCAGGGAGCTTGCGCCACGATATACATAAACACACGCACACGCACACACACCATTCGTGATCCCACCCCCCTGCGGAGTGGTGTGGTCCTCTTTTTATACCCCGGCACCAGCGATGCCAACGCATATATTGTCGAAGAAACGGGCTTGTTACATTCAGTTGCTCAACACCTGGAAGACATACTTATTTCATGTCGAGAGGAACGGCATTGCCCTTTTCTATTTTTAATGATCTTGGCTGTTTGTGCCATGCATATCAAGTACCTAGGTAGATATTTACCCTTGATGGGGCACACACACACAGAGAGAGAGGGAGAGGAGAGACAAAAACTTTTGATTTGCTTTAAGCGAGGCGTTTTGGACTGCTAGTTTAGAGAAATAAATAAATATATATATATATAAAGTATACTTTTGATCATCTATGATGGGTGGCTTGCTGTTATCGAGTGTTTTGAGATGTGGTGTTATGGGCTTCTTGTCTTGATGAGATGGTTCCGTATCCTCTGTAGGCTTACCGATGCCATCATTATATATGTGCATTTGATGGGCCTTGGCGACCACTTCCTGGTCCAGCGCCTGGACGAGGAGATTCTCGTGATCATCAGCATTAGAGAAGGGCTTCTCATCGAAAGCGTTGGCCGCCCTTGTTTGGCAAGCCCACATGAGCACCGCGGTGAACTCGACCAAGGTGCCCAGTGCCGAGCATTCGTACAGCACAGGCGAA
>LKEA01000019.1:424638-479195 GCA_003795315.1 Cytospora schulzeri | reverse complement strand
ATGGCCCATTCCAGTACTACAGAGTCGCATCGCGACTTCCTCATGGAAGGACCCCGGTCGTCTACCTTATCATGGCTCTATTCCGTCGCATTACTTGGACCACTGAGCAAGCTATTAGGATAGAAAATATCCTTTTTGGGGATGTATACGTTTTGGTGGGCAAAGCAGCCATCCCATAGGAGAATAACTGGGGGACAGACATGCCATGTAGCCCTCTACATGGCATGTGGAAGGCTATATAGCATGTTAAATTGATATGGCATGTAAGAGTTGACATGGCATGTTGACGAAAAGGGCTTAGCGTCAGCTAGTTATAGCGGGGGTACCCGCTATATATATGGATATGAGGTAGTCCTAATATTCTTAGCTTTAGTTAGTGTAGTGGTTAGTGTATTCAAATAGTCGCTATTAATACGGTCAACAAGGCGAAGGCTGTGGGTTCAATTCCCGGTGTAACGAGTTTTTTTTAGCCGGGCTAAATTTTAACGCTAAACCCTTTTCGTCAACATGCCATGTAAGGCGGTACATGCCATATCAAAATAACATAGGATGTTACTTTTACATGGCATGTACCGCCTTACATGGCATGTCTGTCCCCCAGATATTCCCCAGCGGGATATTATGCTGGTAGACTGCACGACACACACTCGGAAGACTCTGTGGTGTGCGACGTGTAAGTACGAAAAGCGGGTCCGCATTCGAGTTGCAGACCACCATCATCACTCGCTATTCCACTGCCCACCCACTGAGCCCATAAAAGGTCAACCCAGGTTGAATATGAAATACCCAAGCTGGCTGGAAAGCTCTTGAGATATCATTGTGCGATGCTTCCATCAATATATGGCAACGATAACCACTTGGTTCCCGATTTATGTGGGTGTTTGCGATGGTCCCACATATAGTCTACGAGGTGCTCAGAGGTTGACGGACCGGTGCCGTCGCTCGCGAGGATGTCATCCATGTTAATTTCTATGGGGTGAAGATGAGGAAGAGAGGGGAGGGGGGAATGAAGTTGTATCAACAGCGGCAGCACATGGGTTGAGAGTGGAAGTCGAAAGATGTGGTGCCAGTGAGGATGCCATATAAGTCGATATCAGAGATTTCTCCAGACCGACACAGCAATTCGCAGCGTATCACTGTTGACTTTCGCTGACTTATCGCAATGGGATCTGGCGAAGAGCGCCCAATATAAGTTCTGGCCGACGGAGAGGATGGGCGCCTGAGGTGCATGAGATGAGGTTGAAAGTTGGCATGGGGTCGAGGGCTGCGTAGGCTCTGATTGGTCACATCGAGGTCAGATCCTCCCACCAAGTCTCCCCCCATATAAAAACCACATCCCACTCCCACCCTTTCTTTTCATACCTTTCACTCTTTCATCTATCGAATTAGCAACTCATCAAATTCCTGCACCCAACCAACTCGAAACTTCGAGCGGCATCAGCATCCGTCTAGCAGAGCACCCCTGAGGCCACTTGACCCCTTAGGAACAGCACCCTTCCTTTCGACGGTGCACCACTGTCACACAACCCCCCGTCGACTCTGGTGTGTGTTCATTTCTTCCCCAATCTGCAAAAGTATGGCTACCAGAAGCCATCACCAACACCGATTGACCACGGCACGGTCGACACATGGCTCGCCTTCCTCATCCTCATCCTTGAGTGGGGCCCGCCAGCAAACCTCAGAATACCGGCCGTCCAAGAGAAATTTCTCAGCAACCAACAATCCACAGAGGCTAGAATTGCCGTGCGACGGAATGTTAAGCCCTCTTGAAGACGTAACCGATGTGGTGCTGGCATCGGAGTACTATTACCTGTCGACCCCTTGGTCGCAGCCCTGGACCTTGACCACCAGTCCCTATGACGCTGTCGTGTCAGCACCCCAAGCCTCGAATCCTAGAGTTCCAGACAGGCGACACCTGGAAGCTTCACCATCGAGGACAAGTCCCAAGCGTGCTCGCTGGGATGACCGGGACGACGGACTGGCAACACCCCCGAGGACGCCTTACATTGGCAGGCTGGATAGTCCTGAGCTTGAGCCATTGAAGTGCAGCGGGGATTTTTGTGACTGTTGTTCAGATGAAGCGAGGTATTATGATGAGAGGGGGAAGATGGATTCTCAAAGTAGGTGCTGCAGCTCTGTGAACGGGATTGTCGTCGTCGTGGTTGATAATGAGATGACTAAGCAATTCTGACCAATGACAGTCGATGCTGCGCTGACCCACATTCGCGGCGCTTCCAGTCGCACACCAACGACGCCTCGTGAAGAAAAGCCGACCTGGTGGTCGTGAGGATGGACGTGAAAATGTGTATGAGGATCACGAACTTATGAACTTGTCTCTTTTCTTTGTGAAGTTCGGGTGTTCGGGTGGAATGTTTTGCAGTGCCGGGAAGGGAGCGACGTTGAATTGAGTGCACGTGGTTTGCTTCAGTTGAAGTGCAGCGGGTGTATCGTGATACATAATAACGGAACCCACCGCACGTCACGCGAGTGTGACTTGTTCTGATGGCACAGAAACGTGGATGCGTAACAAATATATGAGTTACAAATGCCGTTTGTTCCTGTAACGAATGATACAGCCGTGTCATAGTCCATGAGAACGTGGGTGGCCTGAGACACAAGTTGAAGGGAGGGTAGCCCAGGTGGTAGGACCAGTTGACGTCAAAACGAATGAAGTGGGGAAAAGCCCTGGAACTGCTGCAAGGCACCTAAGTATCCCATAGTCCCGGACTGGAGTCTCTCATCGCCACTGAGAGACGCAGAGAAGAGGCGTGTGTGCTTGGTCGTTCGCTAATGCGTGCCATGCGTGGTCACGGATTGAACAAGCAGACAGTCAGGATGAACATCAAGATGCAGCTGGAGGCGCGAAAAGACATCCAAGGTTGCAGGCAGCAGGCAGCAGGCAACAGCGGCCCCACTGAAGTGAGTTAGCTGGTAACCAAAAACCCTAACCCTTCAATCCGTTGGTTTGAGCACCCCCGGCACCTAAACTCAAATTCAACGTCATGTCATCTTCTGTTAGTATTATGGACGAAGCCACCTCTATCACGGATCACGACAAGACTGTACTTGCCTTACCATCAATCGACCCGTCCCGACAGCTTGCTTCTCACTTCCGACCTGTTCCGAGAGTTACATACTATCACAAAGATGTATGGTACAGGGGCACGGCATACGGTTTCCGCTCACCATGCCCTAAGCAGGCTTCGTGGTGTGCTGCGACCAATTTGCTGGATCACAAAACACAACACACGAAATGACCATCAATTATTCTCGAGAAAACTCGATATGCCGGTAAACTGCGCGAAGTTCTGGAAATATTTCACTCTGTAAGGGTTGACACAGTTTGTAACCATCTCGATGTGGCCTTGCGTGTGGTTCGCGGATTGCCCAGCCAGTGACACCAGCTGGGCAGCAGCCAGCAACATCCCGAACTGGCACAACGGCCTTCATGATTGAAGCGAGAAAGCTATGTACAGGCGTACAAATAACTTCCATCGTACATGGTGGGCGATGTGTGCCCGATGTTGTATTCCCCCTTGTTAGGGAATATGCTTCAACCCGGAGTAAAGAGTATGTTGCCATCCTCTCGCCAACTGTTCATCAGCCGACGGGCCATCTGTTGTGGGAACTTCAGAACTCAACATGAGACAATTCATGTAGACTTTGAGAAACATGCGGCTCATCGCAGGAATGCTTGTTACACGCCATATTGCATAGGGCGTTGGAAGGTGGCAGAAAGAGGAGACCAACGTCTGCGTATAAGGACACAATATATTCTTCCTTTGATTACCTCCAGGACTAATATGAAGTCTCGCCTTCTCTCCTCCCGGGTCCACCAATTCCCTCCAAGAACCACGATGCGTCTGATTATCAGTCTGGCCACTCTGTTGGGCAGTGTTCTTGCCACATCGACCACGAGCCCTGAAGCAAGGATTCCTCGAAATAACAACACAATACCGGCCGCTTACATCGTAGAATTTGCGGAAAACCACGTAGGTGGTGCTCCTTCATGTCCCCTTCTCCCCGCTGACATACTGCAAGGACCATATTTCGTTCTATGGCAGTCTCAGAGCCAACGGCATCGATGTTTCTCAGCGGATGAACCTGTCCTTCCACTTGTTCAAGGGTCTCTCATTCACCATCAACGATCTCGTCAGCGAGCCAAAGCATGCCTCCAAAATTGCTGCTTTGCCCGCTGTCAAGCAGATGTGGCCTGTCCGCACTTACTCTGTCCCCAAGATTCAGCGCCTGAACACCCCCAAAAACCCCAACGGGGCCATCGAGATACTCCCAAATGACGAAACAAGAGGCGGCAAAGACAACTTCTCCCCTCACGTTATGACCCAGGTCGATCACCTGCATGCCGCAGGCTACACGGGAAAAGGAACCCGTATCGGGATCGTTGACACCGGTGTCGACTACAAGCACCCTGCCCTCGGCGGTTGTTTCGGAAAGGGCTGCCTGATCTCCTATGGCTGGGACCTCGTCGGAGACAACTGGACAGGCTTGAATGCTCCAAAACCAGACCCGGATCCGTACGATGACTGTAACGGCCATGGAACGCACGTCGCTGGAATCATTGGTGCCAAGCCAAACCCATTGAACTTTACTGGGGCAGCACCCGGTGCTACCCTTGGCATGTACCGGGTCTTCGGCTGCCGATCGGCCGGTACCGCCGACGATGTGCTTATCGCTGCTTTCAACCGGGCCTACGAGGATGGAAGCGATATCATTACCTGTTCGATCGGTGGCGCTGGGGGATGGAGTGAGGCGCCCTGGTCGGCTGTCGTTAGCCGCATCGTCGAGAACGGCGTACCATGTACTCTGGCTGCAGGTAATGACGGAGAAATGGGAATGTTCATGGCAAGCGATGCCGCGGATGGCAAGGGAGTCACGGCGGTAGCTTCTTTCGACAATATTGTGACGCCATTGCTTCTTTCAAAAGGTAAATACTCTCTGAGAGACTCATCTTCTAAGGCGTCCTCCGGCAAAGATACGAGGAATCCAAGTGCATTTGGATGGCTCCCCGGCTATCCTTCTTTCGGAAATATCACGCTTCCTCTCTGGGCCATTAGCCACAACTCCAGCGTGGAAGATGATGCTTGCTCGAATCTTCCGCCCGACACTCCAGATTTATCACAGTATATTGTTCTGGTCCGGCTTGGAGGGTCGTGTGGCACTGCCGAGAAAGCCGAGAAAGTCGCAGCCTTCGGTGCTCAGTATATTCTGTTCTATGCAGAGACAGGAGAGGAGTAAGTGATCACTTCCGTTAGTTACGGCGAATGTTGACGATCAAAAGCTTATATCCTCCACCTATACTGGCCACTGATACCGGGTTGGAGAACATCACCGGCTTGGGGATCGTCCTCCCTGAGCAGGGTTCGAAATGGGTGGAGTTACTAAACAACGGCTCGGAAGTTCATCTCACACTTGCTGAACCATACCTCGCGGACAGTGTCTATGCAGAAACGATCAATCGTCTGACAGGGGGCTTTGTGAGCACTTATACGAGCTGGGGTCCGACCTGGGAATTAGACGTATATCCTGCCTTAGGAGCACCTGGAGGCAATATCCTCTCCACCTACCTCCGCAGCGAGGGTGGGTATGCTGTTTTGTCCGGTACGTCCATGGCCACGCCTTTCGTTGCAGCGGTATACGCTCTCGTTGGTCAAGCTCGAGGCACATTCGACCCTACCCAGCTAGGAACTGTCCTTGCAAACAATGCCTTAGCACAGCTGTGGAACGACGGTACGGGGACACTTCAAGAAATTGCACCCGTCCCGCAGCAAGGCACTGGTCTGGTACAGGCTTATGATGCAGCATTCACAACGACCCTACTTACCGTCAAGAGCCTTTCGTTCAACGATACGCATCGCTCCGTTCCAAACGCGACGTTTACTATCCGGAACATGGGCCCTGACTCTGTCATCTACAACCTTGGCAACAGTCCCGCGTTGAGCATGTACACCCTGCCTCTGATCGCTGATAGTTTCTATCCCGAGAACTTTCCCAATCGGATATTGGCCGACTCTGCGGCGCTGAACTTCTCAAGAACGTCCGTCAAAGTCCCACCGAAGGGACGTGCAGAGATCACGGTGACACCATCCCTCCCAGCGCTGGCAGACGTCCAAGAGGCTATACCAGTGTACAGCGGCTTCATAACAATAAATAGCACGAATGGGGGGAACCTTACTATCCCCTACCTCGGAGTCATTGGGACCGTGTCCAACGAGTTCGTGATGGACCCGGAAAAGAGCACAATGCTTGGGTACGCCGCCAAGGGCTACGACGCAGGCATGGCCGACAACATTACCTTTTCCATCCCACATCCAACCAGGAACAACACATACGACCCAGACAAACCATACTCAACAAGCGGCTACTACTATCCCACAGCGGACGTCATCCTCGACCTGGGCAGCCGCATCGTCCGCGCCGATGTCATCCCCCTGTCCACCAACTACACCGGCCCCACAACCAAGGTACTGGGCGAGAAGACGGCGGGCAGCGTTTATGGCTTCCCTCAGACGTACCTGCCCCGGATGTCCACAAATGTTGTGTTCACGGGGATGCTGGATGACGGTACGATTGTGCCGGAGGGGAAGTATGCGCTTGCTGTGAGGGCTCTGAAGCTCTTTGGAGACCCGGATAAAGTGGAGGATTATGATACTATGGTGAAGCTTCCGTTCCATCTAAATTACTTTTCCAAAGAGCGCAGGGGAGCTGATTGGTAGCCCTGCCGAGAAATTGGGACCATGGAGCATGTTTCCGACCCGAATAGCAATGAGGGCTCAGCACAACGTAAATTCAGGCCATCTCTAGTCTGAAATATCACTCCCTGAATATGAGCTTCATATTATATCAGCTAGGAAATCCTGTGATCAGGAACAAGATACTTCAAATCAATCAACCAGGTCCTGTTAGGGTCGGAACAGTAGCACTTGACTGCCAACGAAGTCAATGATACATGCATGACCCCTGTACAACCCATTGCGCATACTTGCCAAATTCGACCTACCTCCACAAGCAGGTATCGGGGTTCTGCACATTGGTATAGGCCAGACCCCTTTCGTTTTCTGGCAGATTGCATCCGTTCATGGTTGATTGGCTTCACAATCCAAGTCCAGGGTGGTGATGTCAAGGGAATCATCGTGATTTCTTGTTCTTCATGCATGGGGTATGGAAGGCCTCCTGCATTGGCTCACGCAGTCACAATTTTGCAGCCAACAGCAAGGCAACGTTGGGCTCCCACAGCTGTGAGATTGCTTGTTCATTTCAACAGTGTGATGACGTGGAAGAAACACGGCATTGTCTACCATGTATCTGATTGGTCATAGATTCCGCTTGAGATGCTGTACCGCTCCAATGTCGTGAATATATAAGAACGCCCAACAAACCGTATCATACACAGATGGAAAAGAATCAACCAAGGATTAAACACTAATAGGGTTGAATGACTCAACTCGATATACTGATTTTGTTGTGATTGACCGCTGAATTTGCAGAAAGGCGATGGTTCACCAATCCCCAATACCCGCCATCACGATGAGCTCCTCATACGAAAGGTAGGTTGATCCAGGTACGCTCATCAGGTTAATGAATCAGGCATGCTGACATCTCTCTGCGGGCAGAATCATCGGCTCGAGCATCTTCAAGTTCGTGGTAGGCCCTCACAACAAGGAGTTCTGCATACATGGAGCTGCCATATCAACCCTCTCGAAGCCCCTGGATGTCTTACTGAACGGACCCATGAAAGAAGCCGCGGAGAAACGTGTGAATTGGCCTGAAGTCGATGAGAAAACCTTCGTGCGGCTCGCTCAGTGGGCCTACACAGGAAAGTACGTTGCAGAAGAGCCAGACATCGTTCTCGATCATTCCTCAATCGACGTCCTATCTCTGAGCCGAGGAAATTCAGACCCGGTGAAGACACCAGCCGACAGGAGGAATGTTGCCGAGAAGCCTCTATACTCTCTCGTCTCATACGCGCCACCTGAGATTCCCAAAGAGAACTGTTGGAATAGGAAATGCAACTATTATGGCAGGGATGATCATTTCAATGAAGAAAACGTGACATGCCTTGCATGCCAAGACTTGTACAACACCAAGGCTTGTTTGGCTTGCAGCGCGGTCTTCTTCGACTGTCCCCGTTGTGGCCCCCCGACGGATATTCCTCGAGCCGGTTGTGAAAATAAGCAATGCGGCTACTACAACAGAGAATACTCACACACGAACAATCAGACGTGTCTTCGATGCCAAACCTCCTACAGTGCGAAGGTCTGCAGTAATTGTTACTCGGTGTTCTCAGATTGTCTTCATTGTGCTACAAACATGGCCGAGTTGACCAAGACCCCGAGGAGGAACCTCATCGACGAATTCCTGGACGAAATGCGAACCAAGTATCGTATCTCGTCATCTGTTTCCCCGCCACGCCCGAACAGAGAGGCCTGCGAGGACTACACTGGTGTCTTCCTCTGTCATGCGAAACTCTACGTCTTGGGTGACAAGTACGACATCCCACCACTGAAACAGCTCACTCTGCACCGTCTTCACGCTACGCTGATAGCGTTTACTCTGTACCCAAGCCGCATGGAGGATATAGCCACGCTCGCCAAGTACGTCTTCGAAAACACTGTCCCAGAGGATAAGATCCGCGACATGATCACGCTGTATTATGCTTGCATCGTCGAGGACGCTTCGAAGTACGACGGACTAAAATCGCTTATTGATGAGATCCCTGACTTCGCTTTTGGTTTGATCTCGAAGATGAGTGAGAGGCTTGCTTGACGGTTTTCACTCGCATTGAAGGGACCGAGGGGATTGAGAAGTCTTGATTAGAGCACTCAGTCGTGAGGTGAGGAGGCAGACTGGGTCAGTCGTTGACTGCATAGTTCATCACTAATACAGTTTTTCATTTCAATACGGCACCCGAAATTGTTTTTTGTCTCCTCGAGTCATCAAAGCATCCATGCATCAGGCGTGCGTGTGGCAATTGGCCCGAAAATGTTGTAGACTTCACGTCCACGGGGCGGGCGGGTTCACACCATACATATCTTTCCTCTGGAGCGACTCAGTAGATATCAACTTGTGGGAACAGAATCAGCAGAGGATCCAGATTATGTGAGACAAATTGGTACCCAGGGGCTTATAAGTCCGGACAGCACCCCTGAACACCATTTCTATTCCAATCAATATTTGTGCCTATTTGATTATTGCACGGGCTTGGCCCAACATGGCCTTCACCATAACTTCAAATTACAGTCAATTTTGTGGATTATATGGAGGTGTTCAGATTGAACAGGAAGTTACACCTTCGATAACATCGTTTTGCCCACAGAACTGTCATGGACAGGATAAAAAAGATGACCTGCATCAGTGTCCCCCCGGGGTAACAAGTCCACCTCAGGGGGGCTTGAACAACGGTTCCAGGGTTAGGGTATTGCGCTTAAGCGCCCATGGACCCACACCCGCCCCTGAGTCCCGATCCGACCTCATGGGCGCTTAGTTTCAAGAGCCACACTCCTGGGTGACTTCCAGCCCAATCGACCTTCCTTCGGAGCAATCTCATAGCGCGAATCATGAAGTTGCCAGCATTGAAACCGAAGGCGGGTATCATGAAATATAGCCGCGTTATTGGTTCCACCGTTGATACGACGGGAGTCCATCTGCTTGTATTTCGAGCTGATCTGAAGCTGCCACGCATCTTTTTTCTAGATAATCTCTATATATCCAAGTGAAGATCCCAGTGACATGAATCATAAGAACAGAAGCACCATTTGGTATATATATATATATTAGTATAAACTCAACAAAATGCATCAACCTCTCCAACTTCCAGCCACCCTCCTCGGCCTCCTCCTGACCGCGCTGTATCCGACGTGCTCAACAGCCTCACCAGCAGCTGACCCAGTCCAAGTACAGACCGTCACCATAACCGCTGCGCCCAGCATTCCCTCGACTGTTCCACAGTTCACAAATACGGCGAAATTCACCTCGGCCATCCTCAACAGCACCAATTTCTACCGCAGCCAGCACAATGCCACCGCCGTCTCCTGGAATCACACACTGGCGAAATACGCATCCTCGTATTTGTCTTCTATGGGCTCCGAGTCACCGGATTCCGGATCGGAGTGCAACTTTGCCCACTCTGGCGGACCCTACGGCGAGAACCTCGCGATAGGGTGCAACGAGGTGACTGGCTGCGTAGAGCTGTGGGGCGACGAGAGGGAAGAGTACAGTTTCAATAATCCCGACTTCACTGAGGAGACGGGCCACTTCACGCAGCTGGTCTGGAAGGATACTACGACGGTGGGTTGTGCGAGACGACTGTGCGGCACAAGGGCTTGGTATATCGTCTGTGAATATTGGCCGAGGGGGAATGTGATCGGGGAGTTTGGCGAGGAGGTCGGACGTAGGATCACCGGAAAGATCGACAAAGCCCCGGGAAATAATGGAATGTGGAGTTGGGCTGCGAGAGTACGGCCAGCAGAGTGGTCGTTATATTTGACGATATTGGTAGTCCTGGCATTGCAATAGGAAATAGGATTGCAATATTGACGAGTACTCTAGACCTGCGGGCTGCTAGGCCAAGCCTTCTTCAACATAATGTATTTTTCCCTTCCTGTATATCTAAAGACCAGATATGCGCAGTGACATGGGAACAAAATCAAGAGAACAACAAAAGAATGGGACAGCAACCGAATAGTACAGCAATACACATAGGCTGTATGTTGCTAATTCAACTACCAGAGATATTAGAAGAGCTACAACTACTACTATTATACCTCATCCGGACTTCATGAGAACTTGAAGACTGGGAGAGTTAGAGGCTAAGAAGCCAGGGGAGGTTTTAGATAGGGCGACCCGGATGTATTGCTATACTACTTGGGTATAGTCCACGAATAACTATCCTCGCAATCATAGATGTCTATACTGAGCCCGCAGCATATAAACTTCTAAAACAACGCCTCAAATAAACAACCAATACCCATTGCCCACAACATCCACCACTTGTGTTCCAGATTATCTACTTGTAGAAAGCACCTTGGTCCAGAGCAAGAGGTTTCCCAGAAGGCCACAGCTTCAGGATGCTCGCCTTTGCCTTCGCCACATCAGCCGCAGCCACCAGGCCTGCCTTGGCCATCTCATCGAGCACGCGGCCGTTCCAGAAGCGGCAACCCGTCCCCTCGGCGTTGAAGTCATACTTCTCCAGACCCTTCGACGTGATCAGGTCCACGATAGCCTTGACGGTAATCGCCTTGGCCGGCTTGAGGCTCGTCTTGGACGCAGCCTCGACATTGGTCGAGCAGCTGTACGGGAGCGCACTGACGACGATGTTTGCCTTCATGGTGCCCTTGCCCGTGGTCCCGTCGAGACCGGAGGGAGTGCAGTCAATGCGCACCGACTCCTTGGGCGATGTCACGAGATAAAAGACCCAGTGGTTTGTTGTGCCCTTTTGACCCGGCTTGACATCCTTCTTGTGCGCAATTTCGATTATATCGGTGACCTTCTTGGCGAGCATTGCGTCCTTCTGAGAGCCTGGAATGTACACCATGGGCGAGAATGGGGCCATTTTGTATCGAAACTGGGCGGTTGGAACTGTAGTAAAGATGAGGTTCAATGTAAAGGGTGTTTAGTGTTTAGGCGCTGACTATTGAAACTGGGGTTGAGAAACTGAAGTTGGTTTGCTTGTTATCAGTGATGATGGTGTTGATGGTGTTGTATTGAGAAACTGAGAATGAAGAACGAGTCCTCACGTCTATGTTTATAACATTTTGACTTCCATGATGGTTGAAGACTTCGGTCAGATCCTACGATGGTTATAGTGGTTCAGCCTGGTTGATGACCCTGTAGGCACCGATAAACGATCAAGTGGTTCTGCAGAAGACGCTTCGTAACGAGGCCTGGGTCGCAAGGCTGTTCTCCTAGGATCAAAGCAGTGGAGTTTGATGCTATAGATGCATCGAACATTGCTGAGCGGAGTAGAAGGTTGTAGGGAAGGCCAAGCGGGTACTCAATCCTACTTTCGTAGTGTATTCCTTGTGGACGGACATCAGGTTGGTTGACCTCAGGAGCCGTCCATGCTAATTTGCAGATGCCCAGGTGGTAGACATCTGGAAGCAAGTATTTGATATCATAGCTCAATCCCCTAAAGCTTCCGCAGTCAATATGAATCAAAACGAGTATTTTCAAAGGTGTGTTGTGCCCTTTATCGATTGCAGGGCTAGGAGATAAATCACCGACACATTCTTGGTTTATTGCATTAACACGGTTCGCTGACATTCTGCTCCTACGCAGTGAGCAGTCGGCTTGATTGTCATGAGGAGTGGGGACGGCCTTAGTATAGAAGTATATACGAAGAGTTGACTACTATTGAGGGTTGTAATCGTGCGATTTGGAGAGGTACACTTTAGTGATCAACACCAGCCTGACAAAACGGCAACAGGCAGACGAATATTTAGTCGGAAAAAGAGGTCCCCAGCCGGATTTGGCTTACACTGGCTTACATGTGGGGCCTCACAGCGGCCGGCGGAAGCTATGCTAGTGGGTTCCGCTGATCGCTATGAGACTCCTTCGAGGCACTTCGAATCCCGAAGTGGTGCAGAGGATGAGTGAAGTGGAGTTATCGTTCAGACCTATTTTTATTTAGTGCTACCTGTGGGATTTGCGAATGAACATCGCGGCCTCAATCAGCATTGAGGCTCTATAAAACCGACCACAACGAGACCGCATGGTCAGATATTCTCAGCATCCTCCCTCACGACCGCCACGTCAACCGATCTTCAACAAGTCATACCAACCCTCGCGGCCGCTGACAATATGGTCTCCACCTGTGACTTGGGAACCCTCCCCCTGGATGGAGTAGACCACACCGCCGTCTCCAATTCAGACCTCGTGGCTTTTTACGACACATGCCCGGTGGTCTGGGAGGGTGATCTGGGAAGTAGCACGAAAGTAGTACGCGTTTCGCAAACCCTCGTGCTGAAAGGCAAATCCTTCACACGGCCTACTATCGAGGGGAACCACACGCTCGCCTCCACTTATGAGACGTTCCGCGTGCCAAGAATACACCGTGTATTTGAAGCCCAGCCGGTTGACACCAATGAATCCCCCGGATGGTTCATTCTCATGGACTATGTTCCTGGTCGCTGCGTCAGGGATTGCTGGGAGGAACTCGACCAGCAGACGAAAGAAAGGGTCGCTGGGAAGGTGGCACACGCCATATTGGAGATGCAGTCGAAACGACTCGCACATGACACCGCACCTGGACCCGTTGACCGCCCAAAAGACACCAACCCCGATGAGCCAGAGACCTTCCATGGGCCTTGGTTCTCCGCGTACGGCGGCGGTCCATTCAACACAGTCCCGGAACTCGAGGCGTGGTATAACCACAAGCTCGATGTCTGCCTTCGTCTCAAGAAAGCCCCCACCGACACGCCCCGGTTTGACTTCAGTGAGGGGTTGGTCCTGACGCACCAGGACATTACGCCTAGGAATCTGGTGCTCGGGCCTCGAGCTGGTGATAGCAGCGGAGATGACTTTGACCTCTGGATCATAGATTGGGACTATGCTGGTGCTTATCCACCGGGATTCGAGCAGGCTGCATTGGTTTTGCAGTGCTCGGATGTCCCTGGGTTTTCGGACATGGTGCTGGGAAGTTTGCCAGCGGATCATGTGAGAGCTGAGTTGCTGACCCAGCGGTGGGCCATCAATTATGGGTTGACCACAGGGGCATTTCTCTAGGACGACTAGATGTAAATTTGATTAAGTGATGATATCTCAAGGTCACATAGCAGCTCCCCGATAGGGGGCAGGGTAGGTAGTCGCACACAGTATAGATGTCACAATGGAATACCAGACGGACTTTATCAATCTAGCCGTACATCATCAAGTTTGATTCCTTTTGATTCCCTGGGAGTCAACAGTTGTCACATATTCAAGATCAAATACTTTAAGGATAGTATATAATTCAATTACTGTTTTTACTCGGGGCTATATCCCATTATTACTTTGAAATTCCAAACCCAGATTTGTGTTATATAAGGAAAGACTTGGGTATCTAACTACTTGCGTCGTCAAGCCGCCAACTGCAGATTGACCTTCTCGGCGCCACACCACCTCCCTCGACCCTGGTGCCGGAATTCGGATCTTGACGACCCTACTCAGCGGCAGCCTCTGGAGCAGGCAGCTCCGTCTCGGTCGTTTCCGCCTCAGCAGTGTCAGTCTCTGCTTCGACAGCGTCCGTCTCAGTCGTGTTGGAATAGGCGGCGACCCATCCCTTGGTCCTCTCGCCACAATCCGTGCACTTGGCGTCCGTGTCCCAGTCGGGCTTGTCGTTCTCCCACTGCCGCGCGTGCCAGTCGAGGGAGGCCTCCTCCTCCCTCTTCTCGATGTCCGCGTCGAATGAGCGGCGGAGCAACAGGACCCCGTTGTCGTCGTAGCAGTCGGGACGCCTGTGGGGAGGGTGCTCCGGGAACTGGTGGCAGTCAGGATAGTCGTCGTCATCGTCATCGTCGAAATAGTGTCCATGGTGTGGCCTGTGCCTGGGGGGCCTGTCATCATCGTAGTGGGGACGGTGGCGTGGTGGTGGACGCGGCGGTGGTGGCGGAGGTCGGCGCGGGGGCTCATCATAGTCATGGTGAGGGCGGTGGTGGGGAGGGTATCTGTGTTCACGGTGTGGTGGCCTGGGACTGTAATCGTCTTCATCGTCGTCTTCGCCACAGAGGTAGAGAGTCAAGTCCGACTCGTCATCGCAGCACTTCTTGTCGTAGCCACCATCATCGCCGCATCCTGTAACATAGGTAGGTCAGTCATGGTCTTAATTTGCCGAGAGGGTTTGGGGAGAAGGGGGTTAAGGGAGGGCAAGGCAACACATACCATCGTCCCAGATCTCCTTGGGACAGTCCCGCTCCTCGGGAACCAGGGCGACCGTATGACCCTCGAATGGATGGCCATACTTCTCGTAGAGATCGTAGTAGACCTCGCCGTGGTCGGCCAACTTGTAGTAGAAGACCAACTTGTCGCAGTCGTCGTGCCACGAGTCCTCGTCCGTGACGATCTCGAGGGCAACTCCGCCACGCTCGAACTTCTCGCAGTACTCCTCCCCGCAGCCGATCCTGAAGGGGCCATCCGTCTCCCAGGCGACGGACCACAGGAAGACGTCGTGCGGGCACTTGTTGACGACCTTGGCGTAGCCACAGCCGTCCCATTTTCCCCGCTTGAACAAGGCGTCACCACCTCTCGGCTTGGACACGGCGCTTCGAGACTTCAGCTTGGGCATGCTGTTTTCGAGTTCCACCCCGGAGAAGTCGACTTGTTCTCCATGTCGCTCAGGGGTACCACTTCCGGCTTGGACGCCTGCCACTCCAACCGACAGAGCGGCGAGGGCGTAGTGAGTGATGTGCATAGTATGTGAACTTCTTCAAACTGACTTGTATGAATGGGAAGAAGTAAGACGGAAAGCCAAGAAAAAGAGCGAGAGATGTAGGAACTGAGGAGAGGAGGGCATCGTATTATACCCCCTCCCCAAAGGTCTCATCCCTGGTAGATTTGGTGGTCTCCTTGTCTCGTAGGCACATGCGGAGAAGAACTTGTTGGGAATTGCGCGTGATATCATGATGAAACCCATATTGGTAACCTTCTCTACATTGCTGCTCGAGATGAGCCTCTTCAGGGATATGATAGGGCTGTTATGTAAAATACGACGTCGTGGAATAGGTCCGGTGGCGCCATCAGGCCTGCTCTCGCAGTTGACAGGCCCCTTCGACATCTGTGCGTCGACGGTGGATTCTCTAGTATCGACGAAGCTCGACTCACAGTAGTAGCACGATAGGTTTCTCGACAAACTACCGGGGCACCTGGGGTTTTTGCGGCTCCGCGGAAGCAACATGAAGAGAGCTTCTTCAAGCAGAGTCCAGAATGCTCTCAAAATCACACCAAACGCATCCATCTCCGTCATCCCGTCCCTTCTTTCACGCGATTGACGTCTAGACAGCAGCACCCATTCAGGACCATTCGGCACTCTTCTCAATCAAGCCGGTACATCAGCCATAGATCTATGGGCCCACCTGAAGACTGAGTTGTTGTGATGAATTGCTGTCCAGATTCCCATGGTGTATTGATCTGTGCTGCTATTGAATCGCGTAGTCTCTCTAGTAACACCCTGTCACATCTTTAGAAGTGCCCATCATGGAGGCATCACAGGCGCAACAAGCACCGGACGAGGTACAGTCAAGGCGCAAAACCTAGTTTGCATGTTACTCGACAACTTGAACAGTCGGAATAGATCGGGAACTGCCAAGACCAGCTAGTCTGTGGAGGTGTGGATGTGATCTGGTATTTGTTTGTTGGCATAGATGCGGTCACCTCGTGTATGTGCAGCTAAGAGGAAGGGGCCAGAAGACGCGTGTTCAGCTGGCAGTAAACGTGCACTTGCTGGATGGGCCACTGCTCTTAGATTTTGAACATCAGCAACTGTCCATGTGTATCATATGTCCCGTTAGATTGTTGGCAATTGACTCACCTGTTATGTCAGGCTTGTTTAGGCCAGAAAGCTGGGCCTGAAGTTGCAGCCACCACCCACCCTTCCGAAATTGCTTTCTCGCAATACTGATCCATGTCTCCTCAACATGTCGCTGTACAGTTCGATGACAATGAGATGAGAACGCCGAAACTATCAAGTATTGTGAAGGGATAGTGATGTAATGGAATTACTTTGCCGACGATCTAGCACCACGGGCTAGTGAAACAGCTATCCCGTTTCTGTTGTGGCCGCTCCCATCTAACAAGCTCCAGATAGTGTTGTTGTATACATCAGCTCTTTGTGCCAGCATTGTCATGGATTCCCTCAACCTTTGTTCCACGAGATGACGTCTTCATGAAGCAGAAAGCATAAATATGGATGAGCCCAGCCACGACTTCGCGGCCATCGACTAAGCCACCATAACTAGAGTCATGCTCATACTACGTCGTTCATTAAGGACCTCTCGATCAACTCCCACCACCCAAACTAGGCCATACAGGTTCTCGTTGCGCTTTGATATGCCGTCATCCAAGGGAATACCCACGGACCCAGAGCTACGTGATTAGTTGAAGGAAGGCAAGCTCAACCTGACTCTGAGGTCCGCAACCGAGGTCTCGGCTAACTTCGGGCAGAGATCAAGCAGGAGACAAACAAGGACGGCGGTGGGAAGGGGCAATGGGCTGCCTGGAAGGTGAAAGCGCCCCAAGGTTCATGTTGTCGAAGGCTGCCACTAACGATGGGTCCAGGCCTCCAAGCTTGCAAAGGAGTATGAGAAGCAGGGAGGCGGTTACGAGAACGAGCCGGGCTCGAAAAACGAGCCAAAGGAGGGAAAGCCGGAGCACAAGAGCGAGTCCAAGAAGAAGAAGGAGACGGATGGCTGATTTCGGATTGCATGCCGTTGCGTCTCATTCGGTGTCTCCTCAACCGAGCGCAACGTCCAAAGTTCTCAAAGCTCAGGACCACGCGGAATAGTCGCCCATAGCCTTGCAAGCTCGGATAAAACACGTGAATCCATGCGGTGACGGCGGTTCAGACATCGATCTGGGACGGCTTTCGTGTCTTCCAGCCACAGCGTTGATCGACACCCTTCAGCCCTAGGGTAGTTCATTGAGGGCAGTTAGGCCCGATCGTGAACAGTATAGAACAGGTTCGTCGCCCGGTTCTACTGGTTCTGTGGCCACACCTGCATTATATCGAGCCACTCAAGCGCAAATGCTGTCATGATCTTTGCCCAGTCCCTGACAGTTGGCATATCCAAGTGTTCCCCATCATCCTCCATCTTATGCCAGACTGCCGGGAAAGGTGACGGGATCAGATGCAGGATCGGAACCCCCCTCCCCATGAAAGGGACATGATCATCGCCTACCCACGCCCTGGTGAAGTGGCTTGCCACCTTCTCAGAATCGGGGAGAAATGGCTGTGCCGGCTGTGATTCCAAGAGGCCAAGGTCTCGCATCCGCTGTTCGACCTTCGCCATCGCCTGATATGACCAGTGTGTAGGTAGGAAGTACGAGGGAATCTGGGGGTTGGCAGCTCCGAGGAGGTCGAGAAGGACGAAGAGGCTGATCTGGTTGAGGCGGTTGGGGAAGTCGGCCATCGCCATGGTTGGTTGATTCTCCCACGTTTCTGCAAGAGACCTGCCCTCATGCGTCAGCAAAACATTACCACCCGCGAAGCCTGGCGATCATGTAGCTTACCTCGCTCCGTATAACGAGTCCGTAGCCGTCCAAGACACGAACGCCTCCTCCCCATCTAACAGGAGTATTTGCACGCCCATGTCCATGTCCGGGGACCCTCCCAGCTCGCCCTGTGCCACCATCTCATCATACATCTGCGTCAGGTATTGGTCGATACTCCTCGCGACGTGCATAAGCACGGCGCACGGCACGGCACTATCCGTCGCGCCTATGAAGCCTGCTGGCGTCAACTTGCTGTCGAAATGCGCCACGAGCGTCAGGATGTTGGCCTGCCCCGGCTTCGTCCACGGCGGCTCCCTCTTGAACACTATATTATTGAATGGTATATACGCCGAGCCCGTCGCCGGTGTCTGCGCAGTCGAGTTCTGCCACTCGATCTCCCAACTTGGCAGTTCCTTCTGGAAGAAGTCGACGAAGTGCTGCTGCACCTTTACTGAACCTGGCGTCCCTGGGACTCGCGGGATCAGGATCGGCGCAAGAAGCACGCCATTGTTAATGTCGAAATCGTCACCTGGGTTGGGCACGGCGCGCAGGAAGTCGTCGGAGAGTGGCAGGTATGCAGCTACTGCCACAATCAGGAGGAAGATGGCCAGCAACGAGGGAACGTGGCTCGAACCATGGGAGCGCATCATGTTTCGGACAGTTTTCGGGGCTGTAATGGGACTTTCGTTTTCATGCTGGCATATTGGGAAGTGAGAGACAAATCACCACAAGCACAAAGGAGACAGTGTGATAAGAGTGCATGAATTGATCAAATAAGCTGCATTGTTGTACCTGTGGTGGAAGTGGGAGAGTCCCAATTGAGGGAGACCTGCACTTCAGGGTCCCAGTCGCGTCCCCAATCCTTTAGTGGGGCCTAATGTCTTAGCCTCATTCTTTGCATTAGCGAGGATTACTAAGACTGACCCCAGAATACCCCCTGTAATGGCTGTAATGGCACGTGCAACCCTTGAACTTCAACGACAATCCTCTTCAATGCCCCATGAAATCTGTGACTCCCTTGTTCTCAATACCACACTGCTAGCTCAGGTATAGAGCTCTCTGCTAGCCTTCACTAAGGATGGTCTCTCTTGAGAAAACTATATAGCCATCAGACGGCGGTCGCAGCGGTGAACAACAATCACGGGACGGAACTTTTGACCTTGTTTTCAAGATCAGCTATACGGTCATGAGGCTCGCCGACTCCATTGGACCAGACCTGGTCTGTTTTTCAGTACATTGAAAAAGTCCATATACAATTTGATTATCTGATATGTACCAAACCCGAGATATTGAATTATATACATGTTGCTTCGACCAGAAGTACTGTAGTGGCCCTTGATCAGAAATTGATGATATTACCGCCCTGAAGCAATTTGGCAACTTTCCACGTCCGCATTGCGAAGAGTCCTGCAATCAGGCTACTTTTCCATGTCCAGGCATGTATCAAGAGGCCTGGCAGGCAGTACCGGGACAGTACCCATGGTTGCAAGCATAGGAGCAGAGACCCAGATACGAATCGTCTTCTCCTGGTAAGGGTGAACCTGCTGTGCCTGTCTCAGGCGGAGGCTGCACTTGGGTTCCTACAAAATTCCAAGTTAGCCATGGTGTTCAGAAACGACATTATTACGGTGCGGGAAAGGTCGCCCGGACTCGCCCCAGAGTTCACCTCAGGATCAGAGCCATATCACACGCTGGTTGGGCTGCAATATCACGGTTGACTCACCATAAGCTGTGCAAGTGCAAGGCCCTGGTGGGCAGTACCCAAAATTGCAACAGAACGAACACAGTCCTTGGTAATTTCCAGGCCCCTGACCAGCTATGCAGACAGGTGTGGACGTGGACGTGGACGAAGTAGTCGTACTGGTACTGGTTGTGGGGATGATGGTAGATGTAGTAGTAGTAGAGGTAGTGGTGAGAGTAGTGAGAGTAGTGATAGAAGTGGTGGTTACGGTAACAGTGGTAACGCTGGTGGAGGTACTGGGAGTTGATGTCGATGTTGATGTCGATGTCGGCGGCGAGGTCGATGCACCCGAAGACACTGTGATAGCTGGTGTCGAGTTCGGCGTAATCGCAACAGTTCCCAAAGACGGAGTTGCAAAGCAGGTCGTAACGTGGAGACCGGCAGTGAGAGAGTTCAGACCGTCCGGCTGGAGCTGATCAGGTGCAGCCTCGGGGACAGTTCCGACGTAGGCGTTGAAATTATACAAGCCACACGGACAGACGTTAGAGATGTCTTTGAGACTAACGGCACTCATGATAGTCTGGCCGTTCCTCGACAGGAAGAATTGTTGCTGGCCGATGCTCATGGGAACCTCATAAGCTGATATTCCCTGTGGCGCGTTGAATTCTTGAACCGTGCTTCCGGATTCCACGGTGATTGTCCCGGGAGACGTGAGTAGCGACACGACGAACACTGAGTCGGACAAAGATTCGTAGCCATCTGGACGTCCCTCGAAATAATTTCCAGAATTGTTATTGGCTGTCACCATGGTCGTATCAGTGGCGTCGCAATTTATCGATTTGGGCGTTGGCCGATACCAGTAGACAAGCTCATCCGTCGTCACATAAGAATTGGCTGAGGAAGCGCCATCCTTGAAGGCCGAGATAAATGGCTTTGCCATATCCATCCACCCATCATGAGGCCTTGGGTTTAAGTATATGCCATCAGCTCACGTCTAAAAAAGCAGGCCAGAAATGCCTCCGAATTATGGACAGTGACTTACATGTCATTTGTCCATTTCGAGTTCCCGTCGTCATAATGCGGGCTGTTGAGTGGGCCGATGTAGTGGGATTCGCCGTAGTCATTCCAAGTGATTATCTCGATAAAGCGCGGCTTGAGGCTCAGAATCTCGTTCCATCGGTCATACCACAAGAGGTCACCAGGAAATACCCAGTTCTTCGAGTAGGATACCTCAGGGCCGAAGTGAGTACTAGCAAAGCGCGTTAGCATGGAGCTGATGCGGAAAAGGAATGTTATACATACGAGAACCAAGGGGATACGGCTATAGAGACAGGTTAGTGTGACATTCAGGTGGTATGTTCTGGGGTGGACCTACGGGCAATATATTTGTTTGCGGAACCAAGAGCCGCGATGTACTCGGCATCACCTTCTTCCACAGTCACATTTGCCCCGGCGGTGGGTGCTTTGTTGTTGCCATTGTTTGGCCACGCCATCCAGTTCAGGGCACCATCAATCGTGCTGAAATCCGTGCCATATGAAGGATGGAAATTCGGCGCCCAGAACAAGTCAACGCCGGCGGCCGTACGTATTGCGTTGACATCGACCCCGTCGCCGGCGAAGGATGAAGCGAAGACTTTGCCATCGACCTTGAGTTGAGCATCCAGGCTGGCATATTGTGCAATCTTCTGCCCAACTGCAGTTCCCTGGGAGGTGCTCCACCAGTTGAAGTCTTCAATCCAAGTCAGTGAGTTGTGTCTTGCCAATCGAGGGAAGAATGAGGAAGGAGTGCGATTTCTCCACCAAATCGCTCAGGAACGAACTAGAGCGTAATGGAGAGGGACAAAATACGGGAAAGTAGTACCGAAGGAGATGAAGACCTTCATATCATTAGCAGCAGCAGAAGCATATGCGTAGCCCAGCTGTTGATCTGTGTAAAAGTCCGTGCCGATGTTCAAGGCGAAAGCGTCGATTCCGAGGGCCTTTGCACGCTGGAAATCAGCATCATAGGCAGAACTGTTACCCTAGTTAGCGCGTCCAGAGGGTTCGTGATCAAGGAAATCGGGGAATCGTACGATGAAGTTCGGTCCGACACTATTCCAATCTATGAGTTGTTAGTACCGAATATTGACGCAGAGATATATGAATGATAGCAACCAAGCAAGACTGGAGCCTAAAGATGAAACAAACCATGAAGTGTGAGAACACATATCGATCATCGGATTGCCTCTCAGCGATAGTCGATGGTTTGCCATGACTTGGAATTCCCAACACAGAAGGTAGAGCCACCACCCAGATGGCTGCGAGTAAGGAATGGAAAAGGTGCATCGCGATGTTTGGCAAAGAGGATTTATGAAGTCTTGCAAATCACTCAAGGTCTGCCGAGAAGTCTGTTTTGATGATCCGAGGAGAATAAGGTTATTTATAAATTTTCTAAATGTCCCTTTCCTTCTTTCGCAAACGAAATTGTCTTCCCGATGAGGCACTCTTTCGACGCCACTTCACACGCCTAGCTTCAAGTATTATCACACGCCCATTTATCTCTTTATCGACGACATGGCTGTGGAATCGACAACGCCCAATATACAGCCGAACAGGATAAGGCCACAAGATCACTCATTTTGCTTTGTGATGGCGTGTCGGTGGCCAATAATCCGGCCGAGTTATCCATGCGACGGGTACGATGACTTCTTCTAAGTGTTATCAGTATGGCACATACGTCCCCTAGAGAAACCCTCCCTATGCCCCAGGAAGTGTGTGGCCTCAAGAGACCGGTTAAGCAACCAGTTTCATGGATCCTAAAGGGTCATGAGACGGTCCAAATATATTAACTCGCAGACCCCTGATCCCATTCATCTTGCGTCCGCTTTAATATTGTGGTTCAGCCAATTTATATTTTTGCTTCCTCACAGCAGTAGGACCCAGTTGAGGGCATCAAAGTAAGACAACACTTCCATGGTTCTGTGGTTGACAAACACGAAGTCAGGCGCGTCGTGTCTGAGACACTCGTCAGTAGGAGCTTAGTAAATAAAGCAAGCGAAAAAGACTATTCGGCCCTCAAAACACATCCCGTGGTTGAAACCCAGTATTATAGGACTTGACCTCCATTCGAAAGGCATCTACCACCAAAACAAAAACTTGTGTGGTGGCTACCATCGGTTCCTCTCAGATGACCACGTCGTTATGTCAGACTACCAGGGAGCTCTTTCCGGCAGGCCTGTTACTTGAGATTGGTCTTGCTTCTGGCCTAGTCGTACACCATCCTCAAGAATTGTCCGAAGCCCATCCCAAGTCCGTTCGGTTGCGGGGCCCGGGGGTGGTCAGCTGAGACTGGGCTATTGGCCAACCTTACAAGTGGGAAATGTGGCAAGTGGCGTAATAGGGGGACGAGAGAGGAGACTAGCTTACCGCGGCAAGCCGGGGCCATCGTCCTGCAGGTATAGTCTACCTAGTCCCATTGACCTTGATCACTTTGAAGGTATCAACTCGTCTTGTCTATGAAGTATGTCGACAACTTATGAGTGAGTGGCCTGGAGAGGTACCCCAGAGATTTCCAGCACGCTTTTTATGAAATGTTACAATGGCTCAGCTGGCGGGCCCGTTTCCAACAGTGTGCCGCGAGACACTCGAATTTCTCTTCAAGGTTCATTGAGGTCTCACATGATGTTACTGTAAACTTGTACTAGCTGGCGAATGGGCTGCTGCTAGTGTGGCCTATCATATCCGGACGATGCTCTCTGAAATTGGATGAGGGAGGTCCCCTTTCCACCAGTATGATTTGCTCACTTGCACACTGGAAACTTGAACGCCACAACAAACCGCAACACAAATTCGTAGAGGGCATATAATCCTAGTTCAGACTTGGAAGTGTGACGTACGTTAGGTCTTGACAGGACTCTGGGAAAGCCTTCGCCTTCATGGGCCTTGAGTCAACAAACAGACAACAGTGACTTTTACGTAACGCCTGGGTAAGGGAGGGAGCTACTGAAGACGCAGAATTGCAGCGCAAAGGCGATTTACACATGCATTGCTACTGCTGAGAAATTATGAGATGTCCGGGTGAGTAGGAATCCGGATCACCGGGTGAACAAAGGTGCCGAACTGGAAGGATTCACCGGTTCCAAGGTTGCCCATCTCCGACCCCACCTCTCTAATTATACAACATCTGGGGTAGCAATCAGAAGATTATGGAAATTACACAAACCAAACACGACAAATAGTGTTACGAGACCGAAGCCCGTCTTGAAAGCAGTCATTGCGGTGCGACAAACCTTCAGCAAGTCTCTCCTGGAAGCCTTGCCGATACAATCAGGACATCGGATAAGAATGAAGAGAACTGTCATCACCAATGTCCGAGTCTTCGATGGCCATCGTGTCCTCGATGGTATCAGCACGATAACAATCTTCGGAGCACAAATATTCGATATCTCGCCATATGATCCACAACAGACATTTCCAGCGGATACGGAAACGGTCGACGGTACCTCATGTACCCTGTTACCAGGCCTGATTGACTCTCATGTCCACGTCGATAAGCCACAACAACTCGACAAGCTCGCCTCCGCCGGAGTAACTACTGCCCTTGACATGGCCTGTTTCCCTGCTAGTCTTATGGGGGACATTCGCAACGCATCACTTGCTACTGGTCCCGACGGTAGCCCTCGACCTGCCATTCTTTCTGCTGGTTTGATTGCCACAGCTCCAGGAAGCACTCATTCAAAGATGCTAGGTGGGCAGTATGAGGAGTGCCTTCTTACGTCTCCTGAACAGGCGAAGCCTTTCGTCACCAAGAGGGTGGCCGAAGGGTCCGACTACATCAAGCTGGTGGCTGACATCCCCGGGCCATCGCAAGAGACTCTGGACGCACTGGTCGCAGCCGCTAAGACAGCCGGGAAGAAAACAGTTGTCCATGCTGCGGCGTATGAACCCTTCCATATGGCAGTTCAAAGCGGCGCGGACCTCGTGACACACGTCCCCATGGGTCGATCAGTGGACGCCGCGTGGGCGGAAACGCTAGCCGAGGAGGATAGGACTTGCTGTCCCACATTGATCATGATGGAAGGGATGTGCAATATGCTCAACGCTGGTCCTCCTCCCGGAATCGGCCCACCTCCGGCACCACAGACACCGACAGATTCTGAGCCAAGGCCCAAGCCTAGCTTTGCTCATTCGAACGAGTCTGTTCGGACCTTGCTGAAAGCTGGTGTGCGTATGTTGGCAGGTACAGACGCCCACGAGGCTCCTTTTGCTCCAGTTCCCCATGGAACGAGCATGCACCGAGAGCTTCAACTCATGAACAAGGCCGGAATGGATCCTATGGAGGTCCTGATATCTGCCACCAGTGCCCCCGCGAAATACTGGGGACTGCAAGGTAAAGGCGTTGTGGAGTTGAATGCCACAGCGGATTTGATCCTTGTGGAAGGCCAGCCATCAACAGATATCACTGACATTGGAAATGTGAAGGGGGTCTGGATCGGCGGAAAGAAGGTTCTCAAAGTTACGCCTTCTCGATGAGAAATATGTTCGTGGAGGAGAGGGGGGTGGGGCGGCCTCAGTAAAACCGATTCCCGTTTCATATACTTATGTACACATAAGTTCCAGTCATTTCCACGATTGATCCCGTTAGTCTGAAAGCTGCAGGTATACACATATTACGCGACTCAAAGAGCACGGTGCCAACGAACCAATCCAATCTAGAGCTTGGCCCTGATGACAAGCCCCTTCTTGCCGTGGAGGAGCTGCCGTGCAATCATAAAGCAGACGCCTCCTAGTAGAACAATTCCGACGTAAAGCTCTGCCAGCGCACGCGTTCCAAAGGTAGAGAGCATTTGGCCGCCCATGGGGACTGCTAGAAGAAGTGAGAAGCTGACAAAAAAGTACATCGTCCCTATTCGAGGCCGTTAGCAGAGACACAAAAGCTGAAGGTATGGGTGTCCACTGACCAAAGTATCTTCCATAATCTTCAGTTCCACAAGTCTTCCCCATACAAACTGGAGTCAGCGAGATAAAGCTCCCCGAGGCGAAGCCCCAAAGCCCGGAGAAGGCATATAACGCCTCGAGTGAGGTGGACCCATAGGGGACCAGAATGGCACCAGTGAACACTGTTGCGCAGACGATCATGCAGAGAAGAACGTTAAAGTGGCCAAAGTAGTCGCCCGCGAACCCTGGGAGGAGACGCCCAACGGTTGAAGCCCCGTTAGCGATGGCGACTAAAGAGAACCCAGTGCTGGCGGGGAAATGTGCTACAGCCGCATACGTCGGCAGCAGGCCGAAGACTCCGAAAATAGCAAATTCCAGCGCGGCGATACCGATTGTCACAAAGGTAAAGGTCCCCGACGTCAAGGCCATGAAGTTGAGCGCGACCCGTTTCCTGCGTTGCTGCTCCGACGCTTCCGAAGTCTGCTGTGGCAGTGGATGCTGCAGACACATCGAACCCACGAGCAACACCGCTGCGATAAGGAAGCCAAGGATGCGGATAGACCAAGCCCACCCGACACTCGGCAGCAGTTTTCGCAGCATGAGAGGCATGACGATACCACCAATAGAGGATCCGCAAAGGGCAATGCCCATGGCTAATCCACGACGACGGACAAACCACTTCCCAATCACTGCCACACCGATCGTCGACAAGATCCCAGCTCCAATGCCGCCCCAGATGCCAATGGTGAGCATGAAGTGCCAGTATTGAGTACATTCGGCCATGACGAAGAAGACCGGGATGTAGAGGACGCAGCCGATCGGGCCGAGGAGTCTGGGGCCATAGAAATCAAAGAGAGGCCCGAACTGGATCCCTAGGAACAGGGCCAGGGCGGTATAGATACCGGTGATCCAACCAACGTCTGCCGTGGAGTGTCCCGAAAGTTGGTGTTGTTCCAGGTATGATTGTACTGTTCCTATGGTTTGCATGAAGCCTGTATTACACGTTAGCGTCGAAGAGTGACAAATTCCTAATTCCATACTGGAGTAGGGAGTACACCTTGGGAGGAAATGTACTTGCCGTAGCTGGGAAACAGGTAAAGAAAGGCCCCCACGACAGCCAGCCATGCTTTAGTACTAGTTTCATCAGGTAGGGCTAACTCTGATGGCCGAGACGGCGGTTGCCCTCCCGTCCCATCGAGCAGATCCCTTTCATCTGCCAGCGGCGGAACCTGAGTGCCAGGGACAGACGGTTCAGCTTTCGAGGCAAAGAGGCCGGGTAAATGCACCAATTGAATCGATGAGGAGGTGTTGGAAGACGCCATTCTCGGTGACAGGTAGGTCCTTGGAATTTTTTCCCGCTTTCGAGTACGCGAATCTGGGCACCGTCTAGAGGGACCTTCGTGATATAGTAGCTTCAGAGACTGAGGAATTGTGGACCTTAGTTATCACACCGACATGCCGGCGGATCTATGACCTGGTGAGTCAACTGGTGAAGATAATGCATGCATGAAGCTAACCCACATCCGAAAATGAGCAAACAGGCTGACTATCAGCCAGACTTTCCTGCGGAGAGGTAGGGGAGCAGGAGCTGATTACTCACATGCATTGCCTGTAGCGGCATTTCACTGTTGGCATTCGAGGGCCATCTCCACTCTTTAGCATGGATTACCGATTATTGTCCGTCCACGGTTAACAGGAAGTAGTATGCTCTGCGTGTAGCTCTTCATTGATAGACCCAAATGCCATCCTACATCATCCCATGGGATGTCAAACCAAGACTTCGAGTAAGGCAGGCTTCCGCGGGACTATATCAGGGGCTTCCATTCCGGTTGGCTGCCAGCAGGATCCAAGAACAACTTCCTACATAGACCTCCGGTATCTTTATTCATCGCACCCCTAGTTGACTAAGCTCTAATAACTATCGATAACACACATTCTTCTTCTTGTCGTCGCGGCCAGCAGATATAAGAAACCGCCTGAAAACCCCCATGGTGTTGCAGATGGTTGTCCCTACGGTTTTGCCAGCCAGTCAGTAATGAACCTCAACCCTCAAAGATTTGGAAAACCTGTGTCTCTCTAAAGCAGGCTGGCGATGCTTTATGCCCGGAATCTGATCCGGTTGGAGGGTCCAGGACATACCAGCAGCTATCTGACGCTGTCCTTACCCTGGAAAGGGGTGGCATGTCCCGCCCTAATTAGTAGACTTGACAGTAGCTTCTCAACTTGATCTGCTGTGGCCTGTCAAGAAGAAGCACAAGGCTCGGACTCCCCCGTTGCTGATCTTCAGAGTGGGGTGCAATTTGAACTTGATATCTTTCGAGTTGTCAGCTCGAATTGTGTGTGACAAAGAAAATTGCAAACAGAAGCGTTTGTGGTGTATTAGCTGGCCGGGAGGGTGCAGGTGCAAGACATCTTTCCGACTGGGGAACCGACGGACATTTCCCTATTCGCTTTTGCAAAATAAGTACCTTTCGACCGGCGGCACGGTAGGCAAGGCAGGATGAGGACCACCCTATTCCACATTCAGGACTTCTGGACAAGGAGACCTTCTACAGAGGTGGTATGACCCGTCGATGGATCATGCATCAGATACGGTATGAATGTTCGAACGTCGCAAGGGAACGACGTTACCAGTAAGCGGCAGTCTATGTGGCTGGATGTCCGGGTCACACAACAAGTCAGACAACAACCATCGATGTCCAGATGGTCCTCTAAGGGTCGACAACGGGATTAGGATTGGCGCTGCGGATGGATGAGCCTATAAGCTGAAGGTCTATTTCGTTTTTGCGGAAAGGTACTCTCAAACAACGCCCGTGCCAGGCGATACGGTGACAGGAGTGGTGCCTTAGCATGCATGAGGCCGACTGAAATGCGACGTGATGTGCGGGCCGGGGAATATTTATACGGGAAGAAACGACCCTCTAATCTCTCTCTTGCAACCTTACTCCATGTTTCCATAATCAACTTGAACATACTACCACTGGTCCTTTCGTGAGTCTGTCTCGAACCGCAAGTATGGGCATGGATGCTGGCTTTGACATGGTTCCTCGTCTATCTCGAGGAATCGTTGATATGCAAAACTGGAATTCCTTCATCGACATCATCAAAGAGAATTACAAAGATGATCCCCAAGTCGAGGTCAAGCCGAACTATATTGTCTTCAAAGCCGGCGAACACCCCATGCTGCCCTTTGAGGGCCACAAATTCCTCCGTTTCAGCTCGAAGATTTCCGGCAGGATCGCAAGTGAGACCAGAGTGGAAAGCTACATTGATGCGATCACACGTGCCGCAAGAGCTCGCTTCGGTTCCCGTATCCAGTACTGGAACGAGTACGGCGATCAGTACGGCTACTACGACTGGAATGAGGTCCACGAGTCGACCAGATCTTATGAACAGGTTTGTCTATTATGCCATCGTACACATGTGTCTATGTGGTTTGTTTATTGACACGGTTTCTGACCCTTTTGCTTGCAGCCCGATGAGCCAGAGACCTCTACCATCATTGCTCATGCCTTGACAGGCATTGACCCATGCAGAGAGCTTGGCATTCCACTGTTCGAAGTCAAAGACATCCCTGGAAAGGGCAGAGGGCTCTTCGCCCGTGTCAACATATCCAAGGGCACTCAGATCCTGTGTGAAAAGCCTCTTCTCACAGCTGGACCTGTACCACCGAATAAGCTGGAGCCGATGCTCGCTGCAAAGCTCAAAGCTATGCCCAAGACCAGCCAGCGGCAGTTCCTCTCCCTTCACAACAACTTCCCTGGCAAATACGCCTTCAGTGGGATCGTTAAGACGAATGCTTTGCCCTGCGGGCCGGGTTCGCCTGTGGGCGGGGTGTATACCACGATTTGTCTCATCAACCACAGCTGTCTTCCGAACTGTCACAACAACTGGGACAGCAACAGAGAACACGAGACTATCTACGCCATCCGCCCGATCAAAGCCGGAGAGGAGATCACCATCCCATATGACCACGGTGGGCCAGCCACCACTCGACGAGCCTTTCTGAAGTCAGCCTTTGGGTTCGACTGTGAGTGCAGCATCTGCACACTTCCACCTGCTGAGCTCCAAGCCAGCGACGTCAGGCGTCTCTTGATTCAACGCCTCGACGACGCTATTGGCGACCCTTTTCGGATGGAGACGAGCCCCCGGGAGTCTCTGAAGGACTGCCACTCACTGCTACAGGCACTGGAGGAGGAATTCGAGGGTCATACGGGGGCACACAGTGCCAGACTCTACTATGACGCCTTTCAGGTATGCATTGCCCATGGAGATCAGGCTCGGGCCAGCGTATTTGCAGAGAAAGCATACAAAGCCAGGGTCGTCTGTGAGGGTGAGGAAAGCCCCGAGACCAAGAGAGTGAAGTCTCTTTCGTTGAAGCCGGCAGATCATGGCAGCTTTGGATTGTGTTCTACGAAGTGGAAGACGACGAGGAACATGGTACCCAAGGGTCTGAATTCTGCGGATTTTGAGAAGTGGTTGTTTCGCGTTGGACTCTAATGCTCATATCATCACGCTCAAGTTGAACTTCGTGGCGTGACGGACCATCTTGAGTATGGGGCACCTTGGTGCGGCTAATAAGACCTTATCGTGAACTGGCAGTTCTCAGTCTCTGTATTTCCTGTAATAATTCGGTAGGGCCAAACGTATCTCAGTCTTTTGTACTTCCAAGTACGGTATGATTCTCCACACGGCCGGGACCTTCCAATCCCGTCTGACGCCCATAAACCCCTGTGAAATAGTTGCAACCATGCAGCCCGCCGAGGTGATTAGGTATATATTGCACCATGGCTCGCCAACCAATCTGTGCTCTTGGTTGTCTGTCTCAGGTTGAAGTCTGATCTCTATAGCATCCAGCATCCATAATGCACCCCCAAGTCGCCCTGGCGTCTTCTGCCGCCTCATCAGGTCCTGGTCTCCTGGCCGAGCCAGACACGATTCAACGCACCTTTTTCGATTCTCGCCCGCGGAGACGTCACAGTGGCCTTCTATATCCGGGTGGACCATGATCCCGAAGCGTACGGTCTTGACCTCATATCTCCGACCATCCCGCCCGATACCTTCACCGGCTTTCCCGTGGCCGAAGGCACTGTTCTTACCACAAAGCGGGGATACGGCTCAATTTATGGGTGGACGCAGCTTTGGAAGCAGGATTTTGATACCGATGACTGGAAATTCGACTGGGCGCCTATTCAGAAAGATTCGAGCTGGCTCTTCGTCTGGTTTGGACCTCAGGCTCAGTTGTTCGACGGCCTTACACGCGTTGGAGTGGCCGACCTCGACTGGACGGCACGAAGTTTCCTGACCTATATTGAGGACAGTTTGATGACACGTTCTGTACGATGTTTATCGGTTTCGAGTGGGGGTTTTGGACTCGAAATGGTACCGTTGCTGTCGAACTTCTCAAGCTGCTGGAAACAACGCTGGGAAGTATGGATTGGGATATGCACGTGGCGTATCTCTCAAAGACATTTCCGGACTGGAAGTTCAGCTATTCTCAGCAGTAATGATATTAGTCTATCAGAAATAGAAGCAGACGTTCAATGAAGATATAACACTCGAGTTGTACAGTACATTATTGCTGAGGTGGCTGTACATTGTATTGCAAGCTTCACTGTCCCACTTTCATCGAGGTCGCACGATCAATCTACTGTGGCACCCACGCTTCCAATTGAACTCGAACCACTAGAAAAGAAAGCTTGAATTTGATTCAGTTCTCTTGGTGCCAGCTTAGAATAAATTTGTAGCTTTTACTTGAGTGCATCTCAGATCTGAATTATGCGTCTCAAACTTAACTCTGAAGAATACACATTCAAGACTGCTTAATCAAAAAAGTTCCAATATCCCTGATCTGAAGGCCCCGGATCTGGCTACAGGGTAGCTACCTCGGTAAATAGGTACCTAGGTAGGTAACAAGCAAGCACTGCGTATCACAGAGTATTATATACCTACTTAGTATGTAGGTAAGCCATTAAGGTGAGCTCTGCCCTAAGCCATACGCTGCAACCTTGAAGCACTGCTGTGAGCAATATCTTTCACCTAGTTTCATACCCTTAAGGTGCATCTATTGCTATAAGCTATAAGTTATAACCTATACCGACTCATGTTTCCAGGGTAACTTCCTTCCTAGGTTTTCCTTCCCAGGTTGAGCATTGTTGTCCATATGCCACACAAGGGGCAGAGGCCTCCGTGACCAAATGGGCCTTGGTATGCGCCATGGGGCCCAGTAACGTCAATTGCAATTTACTCGAGAAAGGGTTGGGGGTTGCTTTCTCAACGGACGGTCTTAACAGCTCCCATGCCATATGACTCATCATGATGAATTTCCATTTGATACCGGTGTTATTGGAGCCCCATTTAGTCACCCTGCAGACATGACGCGGTTTGATCCTGGTATCGGGCCTATTCAGCGCTGGCAGACGCCCGGGCTAACCGCCCCTTTGCGGATACGCAAGCGAAATACCTCTGCAAGCAGCATCAGCAGAGTGGTCATGGTCATGGCCAAGCTCATGGTCAAGGACAATGGTCAACTGGTAGGTCTGTGGGTAGGTGGAGGAGGAGGATGAGGAACAGAATGGCACTTGGCGAGAACCTAGTGTTTTGTTTTTCCATCTGGGTCTGAACTTGTCGACTCTTCAAGGAACCAGATGTAGGTGCAGGGACGAGAATTTCCGTACAGGAGGCAAAATTGTTTAGCCAACCACTTGGAACAGGCTCCTCACGGCGACTTCATGAGTCTTTTCACTCCATAATGTAACGTAAGGTACCCCAGGGTAGACCTCATCTGAGTGGACAATGCAAGTTGGCAACGGTCTCCGAAATCATTTCCTTGGTACTTCTGCTGACAGTTCGAGCTTCCAAGACTGCGTCTTAGTGCTATGCAGGTGTACCAATATGGGCGTCTTTAGGCGTCGGACCTGGGAGGCACCCTGCAGGTCGACTCCTTTCCGATAGGATAAACAGAGCACCATACGGATCACCGGTCTTCAAGTGAGACCATCGAGTTGAGTCTAGTGCTTACTGGACCGTACGAAAACCGCATCTGCTAACGTGACGCTTATTCATGGTGATTCACTTCTTTAAAACGTGTGGAAGCCCCTGTAATAACCAAACTTCCCCCATGTTGGTTACTCCTTCAGTGTCTCCCCCGCAACCGTCGTGACCAACACCCGTCCTGTCAGGTCACTCAGTCAAAATTCACAACGCCAGGATTCATGCAGCCTGGTTCCTAGACAACCAGAAATATCCAACATGGCTGGTACGGACGCCCAAGGTTTCGAGCGCTACCAAGATGTCCTCGGGCAGATGACTTTCCTGAAAACCTACACGCACATCGTGTTGGGCTTTCGTCCGAACAGCAGTGTTGCGGTGATTACAACCGAACTTGAAAGGGCCGCAAAGAAACTGGTCGAGGCTTTCCCGTGGATTGGGGGCCATGTGGTCCGCCAGGGAAAGGGCCCGGGAAAGACCGGGTTAGCCACAATCGTGCCATACGCGCCAGGGGATCGACCGACTCCACTCGTGGTCAAAGATGTCACAGGTCTTTGTTCTTCGCTTGACGCCATCATCAGTGCCGGGGTGCCCATGGCGGCCCTGGACGGCGAAGTTCTGGCCGTTCGGAAAGGGTTGCCCGATGTCTACGACGAAGCGGTTGAGCCCGCCCCGGTTCTTATCATCCAAGCCAATATCGTCGAGGGCGGGCTCATATTGGCTTTCCAAGGCAATCACAGCACCATGGATATGAATGGTATGGGACAGATCATCCGTCTCTATGGCAAAGCACTCCGCAGCGAGCCGTTCTCCAATGTCGAGATCGAACAAGGGAACCGCGACAGACGCAATGTCATCAAACTATTGGGCCCAGACGATGAGAAGGTGGACATAAGCAAATATCGTGTCAGGCCTCCCCCAGCCAATGCTTCCCCGACATCTGTACCCCAACCAAGCCTTCATTGGGTGTATTTCCACTTCTCAGGACCCAAGTTGGCCGAGCTCAAGGCTATTGCATCTGGCCCTTCCGTGGGCGACCCTGGCGAACCGTCCCTGCAGTGGGTATCAACCGACGATGCGCTGTTTGCGTTAATCTGCCAAAGGGTCACAGCAGCGCGCGTGAAGCGCATGGAGAAGAAGCAGCAAGTGATATTCTGCCGTGCCGTCAACGGCAGACGTTTCGTCGAGCCACCTATTCCAAAAGAGTACATGGGGCACCTGGTAACATGCGTCTACACAACCGCCCCCCTGGACTCATCCTCAGCGACAGACGACCTCCCAGAACTCGCTAGGCGAATGCGTGTCGACCTATTGAGCACCCAATCCCTCGAGATCCAGTCCCTGGCCACAGCCCTGGACGAGTCGGACGATAAAGGAAGTATATCATACGGATCTCCCCTGGACATGTCGGACTGGGACCTGATGATCTCGAGCTTCTCCGGATTGGGTCTTAATCAGACAGATTTCGGATCCGTACTGGGTGGGAGACCGTTGTTTTCTAAGAGACCGCGATTCACACCACTCGAGAGTCTTATGTATTTCATGCCCAAAACATCCGAAGGGGACGTTGATGTGGCTTGTTGTTTGAGGACTGAAGACATTGAGAGCCTGAGGGGTGATGAGAAGTTCTTGAAATATGCGCAGTATGTGGGTTGAACGTTCCAGGCATTGGTGTGGAAATGGTTTTTATGTACCGAAGGGTCTGCACCCAAGCTACATATGTAGCAGTTGGAACATAAGGGCCTTGCATGAGTACTACCTATATTGATCTTGATTTGCCACAGTCTTGCAGAACCCACAACGGACCACGCGTGAAGCAATTACTGAATGGTGGAATCACGAGTGTTGTGTGGCCACATGGGTGGTGTAACCAGGTGCTAACCATGCTGAACAACGTGTGGTTCCTGACCTCGCCTTTCATCAGAATTCCACATTTCTGCTCTTTTGTCTTCCGTTCCTGTCATGGACACAACCAATGCTAACGCCAAGGCCTGGGTTGGACATCACAAAGCTGTGCGTGGCCATTGTGCAGATGGGTGGCACAATCGATGAAGCCATTCCACAAATCCCGGACAATGACACATTTCTCGAATATACCAGACCCCTGGGCGCAATACGAACAGGGGTTTTCAACCACGTCTCCCGTCAAGTACATCAGTAGACCCAGCAGCTGTCCACGTTCATTCAGCCACAGACAGGATACCGGTCGGTTCCCGCGCAACTCGATGTATCGCTTCAGGGGCCGCCCCATGAGCATTCTTATCTCCTTGCTGTTCGTGAAGGACTTGTCGGGGCCGTCCTTGATCACGGGAAGGATCTCTTCGACGACGTATTCCCATGCGTCTCGTTTTCACTATCAGCATACCATGTGTGACTGAAGGCACTTTCAATGACCTCGTGACTTACTGCGATGCTCATCTGGCAAAGGCTCCTGGCCGGGTAGCACCTTGACCGGTTTCAGAGGCCCCCCGAAATTCGGCATGGGACGCATGAATGACCTCGCTGCTGACATTTCGGGCTCTGTCAACCGCTTTCTTGCTATCCTCCGTACAGCACACTAGCGAGCTTGAACAGGGACTCTTGAAAGGAGGAGTTGAGACAGAACGCAGAATGATTGCAAGATGAGTTCGACTCTGGGGCAGAATCCTAGCAGTATAGCCAGGGGAGAGTGGTTCTATCTATGCGTAGCTACAAGACCTTCATTCGCATTGTGTTATGTGTCACCGGGTTAGTGTTGGCTACGTGTGTCTCTTTTCAGCCCGCATTTGGCCTAATGCATGATGCAACAGCGCGCGGAGGGCCTCGTACATATCCCCTATCGAATGTTCAGCTTTCATGCAGACTGCACCTCAAATTGATAGGCACATGTCGGTTGCCTCCTGTATTCATTCGTGTTAGCCAATACAATTTTGACACGAGGGTGATATCGCGGCACGGTACAGGGTTCACGGTAGCTGACCCGGGACAGAAGAAGCAGTCAAGAGTCAAAATTGCTTTTCAAAAAGGCTTGTCCGTCACTCGAACTTGCGTCGAGCGCAGACACATATCTATATGTAGTTGCCTCCAAAGGTTGTTCCCGAGTACGCATGCGAGTCAGCCCGAGAGCTGGTGGACATACTGACTACAGTGGTCTTGTTTATCCCATTGAGATTGTGTGCCGGAAGACCTCTTTCGAGGTCCAAGCTCAGCCTCCCCGAAGGCGGGACAGGCAACCCGAAGGCGCTGGTCGCAGAAGTGCCCTCCCAGACCCTGCATGTGTCCAAGAGACTGTCGTGCAACCATTTTACTTTTGCGCGGAAGCCCTTGCGGTTTTCTGTCATGGCATACATTGAGCCGGTCTCTTTACGTTGTTGATCCCTGGCTTGTTGGGACCTCTGCTCCTGCTGAAGGAATAGAGCTCGGAAGGAAACGCAACATGCGATAATAAATGCTATGCAAGAAGAAATGTCAGTCAGTACTAATGAATTCGCTTCTGTATCAGTGTCTGGGTTGCTGTTGTCAACTTACACACTGTGTACTCGACATAAAGCCAAAACCAAATCCATGATACATTCAGTTCACTACCACCATCTGCGTCAATGGACTTGTAGACACCGCCGAATATGCTGCCTCGAACAATGGTCACGCCGATAGTAAAGCCGACTAGGCCAAAAATGCCGCCAAGAATGAGTTTCTTGCGTAGGCTTATCTTGACTCTGCAAAGAATAGAGATGGGGAAACAGAGGACTGTTGTTGTGGTACACATGGTTAGAATCTCTTCCTTACACAGACACGCGGCCTTCGCCCCCTGAGAACACTTACTGGCAGCATCTGAGAGGACGTCGAGAACGCATGAGACGATCATACGAATGTAAACTCCCCTCAGAACCCCTGTCTCGCTGCATGTCCCAAATATCGTATTGGTTGAGCCAAACAAGCAATGGTACTGCAACGTGCCTATCTCAGCGGCACCGCAGCCAACGACCACGATCATGACGATCCACCACCCAATAAAATATGCCTTGACTCGGTGGCCAAGGTGGTAAAAGAAGACAAGAAAGTTTATCTTGATGATCCAAATACCCGCATAGGAAACAAGACAGGCAATTCCAAATGCTCTCAGCCCTTTTCTTGAATTGTCGAAAAAGTCAGCACCAGGGATAAGTTGCCCGTTCTCTGCTGCTACCATATCGTACGCGTAACCAAGGTACAACTGCCCCAGAACTGCAACGACGAGATGCAGGCAAAGCGTGAGTAACATGAGCCAGTCCTCGATAAGCAATCGCTGGAAACAGATATGGCGGATGTATGCGCGAATGACAAAAGCTGTCACGCAGAGACCGAAGAAAACCCACAGGATAACCTTCTCACCAAATTACACCAGTTAAAAATTTTCCCAGGGAAAAGAAGTGAATGTCAACTGAAAGAGTAAGGGGCGTGTTATAGCTCACCTGAAAGCCTTCAAGGGATATCAATGGAGCAGTCGTCTTAGTTAACGATAGATTGGAATCCATGGCTGGCATTCTTTGTGATGCAAAGTACTTACTCCGGTTTCAAAGTCTCTACAAAGACTTTGGGAACTGTAAACGCTGTAGGTCGACGTCGACGGAATGTCGGAAGGTACTTCTTCTTAAGTATGCCTTCCAGGATAATCGCCTTCACGCTCCTTTCAAAAAAGGCCCTTTCGCCTCACCCTACTCTGGCCCTGTTGGATCGCCCTGTTGATCCTTTCAGTCTATTTGTGTCACCGGAAGGACGAGCTAAATGGTCAAATTTGGGGGCCGTGCCGCATCCATCTGAGTTCTAGAATACCAACATCGCAGAATTGCAGTAGCGCAGCATCCACCGGATGAAGCCTAAAAAGGGGTGCCACTTAGTCAGATTCAGGATGCACCTGCGCCCGCCCACCCAGCCCCATTGACGGGTTGTGGTTTTGGTTAACAATAGCTAATTAGGGACACTACGAGTCTTGTTCTTATTTTCGTATTATAAAAGCTGCCCCTGCTTACCCTTGTCATCATGTGAGAGATGTACAGACCCACAGGGCATGGCACAGGTCCATTGAGGCACAGGCGAACTTCGATGTAAACGTATATATCAATTAGACTCTCGGTTAAAAGATCCCTGTTCTTTTCTTAAATCCTTCCTGCATCAGTGTCCGTGATAGCAGCTGACTGCAATAGAGAATGCCTTTCTCTTCTGTATACACTTGTTATCTCGGTGAACCGCCCTTCATCTCCACCAGATAATTGTACCGGTTGTGCCTGACATCAGGGCTGCCGCCAAGGCCCTTTCAGGAAGAAAGACGTGAGAAGCTAGAAAAGGAAGAGTTATGACAAAATGAGACCGTGTAATTGATCACATATTTCCGGAAAGAGTATTCAATTGACTATCAAAGCTATATGCAAATATAATATGATTACTAAGCCGGTTGTACGGGTTGTGATGGTATGTAAATACCAGATTCTCGTATACTTCTATTGCTGAATTTTGGGTAGAGTGAAAAGAGTGGCAGCGTCTGCATCACGCAAGCAGCCAGGAGAGTTATACAATACTCAAATGGAAAGCATCACATCAACACATGTCGGATTATCAGTGAATGTAGTGAGTTGGCCTTCACATATATGATATGCAACCACAAGGTACGTTGGGATTGGTCTAAACACGGATTAGTGGGTCACCCCCTATCATATGGAATAGTTGCAAAGTATTCAGGTGGTGTGTTAGGGCGAGGTTGAATCAAAGTTCAGATGAGTTCTTCAGTATGCGTGTGTGAAGCGACAGCGGGCGGTTGGTTCAGGTCGGGTACGATCTACATACACCCTGAGGCAACTCCGCCGCAACGCCAACAAACCAACGAGGCCAACTGACGGTCCAGAGGCTCAAGATAGCCAGGCCAGCCGCGCCCGCGCCCAGACCGATCCAACCTGGCCGAGGACCAAAGGACACGCCACAACAACTCACCAACTGTAAACCATCGGTCGAGACCAACACCGTTGACGCCAACCAAATTTACCCAGGGATCCTCTAAGAAAGTGAAAGCCACCGTTACCGTAGCCAAGGCGAACAACGCATTTGTGGGCTTGTTTGTACTAACGTTGGCAGGCATGGCTGGGCCGAGGCGAAGGATTTACAACACTTCGCGTATATCAAGAGTCCTGAGCTAGACTTGACTAGATTTGTTGATTTCTAAGTTTTACAAAACTGTCAATAGATACCTCAATCGTCTTGTCACCTAGGAATATAATTAGGCAGCTGAATGCAGTCGGATTCTTCAGTATGGCTGCGGTGGGGGAACTTCTGCTACAACGCTTCTCATGTTGTATTGGAATATAGGTTGATGATTATTATGCCGCAGTTGAGCGTCCCGCCTCCCATTTCTTCACAGCCTTGTCGTAGGACGGAAACCAGGCTACATATGCAGGCTACAAATGTACGCGGCGCATGTCTGGCGAGAAGGCTACAGCAAGTTGTCCATTTGATTAGCCTGCACGTTTCTTAAAAGAGACAGCAGTGGAATTTAGAACTACTTTTGGTTAAATCAATATTTGCCCAGTGACCTGGATGACATACCTGAAACACTTTCCTCAATGCCTGTTTTTAGCATACCTTGCCTGGTATGCTGAAGGTGACCCAGTATATGTTGCTTTGGCTGATCTAAACCAACTTGACAGTTTTCCAGATTCTTTTGTCCTCCACTATCTCGTAGCCTTCATGTTTATCAATGAACATCCAACCAAACCTCTGCAACTTCTCGGCATCGCCTTGCTTAGACCTTCGAATGACTGACCCATAGAAGGTCTCTAGGGGCCTCGTGCCTCTGTCGTTGCCATTATCATCCATCTTTTCACCATTCTGTGTTTCCTTTCCTCTCAGGACCATCACTTCCAAGTCCCATTGTGGTAAGTCATCAGATCTTTTGGCTTCATCATGATCTGGTTTCACTGGGGTTCCAGCTTCATCTTTTGAGTACATTGTACGGAACCGTGGCAGGGGAGACATACCCGCACGCTGCAGTCGAGCCTCATGTTCTGTTGCCCCTTCAGTACTAAGCCTGAGTTGAGTGGTTGGTCCATGGATCTTTATCCAAGCCCCAGGCTTTACTTCACCGTAGGGGTTGGACATGCTTTTCGGTTCCGTATGCCAGCCTTGGATAGCAGCCACGTCTACCCACCCCTTATCAAAGCTGACATTCATGGCTCCTATCCCATCATAACCCGCCCAGCTCCAGCTTGGCCCAGCATAATCGTCGAAAGGAGCCTCTCCGTTCAGCCCTTGCCAAGAAATGCCATCCATCAAGGCATTGGTCCAGACCCCGGCAACGTATTCCGCCTCAATACGTCTCTGGAAGAGTCTGGCGAGGCCACTCACTGTGATAATAAGCGAAATCAGTTTCGGTGGCGAAGGGGGACCGAGCAGAATAACAAGGAGGAAAACAAAAACAGAATTGACTTACACGCTGGTAGCTTATCCGTGGATTTGCTCAGTTTACGCGATCCGTACGCCCATACTAGGGAACACCAGTTGTCATGGTTCGCATCACGTTGACTTCCTTCCTGCGTAGGCAGGTTGAACGAATTGTTCGTTCTACTTTGAAGACCCATGTCTCCGTGATATCGTGTCATTATACGCGAGCCATCCTCGGCGACGATGCCATGGTTGCATTCGTAGTACATCTGTCTGGTGTTATAGTGAAGTATCCTCCTGGCCATTACACGTTCTTGTAGTGCCCTATCAGCGTTTCCATTAGCATTCGCCACTTTGGACTTAATGAACTGAGGACTTTCAACCTACCATCCTCGTTTTAAAAGTGGCTCATGCCTGAACTCGCCTGGATCCCAGGCACACTGCTGGTCAGAAGGGAATACCAATGTCGCATGAACATTTTCCACTTCTCCAGGAAGATTGATGACGGTTGCTGGTCGCGGCTGGCGAACATGGAAACACCCACCCGAAGAATCAGTGGATCGGTTCGCTGCTATCACGAGATGGGCGTTCGAGTAGACATCACACATGCGAGCCGACTCCCGTGCCCAGTCTTCAGCATCGTCTTGGCAGATACAGAGGCTGTCGATCCATATGTATCGTATACCCAGGTGTCTGGTCACGGTTATTGCATCAACGAATGTCTGAGGCATCTCAGCGAGATGACACACAGACCGTCGGACATCCATTGTCGCCCTTGTTGTAGTATATGGAGGATAGTCACCCCACTGAATTGGAGAAGTATAAGTAAAGATATTACATCAAGTATTTGCGGTGGGAGGGGTGCTTACGCAATACGAAAGGCAAACATAAAGCCCTGTTTGGTCGGTGCCATCAACCAGTTTTACAGTATCCCCTGATATTCCAACGTCGATGATACGCGTTGGAAGTGGTGGGTTTGGGCTCTCCAAACAGTTTTCGTGCCCACTAGAACATTCTTTGACCCAAGTAGCCACAACCTCCAAACACTGTGCTGAACCTGAGTTTAATCCCAATGGCCGCGCTGGGAGCTTGTCGGATAGATGGCTGTCTGAGAAGGGTTATTTTGGTATCGGAAATACGCAAGCCCCTGGAATATGGAAAGAGTCATACCGCCATCGATACTGAAGCCGACTGCTGTCAGCAAGTACATGCTCTTCTTCTTTGGGTGTTCACCCCAGACATAGAACCCTTGCGCTCCACCATAGCTTTGGGTAACCCACAACCTCTCATTTGCAGGTATAGGGTCTTTTTCCATGTGATATTCAATGAAACCCTTGTGGTTCTTCGCAGCATCCTGCCAAGTGTTGATCCATGTGCATACACCGCTTTGAACAAGCCCACAAAGCGGGCATAACTTGGCCGAAAGGGCCAGAGCTTGCAAGTTCTCATGGAATGGGAGACCCAGGGGCTGATTTGTTGCCTCGTTATGCTGGGTTCTGTATGCCGGATGATCGTACCAAACCTCGAGCATTTCATCGTTGTCCGCCACCCTCGCCGCACTGATGTTGTCTTTAGTCGGTGGAAGGGACAACCACGGAACAGTGAGACACAAGGAGCAGAGAGACATAGTAGCAGGCGCTTCGACCAAAGATTCCAATTTGGTAGTACGAGGACCAGGATACATGGGGAAGGGAGCGAAGCCGTTATCGAGGGCGTGGTATTTCAGGCAGAACACAAGCAACAAGTGATTCAGTTCACTGTACGAGGTCGCTGGAGGAAGTGAGTAAGAGATTCGAAACAATAAAGGTCACTGGAGGCAGCCTACAAGTACTTAAGTAGTCAAGAGAACCGTGGCAGTGGCAATAAGATCGGATGTCAGCATGGCTGTTCGCGTGCAGCTAGCGTTGCATTAGCATCAGACCGGGGATTCTGCCTCCGACATCAGAATTCGTCTAAGCATACCGTTTACACCATATTTGATGACTTGGATACTATGGCCGATTTTCTTGACTTTATAAAATCGAACATTTCCCAAAAGGCGTATACTGTACGTAGATACGTCTCCCAGGGCGTGGTTAAGAAACAAGTACAAGACTTATACAGTATTCAAAAAGTTGCTATTCAACTAAAACACATGGTAAGTCTCACTATACTTGGAAGGATTGTGTATTTCCTGAAGAACATGCTAGATAATATTGATCAATACCTAAAGAGTGTTACATCTGAAAGCAAACGCAAAACGCAATCCGGGAAGCCATATGCCAGCATACGGTGATTTGACTCCGATACCTAAACCGCACACGCAACCACTGCCACAGCCACAACTGTAACTATAATATAATTACCCAGGTATCTAAAGTTCTGGGTAAATGGATCTGAGTGCTTTGAAACAGAACCCTGACCGTCAGTGGGTCCAACGACCTGAAATGAAAGGGTCAGTTAACAGTCAGTTGGAGGAGTCGGATAACCCACGTACCATTTGTAAAGTCCCATCCAGCCTCAGCCCAGCCACCCTTGCCGTAGGTTGAACCGAACCAATCCACAAACTCCTTGTTTGCCTTGGGGCATTCAGTTGCTGTCGGCCACATCTTATGGGACGCACAGTACCGAAGCAGTAACCTGATGTCGCTGGCATCGGTGAGCTTCTTGTCCGTGGTGGCCCGGCCCACGACTGCGCCGCATTTGGCATTAAGAGCAAAGTTGGCTTCAACACCTTGATCCCACCCACGGTTATAGCAGGTGTTGTCTCATCAAAGGGCTCCTGAAAAAGCTTGGGGGGTGTCAAGATCTCGATCTCCACAGGAGGTTGGGACAGGTAGCTGGTGTGCAGTGTCCCTCGTTCCACGAGTAAATTGGCCTTGTAGAGGTTCAATCTGCCTCTAGCCACCGAGGTCTGGCCTTTGCAAACTACGGCGTCGATATCGGCGGTCTGTCGACTGTGGCCCAATACAGAGCAAGCACCACCTCCAACCAGAGCATGGGGTACTTCTGCCAGTACAAGCGCCAAGGCATGTGCCGCTGCTGAAGTCAGGGTGTGGCTGGGATATGGCCCGCTATCATCTTCAGATGGGGCAGGCACCTTTGGAAGAACCACCAGTAGCTGACTAGGTGTTGAAATCTGGGACCCGCCCGCCTGATTAGCTATAGGCGCTGGGGGAGGAGCAGGCACTCGGGGGCGACCCGGCGCTGGGGGAGGACGGCGTAGCATTAGGGGTGCCCTTCTTATTGGTAGGGGAGGGCGTTCTTTTGTCAGGCATTGCTAAGGTATTTATATAGTAACGAAGTTGACTTTGATTGCGAGTTAAAACTGAGGGAGGAAGGAATATGAAGGAGAAGTGATAAATTGTGGGAGTTTGAGAAGCATCGTTGAATTGTCAGGCTATGATCTTGTTTATATATGTTTTTCTTATACTACCGCGATGGGCTTTGGTGATAAAATTACCCTAGCCGACCGTTGAGATAACCAGGCCTCTGGACCTACTTAGTAGGTATACCGTCGATACATTATCCAATTTTGCGGTTCAATGTCAGGAAGTCTCATACTTGCTTGGTGTAGTGGCCTACCTCGCCTGTCTAAGTGCCGAATCAGTCATTCTGCTCGCCACATTGTAACACATTTGCTGTATATATAAGTTTTGCAGCCCGTGGAGCAGACCAAGTATGACTTCCTGCCGCCGAGCTGCATTGGTTCCTACGTTGTTACCTCAGTACTGTTGGTCCTTGGTAATTAGCCCCATATTCAGATGAACGCCGGCCCGATTCTCATTCAAGTAATGATTGTGTCTGCGAGCCTGCTTGACTGTTTCGCGAAGCAATTTACAAATCCCATTAATACAACACCCGTGCTCTACTTCAGGGTCCCGATAATGCCTATTAGAGCGCCGGCTGGGCATGGACTAGGCTATGAGATCAAGTACCAATCGCGGCGTGGCACTATTGTGGCTGAACTTCTTGCTGCTCCAGGGCCGTCACTTGGTCTTGTTGGTTTATAGGTGTTATAGCGGAGTTTTATATACGTCGTAGGTGGCCGCCAACGTGATATTTGACCGACCCCACTGCCGGCGCATGCTGACTCACCTCCACCTTTAAATAGTACGACGTTGCTACCACTCGGACCTTTCTTCTGCCCTTTGATTTCCATCACCGCCTGATACTCATCTCATCACCACCTACTTGATTATGGTCTCCTCAGGAAGGCTTGAGCCGTGTCGGCTACTGCAACAAAACAAGATTTCATGCTCCCTGTGGTACGAAGATGCCATCGCTCACTACGGCGTTCCCACCGTCCTGTTCGACCTATACATTGTGGTCCCGGATATCGATATTGCAGCGAAATTACTTCGCCGATTCGGATGGTCCTCGGCGCCACCTCGCGATCGGGACATGTTTCACTTTCTCAACAGCTCGACCAACCTGAAGTACTCACGTTTAGCCCCACCCGGATTAGACCAAGCGACAGCACCCAGAACGATTCTCCTTTGCGCTCATGACTGGAACCTCACCGCAGAACAACTGCGCCAGTCTACGATGAATGGATTCTATCCTTTCCTGGCAGTACTGCTTGATGGGTTAATAGGCGGCCTCTTGAATTCGACTGAGGACGACCTCCAGTGCCACCTCAGTGTGCAGGTCTCATACGTATATGCCCACGTCCCGCAAGTTAAGTACAAGACGTTTGTCGAGAAGCTCAGTCCCCAACATCGCCAATTTCACCTCGACTGCTTGGCAGGAATGGCGATCGGGACGCTGCCGTTCCTTGTCCACGAGCGACAAGTCCGAGCCGAGCTTTTGGCAGGCACACACCAGCTCAAGAGATGCTCCGCCAGTCAGACGGCCGAGAATTCTGCCCTCTTCGGAATGTGACAGTAGCTACTGCTAGGTTCTATTCCTGAAGCCTCAAGACCGCACTAAGCAATGACGAGCTATCTCGTGACTGGCGGTACCTATTGGACCACTTTCTTGGAGATAGGGTAGTCATCCAACTTACAGGTCCACCCGGGCACTTACCGTTCGAAACCTAATCTTTGGAAGCTTAGGCAACGGTCTTGAAAGTACTTGGATGTATGTCTGGTTATGCGGAACTCAATCACATGGAAGGGTCAACAGTACTGTACACCCCTTAACGAATTTCCTGACCATCATCTTCTCATACGAAAGACATTAGTTCTACACAGTTGGCCATGGTATGCGTTAGACAAGACACTGTTCGGCGATAAGGAATTGAATTGTAGGGCTTGTCCCGGGGTCGTTGCAGAGTTGTACCAACTTCGACCGTCGCAGAATATCGCTGCAGTTTGTTCAGTGAAAGGCTAGACGGAAACCTGTGTATGAGAAGCTATTACACATGCACCGGGAAGACTGATGCATCGGCAGCACGGAGGCGGGCCACACTATCTACCTTGAACCCTGCGTGGCCGAACTTTCCAATGGCTACGGTTTGAAAAGGATGACAGCATGATCTGCAAATTGGGTCCTCGTTTTGCCCTTGTCTCTCTCACCTGCTCACCCGTGGACGGGTGCGGACAACATATTGAAACCTGTTTCAAACCTCTGATGCTTGATGGAAAGCTGAAGAGGGATTTCTCTAGCGACTAGCATTATAATCACATATGAACTTCAAGATTAAGGACGCAAGAATGCTGTCTCGGAGAACATTGACAGAGGCACTGTGGGCTGTGTAGCGCCAGGAAGGCTGGCACCTATTTGATCAGACGTAGGGAAATTGTGTTTCTAGACTTCTCGAGGACTGCCTCTACCTTCAGGATATCTGTTAGAATAGACCATTGCGATATTTAACCCAAAGGGTGACCTCCCCTAGAAATGTAGCAATGAAGCTGGTTGGTATTATCAATCAAGAAACCGCATGCTACAACAAAGGGAGTCTGAAGTACAAGCTGAATGTGGGAACGTGGTCACTCTCTCGCATTCTAGACAGGAAATACACACTCAAAACGGCCGATCTGGGCTATTCGTGCACGAACGCTGGGCTTCATTTGAGCTTGCGATTATGTATAGGTACTTCGAGCTCGCAAGAGTCAGTTTCTCGTGGACTTCGGGACCCAGAGGCCTATCAATAGCATTATAGGCAGCATCTTCTCCAAGAAGGTCCCTTAGCGTTAACGGCTCTAACAACCTCCAGCTTGTCGAGATTGATACATTATGGTAAGTAGGGACAGGATACTGGGGCAGTTTTGGAGATTTGAGGAGATCGAAAGGGACTCAGTGAAGGCCAGTAGCTCTGCCAGCTAAACGTTTCAAGAGCGATGATATGGATCGAGGGAGTGATTGAGGGACTCACCTCCGGGGGATATTCGTAAAAGAGCTGGAAAGTTTGGAGAAGTTTCATCATCATCATGCAGGAGGTTGGACTTCCTTCTGGACTGGAGAGTACTTCATCAGGTCGAGAGGGTGGTATTTGCATTCATGTGTGGTCCATGATTCGCTCAGTTGTCTACCTCTCAGTCATCTGGTCGATGACTTGACATCTTCGTGTAAGTCAACGGGAGAAATCATAGAATGAGAGCCAATCCACCAAGGAAGGATGTGACCTCCATGGCGGCGTAGCACCAGGCACATGCATACCCCTCCTTTGTGAGTGACCCTCCCTATCACTGACCAATGTCTGGTATTTTATGATATCTTATTACCTACCATCCCATGTCGACATGATAACTTTCAGCCAAGATTTGCTGTCCACGTATTGATGAGGATCTCAGTCGATGTGGCTGTCTCAGCTGGTAATCAGAGGGAAGAGATCGCAAAGATATAAGTAGAGCGACATCGCAAGCAAACCCCCTCCATCTTCATCCTGAAGTAATATGAGCAGAAGGTGACCGACGACTACAAACCCTTATGATAGACCTAACGTCTGTGGCTCGAATATCCAGTCCTCGCCAGTAACTCACTTCATAATGCCGGCCCCATTTGTGTCTTACGAAATGCATGTCGGGAGCGTTTTCATCGTTCTTCCGGTCCTGCTTGCCGGATGGTACATCATCTCTTCTTTCCTCACCTGGCAGCGCCTTCGTCATATCCCCGGCCCCTTCTTGGCGTCCTTGACCTATCTATGGAACGGTCGCATCTCCTACATCGGAAAGGTAGATGGAGTCTATCGCACGTTCGAGGATAAGTACGGCAAGCTAGTACGAGTGGGACCTGAGGAGCTTATCACTAGCGACCCTGAACTGATCCGAAAAATGGGAGCCTCCAAGAGCGACTATTCCAGAGGCCTCTGGTACGACGGAGGCCGCTTTAACCCATATCACCCAGCAATGATTAGCATACTAGATACACAGAAGCATGATGATCTGAAGGCGAAAGTTGCCCCCGGCTACAGTGGCCGCGATTTCCCTGGCTGCGAAAACGCTGTTGACGAGCAACTGGGCAAGATGATCGGTCTGATCCGGCACAAATATGTATCGGCACCAGACAAGGGAGTCTTCCGGGATTTCAGTCTGGTCAAGCCTCTGATGTACTTTCCCCTTGATGTCATCTTCCGTTTGTCGACCAGCACGCACACTGGTGGGGACCCTAGTTGCTCTGAACAGGACAACGACCAATATGGCTTCTACTCTAACGTCGGGGAATACTTACCGACATTGGCACTGACGACCAGTGTGCCTTGGGCAAGAAGTATCTTCTTTTCGCCTACCTTTCTCAGGTGGTTCGGACCAAAAGAAACGGACTCGAGGGGCATGGGAGCTCTGATGAAGTAAGTATATTCAGCGCTTGACGGTCTCCTTCGGAAGCTTCTAACGTCTATACAGACCTATAAATACCATTGTAAGACAACGTTTCGCCGATCGAGATGCTGGAATTGAAAGCGATCAGAATGACGCGCTGGTTAGTATTACAGCCCAGCAAAACGGGCCGATATTAGTCGAGGACATGGTGCTTTGCTGACTTGTACGGGCTCGCAACACTTGAACAGGCCTCATTCATGAAACACGGACTTACTCAGCCACAATGCGAGGTCGAGGCAATGTTTATGTTCATAGCAGGCTCGGACACAACCTCTGCAGCCATGAGGATTACGATGCTACACATCCTCTCCACGCCGCGGGTGTACCAGCGGCTCAAGTCCGAGGTCGCCACTGCCCTGTGTAGTGGCACGATCTCCAGCCCCATCAAGCAGTCGGATGCGAGGAACCTTCCGTACCTCCAGGCCGTCATCTACGAGGGATTGCGCATCCGCCCAGTGGCGACAAGCACCGTATCCAAAAAGGTCCCTCCTCAGGGTGACACTATTCACGGCCACTTCATACCAGGGGGGACCAACATCTCCACCAACTTCTCGGCACTCCTGCGGTCAAAGGAATTATTCGGGCCCGACGCCGACACCTTCCGACCGGAGCGCTTCCTCGGACTCGAAGAGGCGAAGCTCGCGGAGATGCGGCGGAACGTGGAACTGACTTTCGGGTACGGTCGGTGGATGTGTGCTGGAAAGGCCATTGCGTTTATGGAGTTAAACAAGGTCTACTTTGAGGTTTGTACCTCTTCTCGTATGAGTCTCAGAATAACTAGCTGACAAGGTCCAATCAGCTGTTTCGCTATTTTGACTTTCAACTCCTGGAACCGGAACGGCCTATGATCTTTGAGAGCTATGCTCTATGTCGGGATTACGGCCTACGTGTCAGGGTGACGGAGGCCGAGGATATGGTGTAATTAGGAGATCATGGAAGAATGCTGCAGCAGTAAGATTGGCAGGATTTGGCTGAAGAAACGATTTGAGACCACCTGGGCACTTCAGCACCAGGGCTATCAACAGCACTCGAGCAGCATAACGTCTGACGGGTGAGCTGATCACTTTGAACGTTCCTGGTCTTTTCGAGTGTTTCAATCATTCTTCTGAATAAGGCGGCCGGAAAGACACAGGTGAATCCGATTTTTCCTTTATACATACTGTATCATGAAACAAGTATCAAAACTGTATCCCCGTCTTCCGCGATGCGAGAAACAGATGGCTATTGACAACAAAGCCGTCTCCCACCCGAACTTTGCATCGTTTCTGGTTGAAACATCCTGAATCTGGGCAGATACTTTGAATTACCTAGGTAGTCGCGACCATAGCGGACATCCCATTCCTTTTCCTCTTAAGTGTCACACTCAACGTGGGTGACGCCCTAGCTGCCCTTTTGAGCCCACTTGCCACAAGAGACAAGAACTTTAGATGAATCTTGTTAGACCTCGGTTGTTCATGAAATATCAGACCGTATACTTATTATTCAAATCTCCAAGGGAACCCGAAATTCCTCATCCAGGGTATGAAATGGAACAAGTATATGAGTTTTGGCTGTGCAAACATTGAACAGCAACTCTACGAGCTTTGTCATCCCATCCTTGTGTGTCAAATATGAGTCAGCTCGAGGTTCTTGCCCAAGCGGTGGCCAGTGTTAACACCCGGAATGAAGAGAATCAAGGCCTTCGTGACATTGAATGCCTTTCTTTCATCTACCGCTGAATTCTTGTCGGAGAGACCGTCGGCAAGATCGCAGATTGTTGCCCCAGGGTGGTTGTAGTCGCGAGACTCGGGCGCGGGAAAAGGACCCTCGGGGAGTTAGACAACGCATTTCGTCACATTCGGTGGACGTCGTGACTTGGTCTTGTCATGATCGCATGAGGTCGGACCAAGTAAGGTTAGCGTAGTCATCTGATGCCCTCAGGACTGCGTGCTTGGAGACATACCCTACATAAGGGTATTGGCTCGTACACTTTGCAGTGCTGCCCCTAATCGGGTAGGAAGACTGTGTTGGAAGAACCCTGGGATCGGCACGCCAACCAACTGCATCCTGCCGCTTTCAGCTTTGGAGTTTGACCAAGGCCTTGTCAATATAGGTAAAGTTCATGCAAGTTCGATTTGTAAGCTCAATCCTTTGACCATGACCTCCCAGATTACAAATATCAATGGTAGAATGTGGCCTACCCTCCATTATACCCGAGTACTTCAGCAGAAACGACCGGGGACCAGCACCAGAGATCGAATCTCTCAGATGCTCTCCAGCCCTGGAGGTTCCCCGCGGCCCTTAATTACTAGGTACTCAAACACAGCACGTCCTTGAACCTCGACTCTGCTCAAACCGAGCATCCAACTTCCCAGGGTTCACAATATCTCTTCCCAGAGTTGCCTTTGAGCATCAGGGTACACCACAATGGCGTCCTTCTTCGTCACTGGTGCCTCCCGCGGCCTCGGACTCGCACTCATCCGCGAACTTGCTTCCCTCCCAGCCTCCAAGGTCAGCAAGGTCTTCGCCTCTGCACGAGGGGACGCCCCTTCCCTCAATGAGCTTGCACAGGAATCGGCTGGACGGGTCGCAGTCGTCCCGCTCGACGTTACCGACCAAGTTTCTATCAAGAAAGCAGCGGCCGGAATCGAAACCAGCCTGGGAGGCAAGGGGCTAGATATCTTGATCAACAACGCTGGAGTCTGCCAATATGCCTTCGAAGGTGTGAAATCCATGTGAGTATTTTCTTCATTTCAATATAGCAGGAGACCTACCGCTAAACATATTCAGGGACAACCTCGAAGACAGTTTCGCCATCAATGTTCTAGGTGTCCACTGGGTGACTCGAGCATTCCTCCCACTCCTACAAAAAGGCTCACTCAAGAAGGTTGCCAATATGTAAGTATCAACATTCACTCTTTAACTAGTCCAGCAACTGACGGAAACCAAGTTCAACCACCTTCGGTTCCATCTCCCTGGCTCCCGCGGCCGCCGGCCTCCCCGCTCCGGCCTATAAGATCTCGAAGGCGGCACTGAACGCCCTCACTGTGCAGTACGCTCTCGACCACGAGAAGGAGGGCTTTACATTCATTGCACTCTGCCCCGGCGTATGTAATTGTCCCCATACCCAACTCAAGACTGTGGTTCTGACAAAGCTCTTTAGTGGTTGAAAACGGATCTCGGAGGCGGCGACATTGCAGACTTGACCCCTGAGCAGGGGGCCAAGGCCTCATTAGATATCATCTTCAAGGAGGGGCAGGAATACAATGGGAAATTGCCAAAGGTTTTTGTTGAGGGATGGGAGAAGGATGTGGGACGACCAAACGTGTATGATGGCACTAATGCTCCTTGGTAAGGGCTGTTTGCATGGTGTCAATCGTGGACGTGTCAGAGTCTTGGGTCGTTTGGTATCTGAACGCCTACTCAGTAGCTACCTTCGGGTACCTATATCGTCACCTTATATCTGTGTCGATGGGGTCTAGGATTGACAGGGAGGAATGAAATGTATACACTCCTTTCATCCCCATAATGATAGTAGGAAGTCCGTGCCTTAAGGATGCTTGTATACTGGACATCACAAGAAGGTGATCGGTATTGTCGGTAGTCCGAGCTACCCTGCGCTCTCAAGGTCCAAGTACACAGCCGGGCAGCTTCACATCTATTGTTCAACAGGTCGGCCACCAACCCACCTTCTCCGCGGGGCCGCTATCATTCCTCAGGTCTTCAACATACTGCATATCGAGCTTTGCAAACCACGTCAGCCGGTTCTCTTCCTTCACATCCAGGGGGTCCTCTCCTTCATCCGTCCCGTTCGGGAGGCGCAAGCGGCTCTCCGACTCCCCGCAGTGGCTAATGGCCACAAAATAGAACAAATGCGAGTCAACAGCCGGTGTGGAAAGCCCGGCACTGCAGTGGTCGTCTGCAGACCCCTGGCAGATCTGTATCTGATCTGCAGTGTACGATGTCCGTGTTTCGGGTCCAGCCCCTAGCCAGTACTCGGGGGCTGTGTGACGGTAGCAGAACGGCCAGAACATGGGAGGAACTCGCGGTACCACATCATTGTAGTGAGTAATCCGATTTGTCTTCCCGGTTTGGTTGTAGATGTACTTTACCAGTGCAGCATTACCGATACGTGGCGAACCGAATGTGTAAATGTCGAGCTTGAGAAACACTACGGCATCCGACGTCAGCCACTGGGTCCAAGTTTGAAGCCGACACTTTCCGGAATAGGTGACAATTGAGCAAGGAGACTGCTTACTATCGCGCAAATATGCGCCAAGGAGAGATGCCACAGCACCTCCAAGCGAGTGCCCTGTTACAATGATGTTGTAATTGGGATACAGCGTCTTGGCCAACAGCACATCCTTGTAGACATTGCGATCTCTCAACTCCTGATAGGCATCCAGGAAGCCGCCATGTGCTTTACAGTTATCGCCGAACTCGCAGATCGCCCACTCGAACCTGAAATTGGTGATCCAGTTCTTGAGGTCGATCGTGAGGACACTACCTCTGACGGACACAACGATCACCTCCGCGTCATGGTCTATGGCAGTGAACGCCGCAACACCAGTGTTATCACCACTATTGACAGGGTTTTAGTCGTTGTCGGCAGTGAAAAGAGCTTGAGCAGATACGCTAAAGCAGAAACTTACTAGTACCTGTTGTAGATAGTCGCGTTCCCTTTTGCATCTGACGGACAGATGTCATGCTTGCAATAGACGTGGGATCCTACGTCACCTATCGGGCAGTAACTTGCGCCGGCATACTGGGCGTAGAATGTGAAGAGTTTCACCTGGTCCTGGGTCACTAAGAGAGCTTTCACATCCGTCAGGTGTCAGTATATGTAGTGCGGGATGTGGGAACCAAGTGGCATAGAGGTGTAATATCAGACCCAGGACAACCTGAATGTTATGGCTGAGTGACACTTACCGTCCCCATCAACTCTTTCACCGATTGAAAGTTCATCGCCAACCAGGCTATCGGCCACTAGCAGTCTTCCAAAGATGCCAATACCGAGCACCGTTAATAGATTAGGAGTCCTCATGTCTTCCAGTGGATCATTGATAAAGCCCAGCGTGCTCCGGAAATGGAAACAAAGGCCATGACGACCTTGGAGGGGTATTGCACATTTATAAGAGATGGAGTTGTATGTTTACCGGGATAAACATGCTGACGCTGGTTGACACTGTGGAACATCGATATGACTATTCAACCACATGTTGGAGTTGACGGGAGTGCGGGACCCTGTGCTGTAATATGGCTGTATGTTGACTGTCAAGTAAGTAGCACCGGGTTTCACGACACCAATTGAGACAACACGGTAGGCACGAAGCCTTGGTGACGGTCATGCCTCCATCATACCGGCAGTAACATTACTTTGCAGACTTCGAGGCATGGTACATATTCCTTTAGTGGTGGATAGAAGCCAGAACTGTCGACACCACCGTTCTGGCTGATTGTCGGACAAGTGACGGAGGAGTGATCTGTGGTATGTGTAGGTGTCGAGGCGAACAGAATCAAGATATTGACCAATCTCGAGTTCCTGGAGGACTTGTGGTAGCGAGACTGGTTCATACAAGCACAAATATGGTCGATCGGAATTGCATTGCCGTTATGTGTGACGGGATTTCGATTAATAGCCGATACAAAGCTTAGTGGATGTATTCCAACTTGACAACGTTGAACACTGAATACATGAGGTCACTCCGTGGAACTTCTGATTAACAGGGAATTAGTATCAGCAGCCTTCTCAGTAAAACTCCATATGATCTTGAGGTATAATAGGGCGCTGCTGCTTCTTGTAAAAATCGGGAGACACCTGGGCACCAAAGATGCTCAGTCCTTGTTGGGACCAGCTGGCATCACAGAGGGCCGTCGTCTATATTTAACGGGCTTCAAATAGAACATTAACTCCTAAACCCGAACACAGATAGTTGAGCTGTTACATCTGGCCCTAATATGATTTATTATATATATGCAGCCACAGAGTCCAAGTCTCACCCTTCAGGGCTTGACTTGATCCATCATCCAAATGCTTCCAAGCTTATATTATTGTGGACTATGCTTGATTGGAGAACAAATTGTCAGCAATAATACATCGCTAACGGGGCATTCTACATATGACCTCGAGTGATAGTATCAAATAGTACATCCGATCGCTACCCATCATACTGGAGATGACAAGGAGCAACGCGACCTCGATGTAGACAAGCCAATACTTTTGGTACCTACATAAAGGTCGTCCATGATCAAGGTTCATCGGATGACATAGCGCGGTCTACATTAGTCCTAGGCAACCTTCTTGCCCAGTCAACCGGGAATCACCACTTAATGAAGCACCCTGGTCTGCATCCTGCAGCACTCAAGCTCCAGTTCATCCGTTATGATTATAGTTGCAGAAATTCTGACATTCGAACGGCCCACGTTCGACTGGACACGAGATTGCTGAGTTGGTGACTCCATATGCTGAGCATGCGTTTCTATGTGCTGTTAAGGAAGCTCATTTTCATCCATTTTAATTTGGCATGACTTCAATGGATGGGATCACGACCTTCACCTTCCTCTTTCTTGTTCCGACCAACCAAGTCAGCCGACCTTGGCTCAGATCACGACATTCACATGCTCCGCGAGGATACGACCCATCCAAGCATACCAGTAGCGGGGGG
>LKEA01000019.1:372806-424625 GCA_003795315.1 Cytospora schulzeri | reverse complement strand
ACATATTTTCTAATTTGGCCTCGTCTTATATAATACTAGGGGTCAAATATCCCCTGGACTACGACTGGCGGGAAGTGTTACTTCAAGGTAACCCTTCGCTCCTAAGCCTTCTACAATGCACATCTATTGCACAAAGGTGAATTGGAAACCCCGGTCGTGGCTTTTCAGCTTGTACCGCACGACGTTAAGAACTGGTACACAGCAGGCTAAGAACTCTCGGAAGACCCACTGAAATTTGGGTAGAGGTACCTACTTTATTTGGCAATACTACGCTCGCACAGCTTTGCTATGGAATTACAGTTGGATATTATATCTTGATTGGTGGCGCTGCAGAAAAGGTTATTCCAATGCCCGGCGCATGGAGCCCTAGAAATGCGAGGCACGACCACCGCTGGAGACCAATGAAAAGGTTGTCAGGGCCTTTAGCCAGGCCGTAAAAGGAAGGTCTCCAGAAATGCCTCGGTCAGACTCCGCCCAGAGGGAACCATAACGATGCATTCGGTTCCTATCGGCCACTCTGTGGCTCCTCCCGAACTGCCATTAGAGGCATAGAATACGTGTGTCTTCTAGACTACGCAAGGCGACTCTGTCGTCCCGGGGTTCGAGAGGGTGGACCATCTGCCACCGTGTCGCTGGCCGCCCGCCCAGAAGAACGCGCCCCTGTCCGGGGACACTTTTATGCTTGAATGGGCTGCTTCGCGGGATGATACCTTCTCGAAGCGGCAGTTCGCATCTAGCGTTGCACTATCGTGGAGGCAGAGGAGCTCTCGAACCAGAGAAGGATTCGGGGATGCGCATTGCGTGCCTGGGGTGGTTGGACCCGCATGTGCTCTTTTCCCCTGAGGTGATCGACACGCTCCAGCCATGTACAAATAACGGATCATCGCCAGCTGTTTCATGCTGGATGGATGTGTTGGTTGTCTCTCGCTCAGTCCAGGGGAAGTCGTCCAAATCCGCCTCAGCCAAGCCAAAGGGATTCCTCATCCCTAGTGAACCGATCGCCTTTCATATTTGGGATCTCGACAAGTAAAATCGGTCAATATGTCACTTCGAACTCTGGCCGTTCTCGGTCTCGCCAGTCTGGCTGTGGCCGCACCCAAGGCCGACACCAGTGCGGTCAACAAGCGATATGTTGAGGAGCGCAACGGTGTTTCCTACAATGTAAGCAAAGCAGTCGAGGGTTGCTTGGACATGCTGCTCTTTGAGGGCGAGGATATTCCTCTTGCATTCAAATGATACCCAGCCCCCACAGAGATATGGCAAATACTGAACAACGAGGGAACAGGTCTTCAAGCGGGCCAACGACAACTCCTCACTGTCATATGTGACCGACAGCGGTATCTGCGAGACGACTGAGGGTGTAAGTACTTCTCGGGAATGCCCATACCTCTCAGCCAAATCAGGGGTCTAACGTACGCTGGCAGGTCACTCAATACTCCGGATATCTCGATGTTGGTTCGTATATTGCCCTTCCGTGAACAAAACCAAGTCTTACCCGTGAACAGGTACCGATATGCACATGTGGTTCTGGTTCTTTGCTGCCCGAAACAGCCCCTCAGATGCTCCTCTGGTCCTCTGGTTGAACGGTGGTCCCGCCTGTTCCTCCATGATCGGTCTCTTCCAGGAACACGGTCCCTGCCACTTCGTTGACGATGAGGACGAGCCGAGCCTGAACGAGTACTCGTGGAACACGTACGCCAACATGCTCTACGTTGATCAGGTATGTCTCCGTTCTCTACAGTCTGGCCCGTCCACACGAGGATTCTGACACCTATTGCTTGAAACAGCCCATTGGTACCGGCTTCAGCTACGGCACTGACCCCGTTACGTCCACTGTCAGCGCTGCGGAATACGTCTGGAAATTCCTCCAGAACTTCTATGAGGCGTTCCCCGACTACGAGAGCCGTGACTTTGGCCTCTGGACCGAGTCATATGGTGGTCACTACGGACCCGAGTTCGCAGCCTACTTCGAGTCGCAAAACTCGGCCATTGACGCCGGAACGGTTGAGGGCGAGAAGATCAACCTCGTGGCCGTTGGTAAGGAATAAGCCCTTGACTTGTATTGAGGAACGATCACTTACGCTGCGGTTTCAGGTATCAACAATGGTTGGATCGACCCGGCTCTCCAGTACCAGGCATACCCTATCTTTGCGTACAACAACACTTACAACCAGCTCATCAACCAGAGGCAATACCAGAAGTACATGGTAAGATGCAATCAGCTCCCCGCCTTTCTCCCGGACTATCCAAGGAGGTCCAAATTCGTGACTCTTCACTATGCGGCTGCTGTTGCTTGCCGAGAATGAGACCCTTCAATCAGCCATCCCGTGTGGTCATGTGCTAACCGCATTCCTCCCCAGAGCGCCTACACCGAGACCTGTGTTCCAGCCCTGGCATCCTGCACCGGCCTCACTGGCAACAACGCGGCCTGCCTGAGCGGCGACAGCACCTGTGCCTCGGCCGTCGAGAGCCCCATCGAGGAGGCCAACAACTTCAACGTGTACGACGTGCTCGAGCCCCGCAGCTCCCAGTCGACCGACCCACCTGAGACGTACGTCGACTACCTCCAGAGCTCGGCTGTCATGAAGGCCATTGGTGCCCAGACGACATATGGGGAATGCCCGACTGGTCCGTACACCAAGATGATCGCTACCGGAGATGAACCTCGTTCCTTCCTCGAGCCCTTGTCCGAGGTTGTTCAGTCCGGTGTCAACGTCCTGATCTGGGCCGGAGACCTGGGTAAGTCCTCTCTCCTCATATTCCCGATCGGTACAGTGCAAATACAACGGTGGGAATGTTCCACCGCTTGTCAGACTAGCATGGCCGTCCGATGGGCCTAGGGAATGTTGCTAATGCCATGGTATTACAGACTGGATCTGCAACTGGTACGGTAGTCAGCTCGTGGTGAACTCCATCAACTACACAGACAGCGCCACCTTCCAGTCCACGGCGCTTTCCGAGTACACCGTCGACGGCGAGTCTCACGGTCAATTCAAGACGGTTGGCAACCTGAACTTCCTCCGTGTGTACGAAGCTGGCCACGAAGTGCCCTACTACCGTAAGCCCATCTTCCTCGTGGCCCTCTCCTCTTTATAGGGATCAAATCGCGCAAAGACTGACAGATTCTGCAGAACCTGCTGCTGCCCTTCAGGCTTTCACACAGATCATGAAGGGAGAGCCCCTCACGTCAACCTAAGCAGGGAAGTGCCGTGGGGGCGTGATAGAGTTCTGACGTGAGAAATAAGCGACGGCGCCACTTCGCGGACTTGGCGGAGCGGGCCGGTTTTGCGAGTGGCGTCCGCCTTTGTATATACATGCGGGTTGATGATAAGGGTGTATATGGGTTACAATAATATACGTACGGCCTCAGTACGGTAGGCTGTCCCTCATGTTAGTGATTCCGATTGTACACAGAAAGCAGAACACAATTCGGACGTTACACGAATCATGAAGACTGCGGAGTGCATAGACGCCTGATGTGCCCTGATGTGCGTAGACGGGAATCCGGAAAGCCGCTTGAAAGGGACCCTCGATGTAACCCTACGGAATCATAGCGAGAGTTGATCGGAAGGTTTTGGCTTGGGAGGCTTTCGGTTGGTCTGCACGATCAGGGATCATGCATATTTTATGTTACACCCGCGCTAGGAGGCTCCTCATCATTCGTCTCTTCGGATGCATGGCGCCCCTGAGACCAAATCGCAACGACTCCAGCATTGAGGTCGGGAAAACAATGCTGGTGGGTCTGCCTGATCAGCAAACCAAACCGCCCCCAACATTCGAATAAGTGTTGGTTGGACTGTACATAGCCCCAAATTCAAAATCATGGAACTCTTTTTGCATCACCTTTTCCACCTCTTTTCTTCTTGTCTTGTCGTTTCGACGTCTCCTCTGCTATAGCTTCCCTCGTTGCTAGTCTCAACATTGCGAGAAGCACGGTTTACTCATTGCTGGCCACCCTGGGCGCAGATTTAGGCCTGCCATCCCACACATTTTCGCGTTGGCCGCGTAGCAAAGACAACCACGAGGTTTAATAATCTTTTAGCATCCTGGAACCCACGTGTGTAACCGCCGCACTGCGCTCCTTCAACCTCCACTTGACCACCTACCTGGACACGCTCGAACAGCGAAGCCACCAACCTGCCAACAAGAGCCATCCTTCCACTCATACGAGATCAGCTCCACCGTTAGTCCATCAGACGAATCGATTCCAACGGATTAAGCATGGCAGTCAGCCCGGAGGATGGACTAGCCGATGGGATTCTGGGCCTGATCTGGCTGGGGACCTTCTATGTGATTGGGATGATATGGACCTCACTGGCGCTCGTCGACCGCTGGAGGGGCCCGCACGGTGACGGACACATCAATCTCGTCTCGGTTCTCTCTGCGGTTGCGCTAGCTGCTGGTTGGCCCATCTTACTCGTCATTCGGCTATTCAGGTAGCCAGGATGGATTGTGGGCTGTGTATATGCTGGATCTCTTGTACGGAGGAAGGAATACCCACTACACGTGGCGTTCCCGATCAGTTTGGAGCGATGGATGCCCATGTGTATGTGGGAACAGACCAAGGGGAGACGTTACCACGGTAACATGTCCCCCGCGCCCCAGCCTCTGTCCCACGTGGAAGTGAGGGGACTGGGCAGGATGGGATCTGGCTGAGGGTTTGCTATCAGGCAAGATCGCCGACCCGTGCAGACAGGGGGCTTCGAATGGAACCGAAACCATCCACGTGCGACACACATCGGGTCCGCTGCCATCCAACGGGGCACCGGACCCCTGGAGGCAATCTACTGTCATGGCCCGAGAACCATTGACATGGCACCCCGGGGTCCATGGGTTCGACCACTGGCCACCATTGAACCAATCATCTTACATTGGTATGCCCCACCAGGGTTAGCATTTCGAGACATCCACCGGACGGAAGCTATTGGAAAAGGAGTCTGGAACATCTGTGAGCCACGGAAGACATTGCCGCCCTGTTCTACTCATTCCCGCATCTTGCGTCGTTCAAGGATGAAACATGGGCATGGCAGTGGTCTGAGAGTGACGCGAGGTGTCACAGCTTTGGGGGAAACGGTTACTACATGTACGGTTGGGAGGTTGCCCAGGGAAGCTCGGGTTGCAACTCCGGGAAGAGGGGATACGGTACTTATCTCAGTGGCAAGGGGAGGCGGGGGGTGGGGGGGGTGACGCGAGTGCAGCAAGACCCTGGGGATAGGTGAATCACGGGGTATACTCGTCGATGAAGGCATCCCACCTATAACACAGGCTGAAGAGAAGATACGGGGAAGAGGCATGGGCCGGTCGCAGAGGTGATTCCTCTGGATCGGAGCAATATGGCCATGCTCGATGAATACAGCCTCGGTCGTTATGTCCATCAATGTCAGGGATTTAGTCCGGCCATGACGCTACACCCACGCGATATCGTATTGCATGTGGGTCGCCTCCGCAAGATGGAGAACAGCAGATGCTAATCGGCAAGAATGCCAGGCCAAGCCAATGGGAGCCAGCCCTGGTTTCGTCAACATCAACACATATCGTCAGGCCACTGCTAGTGCGGGCGGGGTACATACTCAAGTATGTATTAAAATTACCGCGTTGCTCTTGATAGACAAAATCTTGCGGGCAGCACATGCGAGTGCAGCATCTTTTCCTGAAACAGTCACTTTCAAAATCGTGGATAACGAACAATCACCATGGCTGCAGACGTGCCTCACTTTAAGCTGAAGAGCGGGTTGTCGATGCCGAGTGTCGGCATAGGGTAGGTCTCCACTCATTTCACCTGCATCTGCACCGCATATGTAGATGTTCTCTGCCAATGTGACGAACCACGTTCTCACGTGTTCTCTAGGTGCTGGATGGGAGGCCCGGGCGGAGGAGAAAAAGTCTACCACATGATCACCAATGCACTGAAAGCCGGCTACCGCCAGATCGACACGGCTGCCGGCTATGCCAACGAGGAGGAAGTCGGCCGCGCGGTCCGCGACTCGGGGATCCCCCGCAAGGACCTCTTCATCACGACCAAGCTCGCCAACTCGGCCCACCACCGCGTGAAGGAGGCCTTCGAGGCCTCGCTGGCCGCCCTTGACCTCGAGTACATCGACCTCTGGCTGATGCACTGGCCCCAGGGCACCCAGGCGGGCAGGACCCTGCCGCCCGAGGAGAGCCCCACGATCCACGAGACCTGGGCCGAGATGGTCAAGATGCTCGACACGGGCAAGGTGCGGGCCTTGGGCGTGGCCAACTTTGGTGTCCCCCTCCTCGAGTCGCTCCTGGGGTCGACCACCGTCGTCCCGGAGGTCAACCAGGTCGAGCTGCACCCGCTCCTCCCACAGGAGGATCTCCGCAGGTTCTGCGCTGAGAAGGGTATCGTCGTCACGGCGTACTCGCCACTCGGGCAGCCTTGGCCTAACCAGGTATCACCACTGCTCACCGATGAGGATGTGAAGTCCATCGCTGCGAAGTACTCCGTGAACGAGGGCCAGGTCGTGCTCAGCTGGGCCGTGCAGAAGGATATTGTTGTTGTTCCCAAGAGTGAGAATCCAGAGCGCTTGAAGGCGAATATCAGTGTATGTCTTGTCTCGCCACATGATCCCCCTTCCTTCCACCTTGGGATATATCAGCTGACCCTGAATAAGCTTGTGAAACTTGACGATGCCGAGTTGAAGACCATAGACAACTTGCACAAGAAGCCTGGCATGCATCGCAGTCTGGTCCAATACCACCAGCCTGATGGCACCGTGTTCGGGTGGAATTATGAGCAGTTGGGCTGGGAGTTGGATGTTGGAGGCGTATCCAAGGCTTGAAAGCCTGAAAGAATGCTTGGGATAGGTTAGATTACACCACGGACCTGCACCGAGATCAATGAAATACAATACTGTTTCTCTAGCCGTGCCTTTCACTCCAACCGTGTCTCCATATGACTTCGAATCGACACAATGCACCGCCGTTTCTATCGTATGAAGACCATTCATGGATTGGTCCGTCCGTATGTTCTTCTCCCTAAGGGAAAACCCATTCATAATTGGACTAAATTGGGCCGATTGATAGGGCATCTTGCGTGTCTTCTCCCACCTCGAACCAGCGTCAAACGTGTCACCCCTTCCTGGATATCTAGCATCTATAATGACGCCATTGCATTTAATTTGAAATCCATCTTGTTCAGGATTCGTCCCAGAAGGCTTGAATCAAGCCTCAAAGTACATTCGCGTGGTTGCGGCCGAAGAGCACCACTAAGGAAAGTCTCTGCCACATTGGTCTCAGAAGATGCACTGCTGCCATCTGCCCCCCCCCCCAAGCACCACAACGCCCTAACCTACACCTCAACCTTGAGCTTCACTTCTATAGCCATATGGAATATCAGCCTGCAAATCCCCTGCCAATACCTCAGACGCTTTGACCATTTAGGCACTCAGTGAGAGGCCTGTGATTGGCCCCAAGCTCTCCTCTGTTGGAACAACCTACCATCTTTCAACCCCAAAGCTACTTAGTACCCTCCAGGCTTTCCTACCTTCGACGCGTCTTCCCACAAACCTTTTCTTCCTAACTCTTGCCCTTCCAACCTCTCACCCATCTGTTCCATTCTTCCATCGACCATCAACAAACAGTAAGTGGTCATCTCGAAGCCGCCTCATCTCCTTCTCATCTCCTATCAGCTTCCATCCAAATATCGTATCGTCTCTTCTCTTCACTGCACAACGCAACAACTACAATCGCCTTCTCTACCTGAACATTACCTGACGCGTCTTTAGCATCGCCAACGCGATAACCTCACCGAATCGACGACCATACTCGACGACTACCCTAGGGTATACTCGACGACAAACCGATACCGCCGCCGATTACGATTACGACGACAACCGAACGCGACGACAACCTCGATGACAACCTCGACGCATACATCGCCATCACCGATCGGTAAGTGTTATTTGCTTTTTCGTTTATTCTCCTTGCTATGGTCATTCACTTTGACCTAGTCCCCCACCCCATCATACCCAAGCAAACCCCAAAACCCAGCCAAGTTCTCGTTATTATCCTCCAATTCTCACTGTGGCTTCATTTGTGTTTCGGTCACATTAAATTCCTGTTTATTTTATCTGCTCACCTTGTGGATCATCTCGCGGTCCCTACCCACCGCCATCCAAACCAAGTTCTACTTACCTCTCACCGTTTCCTCCTTTCCACCTCTTCCCCCATCCTTCATCCACTAACACTCCTTCCCCAGACCAAATCCGAACCGAATGTGTCCTCGTGTCGACACTGACGTCCTCGTGATGGCGTCGGAAAGGTAATGGGATAGGACCCATCCAGACCCCATCCCACACACCCCTCAGGCGGAAGGTTCTCCCTGACGTTCGGACGTCATGAAGACGAAGTTACGCGGGGACCGGACCCCCGTGTCAGACGCCTTAGTCCGCTGACCGGGACACAAACCCCAAACCAATTGTGAAAGGGTCCCTGGACCCCCGACATCTCGAGGCCGGGGTGTTTACCGCCAGAGAACTTGTTGGGGGGGAGCCGACGCGCAAGGGGAGGACGCATGCACACAGTTCTCTCTGTTGTTGCTGGGTGCTGGCGGCCGTGCGTACCTGTCGATGAATAAGACACTAACTGATCAGCGGCCAGTGGTGTCCCTTGCGTGGTACGGTGGCAGGCGAAACTGCCGGACACCTTTTGGCCCTACGGTAGCGTAGTCCGTCTGGTGTGTGTTGGGGGTGTGGGTATGAAGTCTTTGGCCTCTTATGGGGCTGAAGCAATTTTTGGAACCTTACCTTGTTGTTTCAACAGGATCGTTGTCAATCATTGGCGTTGCCTTCGGGCGGCCTGGACCCTGATATCACACTGCCTTCAGGGAACGAACCATACTCTACTTTTTCGTCGCAGTCACTGGCTTGTCCGGAGACGCGAGGAAGAACTTGAGAAGCGGGATTGAGGTTACTCAAAACTGTTCTCATAGCCACACGGACGTCTTCTTCTAGGGTCCACACATTTGCAAATGGATTTAAATATTTATACTTTATTTGAGCTGACAGTTGCCCATTCTTTGCCTTTGCCTTCGCTTAATGCAATTTCCCTTGGCTCATATTTCAAGCCTTCGATTCCTGTGAACCTCTTGTCCGCATCCTCTGCCGCTACACCAGATTGCAGCGCCCGATCCATAACTCAACAACCCAAATTCACGATTTGAGCCCAAGTTGGCTTCCCAGAGGCGTTCGATTTCCTCCCATCAGACTGTCAATCATTCCACTGACACCTTCATCCATCAGGAACATACATCCGTGTCTGCCCGTTGATGGCTTCTCTCCGGACTGGCTGTTCGGGGGGCCCGGGGAGACATCAGCCGTGTGCCCCGCAACCGGGTCAGTTGCTTCAGCAATTTCCAACGCCGGCAAGTAACCCGAAGCTATTTCTCCTTCAGAGAAAAAAATAGGTTCCCTCACTCGCTGACCAGAGCCTGACACTTGATCTCCACATTCAACTTCTCATTCGGCAGCGCGGCAACCTGGACACAAGTCCGCGCGGGAGCCGCCGTCTTCTCGGGCCAGGACTTGTTCCACTCGGCGTTCATGGCGGCATAGTCCTTCATGTCCGTCAGGAACACGGTGGCGTCGACGACGCTCTCCAGGCCGGACTTGCCGCCCGTGGCGCCCCGGATGATGCTCTCGATGTTGCGCAGGACGGCGGCCGTCTGGGCGCCGCAGTCCAGCTTGTGGGTGCCGTCGGCCTGGGTCTCGCACCCCTCGTAGGTGCCGTCGCCGCGGCGGGATGAGGTGCCGGAGACGAAGACGATGCGGCTGGTGGAGGGTGCCGTGCGCGCGTGGGGGTAGTTGGCGAGGCCCTGGGCGCGCTCGGCGGGGAGGAAGTAGCCGGTTCCGTTGGGGGTGGCCATGACTGATTGATTGATTGACTGGTTGATTGACTGATTTGATTGACTGACTGAGTAAGTGATTGGCGGGGTTGTTGTTTGGAATGGTTGGGTGATAGGATGGCTATTTGTCTGGATGGGTTACAATTTGATGGGTGATCAGTAAAATTCTTGTCGTTGTCACATATGTCGGTCACATGAGCTATCGAACGAAATGTATACCAAGTAATATGACTATTATGAGGCTTAAGCTTGCTGCTGTGGTTGCTGTTAGAGTCGCAAAGAGAAGGCATCGTTGCATCTCGTGCCGATCATCCGTCTTCCGCTCCGCTTCTTATTTCTCCTTCCGATTGGTTATGACCCCCATTTGATTACCGCTTTGGGATACCTTATTGCCCCACATCGGTTTGCCGAAGGTCCACGGAAGCGGAACTTGGACTGTGAGCGGTTATTGCAGGGAGATAGTTGAACCATATACCGGCAAATTGGTGCTGGTTGCTAGCTGACCTAGAGAACCATGTCGTTGTGGCTTTGTCACCAGCAAATAGATAGTAATTGATTGCTCTTCACTCACACATTCAACTCCAGTCCATAAGGCATCTCACCACCCCCTTGATTCTCATCTTGTTGTTGTGGCTTGTCGAGTCGATTTCCAAAGCACCTCATCTCACTCACTCACTCACTTACTCGCTCACTTACTCACTCACTTACTCACTCACCATCACAGGAAATCGTTCATCATGGTCACATTGCACCAAACTCAGGGAACTCCCTCAGAGGAACTCTGGGCCGCCAACACTCTCGAGAAGGCCACTGCCCTTCTCACACAACTCCAAAAGCAGCCCCTCACCCTGCAACACTTCACCGAGAACAAATTCACCACCACCGAATCATCAAAGCACATCGAGTCATATGAGCCAAAAACCGGCAGACTCATCGCAAAAGTCCCATGTGCATCAGCAGACGAGGTCGACGCCGCCGTAAAAGCAGCCAAGGCCGCCTTCCCAGCATGGAGCAAGACGCCGCGGGCCGAGCGCTCAAGGTATCTCCGCCGGGTCAGTGAGATCATCGCCGAGAACCGCGAGCTGTTCGCGGTGTGGGAGAGCATCGACCAGGGCAAGACGCTCGAGAGGGCGCGGGTGGAGGTCGACCGGGCCGTGTCCAACTTTGCCTACTTCTCCACCTTCATCCTGCACGAGACCACCACCGCGCGCATGGTCGACGGCGTGGCCCTCACCTATGAGCACCGCAGCCCCGCCGGCGTGTTCGCCCTCATCTCCCCCTGGAACATGCCCCTGTACCTGCTCACCTGGAAGATCGCCCCCTGTCTGGCCTTTGGCTGCACGGCCGTCGCCAAGCCCAGCGAGGTGACCAGCATGAGCGCGTTCCTGCTCGCCTCCGCGTTCGAGCAGGCGTCCCTGCCCTCGGGCGTCGTCAACATCCTCTTCGGCGACGGCATGACCACCGGCTCGGCCATGGTGTCCCACCCGGACGTCCACGGCGTGAGCTTCACGGGCGGCACGGCGACGGGTATCGCCATCCGCAAGGCCACCGTGGCCCAGATCTACAAGCACGTCAGCCTGGAGCTGGGCGGCAAGAACCCGACGCTGGTGTTTGCCGACTCCATGGCCGCCAACAAGGAGAAGACGATCCGGACCGCGGCCATGGCCTCGTTCGAGAACCAGGGCGAGATCTGCCTCTGCGGGTCGAGGATCTACGTCGAGAAGAGCGTGTACGAGGACTTTGTCGCCGCCTTCACCGAGTACGTGACCAAGACGTACCGCATCGGCGAGACGGTCGGCGCCGTGGTCAGCCAGCCGCACTACTCCAAGATCAGGGGCTACCTGAACACGGCCCAGGCGCAGGGCATGAAGTTCGAGACGGGCGAGGTGCTCCCCGAGATCCAGGCAGGCGAGGAGAAGGGCTACTGGATCAGGCCGACGGTGCTGACCAACGTCCCCGCCGACTCGGAGCTGCTGCGCGACGAGATCTTCGGCCCCGTGGTCACGATCGTGCCCTTCGAGGACGAGGATGACGCCGTGCGTCTGGCCAACGCGAGCCAGTACGGCCTCGCATCGGTGGTGCTGACCACTGATGGTGGCCGGATGAGGAGGGTGGGCGAGCAGCTACAGGCGGGTCTGGTGTGGGTGAACTGCTGGCTGGTTAGGGAGTTGGGCACACCGTTTGGTGGCATGAAGAACTCTGGTACGGGCAGAGAGGGAGGAGAGTACTCGAGGGATGTGTTCACGGTTGCTAGGACAATTCATCTGGCGGATGCGTAAATGATAGTTAAAATACCAATCTAGTGATTTATGAGTACATTTGATATGAACCGATGATAGTACACCAGTTAATTTGGATATATGTATATATGTTTATATGTATGAATATACTATGAAATCATCCTATTTACCGTAGGTACTGAGTAGCAAGGAAATCGTGCTAGTGCTCGAATGGGTAGTATCTTATGTGTATGATAATATATTTACTTTAGCTGGCGGGAATCTCTTATCTTTGCCGCCCGAGTATTGTACATGTGCCGTATCAGATATTACCAAATTTAGCACTAGCACGATTTCCTTGCTACTCAGTACTTACGGTATCTCACTGTGATCCGGATATCTTAGAAGGATGTGATGAAGCTGTTGGAATACCTAGGTAAGGAATAAGAAATGTTCATCATATTGTTCGTCACCATCTACTACTTTAAATTAAATTGCCACCCTTATATATATCTATTGAGGATCCTCCGTCAGTCCACAGACAGAACATTTCCTCAGACTCTCGTTCTCCCTCCAGTTGTTAATCAGCGGCTTCAGCTGCGACCCCAGATCCGTGCAGTGGAACGTCTCCTCCCGGATGATAGTGGGCCTCTCGTGGCCGCCCTTCTTGCAGTACCACCTCAGGTGGTCCAGGCTCCCCTCGGGCCTGACGCGCTCCATGACGAGGCCGATGGTGTCGGCGAACCGGACGGGGTTGTGGGGGATGTTGGCCGGCAGCAAGAACATCTCGCCCTCCTCGATCACGACGTCCTTGAAGAAGTCGTTGCCCTCGGCGTCCTTCTCCACCACCTTGAGGCACATGGCGCCCTTGAGCTGGTAGAACCACTCCTCCGTCTCGTTCATGTGGTAGTCGTTGCGCGTGTTGGGCCCGCCCACGACCATGAGGACGAAGTCCTTGCCGCTGAACAGGCAGTAGTTGTTGACTGGGGGCTGAAGCAGGTTCTCGTTCTTGCCCAACCACGAGGCAAAGGCCAGTGGTGGTGGGAGGGGAGTGTGGGTTGGTGCGTCGCTAGCCATTTTGTTTTGTAGGATGGTGATGTCTGGGGTATTTGCTAGGGTGGTATTGTATGTATGTATGATTGATATACTGTTGAGGTTCAGGTGATAATGTGAGAGGATAGAGCACGTTGATTTGATTTTTGATTAGGGAGAATAATAATGTGAATGAAGAAGAGGTTTGCACAGATGAGAAATGAGTTATCAGATCGTTTTTCTCTCGAGCGGCAGTCTTCGGGCGTACGTTGCAGTCGACTTTATCGCCATTTCCCTCACAGCACAATGGTCGATTGATTACAGCATTCTGCGCGATCCCAGCTTAGCGGTCTCGGCCCCTAGAGCTGGCGGCCCGGATACCTCTGATACCGCTGCCAATCTGCCCCAAATTCGCGGGCGGCCGGCCCCCAGCGAGGGGGTTCTGGCCTATAGCTTGCTTCCGCGCGACTCATAGCAAAATCCCCAACTTCCGCGCCCTTTTGCATCCGAAGACACGGAAGCGGAACGGCGGTGACGGTATCACACACCACACCGGCCAAGGAGGCCCTGCCCTTGGAGGGCAATGATGGGCAATCTGATGGGAATCTAAGGTTTGTGTAATCAGTTGGAAAGGTGCTTTTCTTATTATCGGTATCTTCTCCCAGGTTTCAGAGTCGTTCCCCGTCCTGAACCTACGAACATTTGACCTTCTCATAACAGTTACCATTCCCAAGTGTAAGATACCTACCTGGGAAAATAAGCCCTGCGAAATCCAGATACCAAGGCCTCTCTCTACCATACACCGGTTTCTTCTCTTACATACCCAACAGTATTGAAATCGCAGCACAATATGGCTCCTATCGTCCTCACAGAAACCAGCAACTGCGAGTGTTGCTCGGGCTCTTCCGGCTCCGGCTCGTCGACGCCCCTGACCAGCCTGAGCAGCGGATCACCACCGACAAACTCCCACATTCACCATGCGTCAAGGACCGGCGAATCCCTCTACCGCATCGACCTCCACACCCACATCATGCCGTCCTCGCTCCCCGACCTGGCATCCGTCCCCACAACCGCCACGAAGCCCTACTCCTGGCCCAGCTTCAAGCCCAGCGAGGACAGCGCGGGGGACATCGACATGTACAACGGCGGCGCCTTCTTCCGGCGGGTGAAGCCGAACTGCTACGACGCCGCCACCAGGATCAAGGAGATGGACGCCGCCGGCGTGGACGTCCAGGTCCTGTCGACCGTGCCCCTGCTCTTCTGCTACGACGCCCCCGTGGAGCCCGCCGTCGTGCTGGCCAGGTCGCTGAACGAGCACATTGTGGATATCGTCAGGGAGTTCCCGGACCGGTTTGTGGGACTGGCCACCGTCCCGCTCCAGGACGTCGACGAGGCTGTCAAGGAGCTGAGGAGGTCCAAGGAGCTGGGGCTCGTGGGCGTCCAGATCGGGACGTCGGCCCCGCTGGCGGATGGCGAGTTGGACCTGGATGATGAGAGGCTGGAGAGTTTCTGGAGTGCCTGCGAGGAGCTGGATATGGCGGTCTTTGTGCACCCGTTGGGTTACTCCTGGAAGCAGGAGAACGAGGCTAGATGGGGCAAGTACTGGGGCAGCTGGCTGATTGGAATGTGAGTGAACACCCTCTTTTCCCACTCTGGTATAAACGAATACTTACATGCAGATAGGCCCTGTGAGACAGCCTTGGCTATCCAGAACCTTACATCTGGTGGCGTTTACCTGCGCCATCCCAAGCTCCGCACCTGCTTCGCTCACGCCGGAGGAGCCTTCCCAGCATTATTGGGCCGCCTCCAGCACGGATTCGACTGCCGTCCCGACCTCGTCGCCCACTCCGCCGGGGGCATCACGCCCACACAGCACCTCGCCAGCGGAAACAACATCTGGATAGACAGCTTGGTACACGACCCCGATCTGCTCGACTACGTCCTCCGGAAGATCCCCTCCGCGAATATGGTCCTGGGTAGTGACTACCCTTTCCCACTTGGAGAGGTGCCTACTGCGGGCGAGATGATGATTGGGACCGGAAAGGAGGGAAAGAAGCTCGACGGGTTCATGAGCTGGGAGGAGAGGGCGGGTGTGCTGGCTGGCAATGCCATCCGGTTATTGAAGCTGGGTGAGGAGTTCCAGGCAAAGTATGACAGCCGATTACTGGAGTTCAGGACTGGGAAGGGGGCAGAGTTGCACTGAGAGAATGTCACGGATACGGGTATATTTGGCGTTGCAATGGCCACGGTAGGCGTTTTACGAATAATTATGGAATGAATCATCTGGGAATTTATGGCAAATCAGACTCAAATTGAAATAGGAAACAAGCAGAATGTAATGTCAAGCGAAATCATTGGTTATGAATTCTAAAAGTACAGAGCACCGCTCATACCTCGCATGATAACAGGAGAATCACGTCAGAAATGATACGTACCTCGACTAGATGGAATAGATCATCTATTCAGTCTAGCCACAATGGATAGGTCAACTAGATCATTTATCACATCTAGTCACACTGAAGGGCTGGATACATAAGATTGGATCTTCTCCTTAGCCAGATAGCATTTCATACTACTGCTCTTTAGTTGTCAACCTAAGTATTTTTTCTGCGATAGGAGTGATCGCTTCTTGATCACTAGTGACCCTTGATATTGTATAAGGACCTATATGATAAACCTTCTTGTGACCTCAGCAGGTATCTTTGATGCAACACCACTGTGACTATTATAGAGGACTTTGACACGTACGTTTTGTCTATAAAACCCCTACGACCCCAGAAGGTACGTTGAGATAGACACAATATGATTATCACACCCGGATCACCATGGGTAGGAAGGGGGGGGGGTCTGTATCTTCTCTTTGATTACACCATTACGAACATAAGGCCGGGACCAGTTGACGTGCCACTGACAGTTCTCTGCTAGTCACAAGTCAACGCAACGAGCGTTACTCACAAGTGGAACTGCCAAGTGGGCATAGACGTGATTCAAAGCGCCCAGTTTGATAATATCATCAAGTCCTGCCACTCGCATTTCGAATTGTCTTCACCTCCAAACCACACACTCTCTAATACATCTTCTCTCAGGCGTATCCAGCAGCATCCAGAAACTCGCAGATCGCCTTCAGAACACTTCATACAGAGACGATACCATGCCCAAACGCGAGAAGAACCTCATTGGCGGATTGTCGAGGCGCGATGCCGAGAAGGCCATCACCTTCCTCCGATGTCTCAATCCCGAGATCCTCACTCTTCCACCCAGACAGCTCGTACGTTCTGCTGGTTGACAACTCACTCGGATCCTGATACTCAAAGGCTGACCTTGGTTCACACAGTTTGACATGAAGCAGTGGTCAGATATCAATGGCTTCAGCAGAAACGGTTACTTCAAGACTGGACACAGTAGTTGGTGGTACCTGCGCAACAAGATCCTGAAGTGGCAAGAGGACGGTTCCGATACCAATGGTGCCACAAGCAACGACCAGGAAGACGACAGCGTCGATTCGACTCCAAGCCATGAGACTAGCGTCGTTGATCAACGTGGGAATGGCAAGGGCGAGCGCAAGGGGAAGTCCACTGAGTTGACCAACTCCACAACCTTGAACCTGGATGATGACGAGTATGTGGCGGAAACTGTGCCAATGATGGCGCGAGTGATCGAGTTTGTCGACCTGGAGGCCATTGAGATTAAGGATGAAGACCAGTTCGAAGTTGATTGGCGGAGCCTTGAGCTGCACGAGCAATGTGTTGACGCCTGAGGTGACAGAGAGTTGGAAGTAGAGACACGTTGATTTGGTACAGATGCCAGACACTACTTCCTGTTGGGGTCTGAACCTATCTTGGAGCGGAGCGATGACTAGTGCTCGAAACTATCCTTGAATTAGCACGAGGCTGCTCTTTGTTATGTCCCAGTTTTCAATGTCTTTTTCATTTCACCTTTCACTATGTGCCTAACGAGTAGGCATTTACTATGCAAGGGAACAAACGCCAGGTAATTTGTCCCCTATCGTTGACAGACACCATTCCGTTGTGTATCGGCTCACCATTCACGGATCTCTCCGCCAGGCCCAATGAAACCAGGAGAAACCCACGACTTAGCATCCCTTGACAATGCTCTTACTTGTTCCTCATCTATCTCGATGCCCAGTCCAGGTCCAGAGAGAATATTGATATAGCCATCGGTGACACCCCAGACCTCGGGGTTATGGGTGTAGCTGGTGAGGTCTGGCCCGCCGGCATTGTAGTGTATCCCCAAGCTCATCTCCTGGATGGCGAAATTTGGACTGGAGCAGTCCACCTGACAATTCGCCGCCAGGGCTATAGGCCCCAACGGACAGTGTGGAGCAAGAGCCACGTCGTATGCTTCAGCCATAGAGGCAATACGCTTCATCTCGGATATGCCACCAACATGTGAGATGTCAGGCTGCAGGATATCAACGCAGCCAGCTTCGAGAAAGGGCTTGACGTCCCATCTGCTGTGGAGACGCTCACCAAGAGCTATGGGGATGCTGGTCTGGTCAGCCAGTGTCTTGATGCCCGCGATATGCTCGGACAAAAGCGGCTCTTCGACGAATAGCGGTCGATGCGGCTCGAGAAGTTTGACGAGCTGCTTGGCCATGGGCTTGTGTACCCGTCCGTGGAAGTCGACGCCAGCGTCCATGCCGAGTGCTTTGACTGCCTTGACGCGCTCGACGCACGAGTCCAGGGCACTGGGTGAGTCTAGCCACCCCAGGTCCTCGGTCGCGTTCATCTTGATGCAACTGAAGCCCTGTGACTTTCGTGCCTTCCTATGTGTCCTGATTTAGCCCGGGAAGTAGACATTGTTGTGTCATCGGGAACTTACGCTTCCTCAGCCACATTGCTGGGTCGATTGCCTCCTATCCATGCGTACACTTTTAGCTTGTCACGGACTTTGCCCCCAAGCAGTTGGTAGATTGGAACTCCAAGCTTCCGAGCTGTCAACGTATTAGTCAAAACCGGTATAGAACAGCGGTGCATTGTCGAACCTTTTAAGTCCCAAAGGGCGATGTCGATGCCAGCCAGGGCACTCATAAAGACTGGACCCCCTCTGTAAAAGGTGGTCCTCCATGACATCTGCCATATATGCTCAATATCGTCTGCCTCAAAGCCAATGTACCGATCAAACCAGGCGTCCAGGCAACCCTCCACGGCCTGCGTATGGCCCTCCAGCGACGCCTCACCCCAACCAATATTGCCTTCTTCGTCCGTGATCTTGACGAAGAGCCAGCGTGGTGGCACACGGAAATATTCCATAGTTGCTATCTTCCCCATCCTGAATGCGTTGTAGAACTCAATTGGTTTTGTTGGGGCGCAGATGAGTCTGGGAGAGGGTGAAAGGGATCCTGCAACACCGTGGGCACAATTGCGCCCGGAATGGTCAAGACCTCGAAAATTGGATCTCTAAAGTATTGGCTTATGGTCCCACCGATGCTGGCCGGTCTCAAAACTTACCCGGCAGTCAGTGCCGAGCGTTTTGACGATGCTACGGACAGTAAGGGGGTGAGTGGGCATGCCACATGCAGTTGACGTGCCGTGATCCGTGAATCGGACGGACGTTCAAGCCCCGTGACGTTATTCGGGCGAGTCGGCGATGCATGATGCAAGGAAAAGCTTACTCCTCCAGGACTGGTCCATCGTGTCGTCCATCAGGGAGCAACGGAAAAGCAATAGTGGGCTGATCACTTTTCCACCCGAAGTTACGGATTACTGTGTGTACGTATATGTACTATGTACGTTGACGTGAGGGGCAGAGATACGACTCCACCCTAGCAGGAGGAGCGCCCAAACCCCTAACCCTGTTATCTTCCAAGTTTGCCGTCAACCCCCCCCCCAACCCCGGGGATAAACAACCCAATCTTGACCGACGAATTACTACTTACTTGGTATCCAAAGGCATGAACGCAGAAATCTGCTTGTTTGAATATTTTCTATAGGACGAGCCGCTGCTTGTACTAATTCTATGGGCTTTCCCGGACACATTAGGCCCAGAAATGGGAGCGGAAATGTGTGTCAACCCGATCCCCATATCGAACCCTCCTCCAGACATCACCAGACGAGATAACGACGCTCTAAGCCTCCAGGCCACGAGCTTGCCTGTTCTTCTTCTTGAACTCGGCAACCGCCTTCTCCAGTACTTCCGGCTTTGCGTCTCCAAAGATGTTAACACCCAGCCTCGCCGGTAGGTTGTACCTGTGGTTGCGGTCGAGCGAATTGATCTTCTCCAAGGCATCCTGAGGCAGCTCGAAGACTAGACTCAAGTTAGCTGAATAATGTCCATACAAAGGGGAGGATTGACCGACCTTCGAAGTTCGACTTGATACGTGAAGGGGTGACTGATTTTGTGAGCACAACGATGCCGCGCTGGACGACCCAGCTCAGCACGACCTGCGCAGGCGTCTTTCCGAGTTTATCAGCCAATTCAACCACAGCCGGGTCATCAATGGCCCTATTTCAACATTAGCCAGCCATTCATTTATCGGTCTGGATATTCAGTACTCACATTGGGGCGCCATAGATGTTGTTGCCAAGCGGGCTGTAGGCTTGGACTACGATCCCCTGTGACAATGTCAGCCGCGTCACCTCCTGGTGGTTTTATTCTCAACTTACCTTATCCTGGCACCATTTCACCAGGTCTGGTTGCGCAAAGTAGGGGTGGAGCTCGACCTGGTTCACAGCCGGCTTGATCTCAGCGGCGTCCCAGATCTCCTCAATCTTTGCGATAGAGAAGTTGGAGACACCAATGGTCTTGAGCTTGCCCTTCTTCACGAGGGCCTCCATGGCCTTCCACGTCTCGATGAGTGGCACATCAATAATTTGCATACCAAATGTCTCCTCGTCGATGGGGAAGCGTTCGGTATCATTGATGCGGGGGAAGGACACTGGCCAGTGAATCTAGAACAAGTCAGTTCTTGAATTCCAGGCGAACAAAAGGGCAGCAGGCATACGAGGTAGAGGTCCAAGTAATCGGTCTGAAGGTCCGCCAGACTGATGTCCACCGCCTTCTCGACATCTTCAGCTTTGTGATGAGTGTTCCAAAGCTTACTGGTCAACTGTGACACCAAAAGCTGTTAGCGATATGTACCTCGATCTTCAGCGGCTGCCTGTCCGGCACGGTGACAACTGACGAAGATGTCTTTTCGGGGCACACCAGATGCCTTGATGCCCTCGCCAACCTCTTTCTCATTGTCATAAACAGCAGCGGCATCGACATGACGATACCCAGATTTCAGGGCGACCTCGACAGCATTCTTGACCTCATTTGGCTTGGATTGCTTGCGACATTGTTAGCACTGTCCCCTCCTTGCCACTGGAGCCCAGAGCGAGAACTCACCCAGGTGCCCAGCCCCACGGCAGGGACGGTTAGCCCGTTGTTGAACTTGAAAGACTCGGTAAGAGGCATGATGAACCAACGGAGCGATCTGCGTGCAAATAGAGTTTCGGTCAAGTCTTCACAGAACCGAAGAGAGCGCTCTTGTAGCGCTTTCTCCCGGTGGTGACGCCCGAGGGTCTGAGGCACGCGAGTGTGACCCGTATCACATCATCACGAATGCATACGAATTGTGGGTACGACCACGGCTATGCGTCTGTTATCCGGTCGGAAATGCCTTGACCCAAATATCCACTCAATCCGGAGAGCATGACCGGAGAGCGTCACGGCCGAGGTCGGGAAGTGAGGGGAGTCCGGTCTAAGAGTACAAGTCCCTACCGATGTGTGGAGTTGATCCCGGTGCATCTCGGCACGCAATACCCCGAGGGCCAACTCATGACGGTCCACCTTCTGTCTTCTCACGGACGACCTCAAAACATTATTTTTTTTAGAATGATCATTGAAGGGGACTACTCATTTCATCATTTCCCGTTGAGCAAAGAGTAATAGCCGATCAGACAAAGATGTCACCCTTTGTAACCAGCCCTCCCACGGGAGTCTTCGTCCCAGTTCCTACCTTCCTTCAGCCGGCCTCCGCCTCTTCAGGATTGCAACCGAAGGTTGATGTCGAGACACAAACCAAGCACTCCATCTTCTTGGCCAAGAATGGCATTCGTGGGCTAGTCCTCCTTGGATCAACGGGAGAGGCAGTACATCTGAACCGCCAGGAACGCTTCGACCTTGTTGCTGGCTGCAGGAAAGGTCTCGACGATGCTGGATTTCCCGATTATCCCATCATGGCTGGTGTCCTCACGAACGGCATAGATGAGACGTTGGAATGGCTGCAGGACTACGCCAAGGCCGGAGCGCAATGGGGTCTTGTGCTCGTTCCTGGCTACTTTGGACCGGCGGGTACTCAGGCCAATATCAAGGAGTGGTACACCATCATTGCAGACAACAGCCCCATTCCCATTTTGATGTAAGCCAAAGACTAGAAGACAGGGGTTCAAGGCCCAGTGGTGCTGACGATGCTCACAGATACAACTATCCTGGCGTAACCAACAATGTCTTGGTCACCCCTGAAACATACACTGCTTTGGCCCAGCACCCAAATATCGTCGGATGCAAGATGTACGCGGGCCCCTTCCGACTTCAGGTGGTTATGCTCAAGCTCACATGACACAGGTCACACGGTAACGTGTCACACCACGTCCAGGTCTCCCTAGACCCGGCAATAGACCACAACAAATTCAGGGTCTTCAGTGGCTTTGGCCAGCAGCTGGGACCAATCGTCTTCTTCGGAGCAGCAGGAGTAATCGACGGGCTGGCAGCCATCTACCCCAAGACCGTAGCCCGGCTCATGACCCTTGCAGAGAAGAGGCCCATCGAGCAGGAGACACTTGCCGAGGTGCAGAGACTTCAGTATGTGGTCAGCAAGGCAGAAGAGTACATCGGCAAGACGGGTATAGTGGGTATCAAGGAGGCTGTGTTCCGCGTCACCGGCTTGGGCACGTTGGAGGGCGGCCGGCTGCCGCTGAAGGGCAAACTGCCGGATGGGGAGTGGGAGACGCTGCGGGAACTGTACTTGACTGATGTGGAGAAGTCAGAGAACAGCCTTTAAGTCTCTGAAGGTACATCTCAACCTCAAATGTGCAGGTCAGTTTGGCTATGAGGCCACGAGTCTACTTCGATGTATGATGATTGTCAAGCGTTGATCATCAACAACATGCTTCTGTGGCAGTGATACTGTGTATACTCTTGATGCGTTTCACAAGCATGTGAAGTAAACGTTAGTGGTAATAAAAGACTAGCCTTGTTCCGACCGTTCGAAATTGGGCTGTTATGTGAAGAGGTTCAAATGTTGCAGGCTCAACACCCATTTGGAACGACGTCCCACACTTGGGGTGCATATGTCCACTTGACCCTGTCACAACAACCAGTTTGGCTACCATGAACTCTATAGCTCAGCAGCATGGTGCTAATACCTCACCTATTAAAGCTTAAACATCATTTGATTCGGAGATCCGCCGTCCAGAACAATCCGCCACCCGTTCTCAACGAATATCCGAACCCACTATGCATCACGTGTCTGCCTCAGAAAAAGGATTCGTTACCAAGGAAATTGTCGATATTTCCAAACCCAGACGTGACCTTGAATCGAGTTAGCAACGTCATAACATCTGATTACGGCCATGAAAACAAAATTTACCATGGAATCAAAGGCTCCCCATCCCGATATTTCGTATACCGATTGTCCTGGAGTTGTCTCGAAATTGGCTGCATCAGTCCTATTCTCTGGGTCGAAATCCTGCTCCATAGCAACACTAGTATCCACTACATTTCTCTCGCGCTGTATGAGCTCATTCTGCCGTGAAGTAGTCTCTGTCGAATCCTCGCCACTGAAGTTCCTCTGTGGGTTTCTCGATATCTGTACCACTTCATTTCGCAGTTCTTCCAAGACCAGACAGTATCTCTCTGCCAGCGAGCCTTCCTCGGCGATCATTGACAACTGAGCCTGGCACTGGACTGCAGCCGTCAGACAGTCATGAGGGGATCGGGCTTCTGAGATGGCCTGCTTCTGGACTGTATATACATAAAGTACGACACACGCACAGAATGCGTAATACGAGGTAAACTGACCCGTGTGTTGTTAGATCAAGCCTGCAGAGAAACGACCAGGATCGACAAAACAGATTTTTAACTTACCCAGAAAGCTTTGAACATCATCTCGGTATCAATAAGTCGGTTTACCAAGCTACATATATTCAAGGCGGCGTCTAAACATTCCTCAATGCCCTCTTCCACCGCGGCAACATGTGAAGTCGATTCTCTTGCCAGGCTGCTGCCGCCTCGCCCACGTCTAAGCTTTCTCAAGAGGAATGGTCTGAACGTGAGAATTGTGGCATGCCAATATGCTGCGTTCAAAACATTCCGTTGACGTTGATATATCGGAAGAAGCAAAGACGTCTTGATCTTACAGGGGTCCAAGAAGTCTTCCAGCTCCATGCGCCATTGCTTTAATTGTTGGGAACACTGTAAAGTGAGTTCCAGGCGAGAGGAGGTGGTCATGGGCCGGATTGGATACAAATCTCGCAGGATCTGGTCAATGATCCGAGCCAGTTTGACATGTGCTAGTGCCGCAACCATCACGGGCTGACTCTGGTCCAGTTGCGTCCTTAGACCAATCGAACACAAATGTGGATCATCGATGCATGATGGTAATTGTTGATCGATGTCCTCTTCGCGGAAAGTGCGTGGCCTTCCAAGAGAGGCGGCCAGGTATTTGTCCAGAGTGTAGGAGCACCAGAATACCCTTCGACGACACTCCATTTCAATCCTCTCAGAGGTGGCTGAAGCTTCCACTCTAGTTCCTCGATTCAAACCGATCGCCAGGGCTAGGTGTGCTGTTGTGCCGAACAGGCTCCAGCAATGGTTGATACGAGAGCGAGAAAGGAGGTAAAAGCATTGTGCCAATCTAGCCTGTACGCTGGCGAGGCGGACAAGCCCCCGCTCCTTTTTTAGTTGTTGCTCGGAAGCGAGGAAATACCGAGAACTCATATCTGTGACAGCCGCGTTGCTGGATACAGAGGCCGGTAGATAGAGGCTGGCTTGAGCGAAGACCATGAAAAGAACAGCAACCCTCGCTGGTGCTTCATCGGTACTGTCCATATTTCCAGACGTAGCATAGAGCTCTTCAAACCATGTCTCCACGGTGGGCCGGTGTAGGTATCGATGTGTTGGAACTGCAAAGTCAAAGTACTTGTCCAACAGCTGTTTTGTGTCTTCCCTTGGTGGAAGAAGGAAAAAAGAGGTGTCCAAATCCGGAAGTGGTGCATCACCGAATGTGAATATCGATGAGGTTTGAGGGAGTTTCAAAGTCTCAAAGACCCTTTTTTGGGCCCGAATCAGGAATGAGGCTCCTGATGCTGGACCAACATAGTGCCCCTGCTGGTCCGTCTGAGAAGGTTCAGGAGAAGCACCGGGTGAAATCGTATCGACTATGAGATTAGGTCGAGCTGGGACTTCCGTGGATTGCTTCATAGTATTGCTGACTTCTGGAGACGTTGTCGTGCTTGTACTGTTGTCCCATACAATGGACGGAGCCCGGCCCCTGGCATAAAAGACATCATACGAGCAACGGTTGCCCTTCCTTACGCATACCTCACAGGGCAGTGTACCGGTGCATCGGATCTTTTGTCTGATCTTGGATATCAGTCTACGAAGAAAGGAAGGAAACATTGTGAAAGAATGTCTGGTAGTCACAAACAGTGATCAAGGAGCTGTTGCACCAGGTCATGCCATGTGGCAGCCTTGGTGTTTCTCAATGCTCCAGCCCGTACTCAAGGAAGCAGAGCAATGGAGTAGTACTCATTACCGCCTGCAAATTGAAAACTCAAATAAGAAGCCGTGAAATGTACTTACCGCTTGCATTGGTCGCATGCCCGTGTGACCCTGACCCTCTCCTTTGTCCTTTTCCGACCGCTCCTCCGCTGTGGTTGCTGCGAGGGCATCTTAGACGGAGCAGTGGAATCCATATTGTCGCCCGATAAGTTCTCCTTGGCGTTTTGCTTGAGCGAGGATCGAAAGAGCGTGCTGCAAGGGGGCAGTGATATGCTTATCCAGGACTGAACGTCGCTGACGTAGTATCTTACCTAGGTAGAGTCCACCTACTGTCACAAGGTGTTCGGAAAATGGCGCCTTATCCGAAGTCGACGAGGGTTGCGGCTCGAAGGACCCACATCACACCACCTCGATCTCGGAAACGTATTTCCGGGATGCAGGCATGTCACGATCAGGTCCTTTCCCCAAAGAAGACCACCATCGCGGTTCGGCCGCTCGAACTGGGTGTTGTACATGGCTCCCATACCAACGCCGGCGCTGCGGTCATGTACTGCGGACTGTTACATGGGTCCAAGATGGGACTGGTCCATTTACAAGACTCTTGTATTTAAGAGCAAAGATTCTTTCCCGTCTTCCTGATATGTTCGATTTTAGCCGCAAGTCCATACTTCTAGCCGGAAACTACACAGCCAGAACAATGTCTGTCGCAACCCAACATGTGCCGGCCTTGCTACCCCTGAACGGGGTCCACGAGCCACCTAATGGCCACACAGAGCCCGGGGCCACAACTGACAACCAAGTTGTCACAGTCACTGATTTGCTGTTGAACAAGGTCCGGGACACTCCAGATGCAGTCTTCATTCAGTATCCTGCCACAGCGAAGGGTAAGAGTGACTATGTGGGATACACTGTCACCGATATTGATCGGCTGGCTGACGAAGCTGCTCGACAATATGTAAAAAGGGGCCTCAGACCTGAGGTAAGCGATTTCCATATAAAACACTGGCGATTGATGCGTTCTAACCTATGACACAGCCTAAATTGGACAAGTGTGAGGTAATTGCTTTACTGTCGCCGTCCAACCTCGACTATGTTGCTTCAATATTCGCTTTGACTCGAATGGGATTCACAATACTTCTTCTGTCCACCAGACTTTCCACAGAGGCCTATGTGAATCTGCTCCACTTGACCAAGTGTAGGAAACTCGTTTTCGGAAGCAGTTTGAAAGCCATCGCAAATGAGATCCAGGAACAGTCTTCGTTGTCATCATTCGAAATAGTTGCCAAGGATGAGTATGACCTCGACCGGCCATCTGGTCTTCGCTTCCCTTATGTGCGGCCTCCGAATGCATCTCAGCAACTATCTTTCGTAAGTCTTCATCAATGGAGAATTCATATCACACCAACTTACCATTCCAAAGATCATCCACTCTTCAGGGTCTACCGGATTGCCAAAACCAATTTTCCAGACCCATTCCGCCTGCATCGCAAATTATTCTAGCGGCATTCCCTACAGGGCGTTCTTGACCCTGCCGCTGTATCACAACCACGGAATATCCGTCACATTTCGTGGTTTGATCGCGGGAAAGAGGATCTCGATGTATAACGGAAATCTGCCGTTGGCTGGGAGCACGCTTGTGGACGCTCTGAGAGCGACTCAGGCCGAGAGCCTACACTGCGTTCCCTACGCGTTGAAGCTGATGGCAGAGACCGAGGGCGGAATAGAGGAACTCAAGAAACTGAAGCTCGTCATGTACGGAGGAAGCAGCTGTCCTGATGAACTCGGAGACCTGTTGACCGAAGCTGGAGTTTATGTGGTGGGACAGTACGGATCGTAAGTCGTCACCTGGGCAGTCAATACCCTCTTACCCGGTTACAGATTCTGACCATACACACGCAGCACGGAAACGGGACAGCTCATGACATCGTTTCGTGATCCGGAGGACAAGGCATGGAACTATATGCGGCCATTCTCTGCGACGAAGAAATACATACAGATGGTTCCTAGGGGCGCCAACACGTATGAGTGCATGGTAGCTGACGGCCTTCCATCCAAGACGACGTCGAACTCCGACGACCCTCCCAATTCTTACTATACCAGGGATACGTTCACCCCTCATCCAACCATCCCTGATGCCTGGAGGTATCTGGGCCGGCTCGATGACAGAGTGACCCTAATGAATGGGGAGAAAGTTTTGCCTATCCCTTACGAGCACACCATCAGACAGCACGACCTGGTGCAAGAGGCTGTGGTGTTCGGTGTGGACAGAGCTGTCCCGGGTCTGATGGTAGTACCAAGTGAGAAGGCAGTATCGATGTCCAAAGACGAGATACTCAAAGCACTGATTCCGAATATCGAACTCGCAAACGCAAGAGCCGAGGAGTTCGGACGAATCTCTCCTGAGATGATTGAGATTCTACCTCCCGGAACAGAATACCCAAGGACTGATAAGGGTACTGTGATTCGGGCTGCATTTTACAAGAAGTTTGAACGACAGATCGACGATACTTACGACCGCTTCGCAAGACCTCAAACAGTCCTCCGTGCGCTCGAGTATGACGAGTTGTTGCAGTACCTCATGGACCTGTTTCGAGACAAGATGGGCAAACCAGAACTGGAACCGACGACAGACTTCTTCGAGGCCGGCGTTGATAGTCGCCAGGCGATAACAGCGCGGGCCCAAATCACCCGAGAGATTGACGTGGGAGGCAAGCCTGTTGGGTCCAATGTCATTTTCGAATATCCCAATGTTGAAAGGCTTGCCAAGCATCTGTGGTCACTGAGGACGGGGTCCGTGGAGGCTGAGGATGATGAGATATCTGAAATGGCTCAGCTGATTGAGAAATACTCCAAGTTCGATGCCAGAGCCCCTGGTCAGATTACACCAGACGGCGAGACTGTGGTAAGTTGCAGGTTCATCAACCTACGGTTCAAATTTCAACTGACGCCTTTTCCCAGCTGTTGACTGGAGCCACTGGAACTCTCGGGGTGCACATCTTGGCACAACTCTTGAGAGAGCACCCAGTGAAGCATGTATTTTGCCTCGTGCGGGCCAAATCACAAGAGGCGGCCAAGACCCGGGTCCTCTCAACAGTGGAGGCGAAGCGTATTCCGCTGCTGAATGAGGATGAGTTGTCCAGAGTCTCCTTCCTACCCTCAGACCTGAGTCAACCCTCTCTGGGCCTCGACCAAGATACGTTGGAGAAAGTCCTGCAAAGTCTCACGGTGGTCATTCATTCGGCCTGGGCTGTCAACTTCAACCTCGGCGTCCGCAGCTTTGAGTCTCAACACATCAGGGGCGCTCACAACCTCATCAGTTTGTGTCTGAAGACCAATACCGTCCGCCCGGCGCGATTCTATTTCTGCTCGTCCATAGCAGCCGCTGCCGGGACGCCGTTGCCCGCAACCATTGAGGAGTGTCACATCGAGGACCTTTCCCATGCGCAGAACATGGGCTACGCTCGTTCCAAGTTAGTCACTGAACATGTTGTCAAAGCTGCTGGTGAGACTACAGACATGACAGCTTCAGTCTTGCGTATTGGTCAGATTGTTGGAGACTCTCGCCATGGCTTATGGAACACCACCGAAGCGATTCCGCTGATGATCCAGAGTGTGAGAACACTCGGTGCATTACCGACACTTGATGAAGTAAGGCCCTCTGTGCATTGTGCCTAACTGACTTTTGAGTACTAACATGGCTCGCAGACGCCCTCATGGATGCCAGTCGACCTAATAGCCAGGGCAGTCGTAGAATTGTCCGGCATAGGGAGGACAGAGGACACAGGACCGGGCGCATCAACTGTTTACAACGTCCAGAACAGCAAGCTATTTCACTGGACTCAGGACCTCCTTCCGGCTCTTAAGGAGGCAGGCCTTGACTTCGAGGCGGTCCCGCAGCGCGAGTGGGTGGACCGGCTGCGCAGGTCGGACCCGGACCCTGTAACCAACCCTACTATCAAATTGGTGGACTTCTTCACAGAGAAATACGACAACGATAGACCGGCTAGAAGAGGGCTTGTATTTGTGACTCGGAAAGCAGAGGCGGAAAGTGAGGCAATACGGGGTGGTTTCGACGTGATACAGAACGGTTTGGTGGGGAAGATGGTGGATTGCTGGAAGACTCAGTGGTAAACCCTGGATGGCAGCAAGCTCGGGTAACAAGCTCTCATGCATGTGCTACATGACATGCTATTCCCGTTAAATGACAGTCATGCACTTTCCTTGAAATTAAAATGTTGGGTAGTAAATGGAGACCAGACCCCGTGTTGCTTCTCGTCTTTCAGGTGGGGAGAGGAACGGCCCTTATGTGACCGTGACAAGAATGGCTAGCTCGGACGACTTATTGCAACCCACGATCGATCATCACTGTACAGATGTCCATCCGCCACGGCTCTTCGAACGATCTTGGTGATACTAGTGAAACTTCATTTACGGAACAAGTTCTCAATTGGCGGTTTTCCATTCTAGGCGATGGTTTCCACCAAGCATATTAGATGCCGTTTATGGACTCGGAGTGTTGCCAGCAAGATTGCCACCCAGATCTGAGTAGAAGCAAGCTCACTTCTACGTGAATATCCGCATTCAGATATACATTCCAAGGAAGGCGTGACATTCCAGTTTCATATTTGCTTGCTTCAGCATACAATAACCAGCCAAACGTGGTTATATCATTTGAACAACAAGGAGAAACATACGCTGGCTTAGGCACCTCATTCGACCTTCGGTGCCGTCCCTTGCTAACCGAACCCAGAACCCCAAATCAGGTAACTCTTGAACTCGCTTAGTCCGATGCTGTGATGTCTGCCAATATATACTGCAGTGACTGATGCAAGGTATTCTGTGTTTGGGAGACCCACGAGGTTTATCCCAGCCCACCAAGAGGTAGGTGAAGGTTTCACAACCCACAATGATGCCTCATTCGTGGGAAATACAGTCCGACTGAGTAGACAACAGCATTTTGATATTGAGGAAAACACAATACTGTGGACTGCGTTATGGAAACAGTCTGGTGAATTCTATGTCGACCATGGCACTATAAAGGGAAGGACTCTGCTACCTGAAGATAGCTACGAGGACAGTACATAGGTCCGTCCAGCAGACTTTCACTGAACCTCAACTACCCCATAACCTACAAAAAATGCATTTCATCTCCATCCTTGGCTTGTTGCCAGTCGTTCTGGCTTGCACAAACCCTGAATCGAATGCCTGTGCTTCGTATCTGTCTGCCAACACGGCCACGGCATCTGCCTTCTGTGCTACGTTCACCCAGTCCGCCGTCACTGCCGTGGCCGGTCTTCCAACCTGGGCCTCGTATTGCTCCAACAAGCCGAGTTCCATTTCCAAGGAGTGTACCTGCCTCAACCCTGCGACAGCTGCAGCTACCAGCACGACCAAGGCCTCTACGACGTTGAAGACGAGTACTACTGTCATCGCCACATCGACCGGGCCGGCCACAACGGCAACCAACAGTGCTTGTAGTGCTTCGGCAGTGGATGCTCTCGTGGGCTATGGTGCCGGGACTACAGGTGGTGGTAGTGGAGCAGGCACCACGGTGACATCGTGTGCTGAACTTGAGGCTGCTATTGCCAATGCCGGCGTCATCACCATCTCTGGTGTTCTGGACGGGTGTGGTGTCCTCGACCTCTTGAGCGACACAACTGTCATTGGCTCAGGGTCTGGTTCTGGTGAGCCACTAACGCTTTTCTTAGACGTACATCTCTCAAAGAGGTAGACGTGAGCTGACACTATGCGTCTAGGCTTGACCGCCGGAGGCTTCCGTGTCAAGAAGGCGAGCAACGTGATCATCAGGAATCTGTACATGCACGACCCCCCTGAAAAGGATGATTTGATCCAGATTCAGTATTCCACGTATGTCTGGGTCGACCACTGCGACCTTTCAACAGACGGTCTGGTCGGGGATAAAGACTACTATGATGGTTTGTTGGACATCCAACATGTAAGTGACACACCTGTACGGTCAACCTGAGCAGACGACTAATAATATGGTACACCAACAGGCTAGCGATTTTATTACTGTTTCGTGGACCAAGGTAAGTTGCGTCTGGACTTCAACCTGATGAAGGTTATTGGCTAACGAATATCTAGTTCCATGACCACTGGAAGGTAAGACGGCCAAGCACTGATCGTGTGTCGCCCAATAGACGAAAGCTAACACTGTGGACAGGGCTCTCTCATTGGGCACTCTGACAACAATGGTGACCAAGACACTGGCTACCTTCACGTCACGTATCACCACAACTCCTGGGTCAACGTGAACTCGCGGCTTCCGTCGATTCGCTTTGGCACAGGCCACATCTACAGCTCGTGCTACGAAGACAACCCAACCTCGGGCATCCACTCTCGAATGGGCGCACAGGTACTCGCTGAGGAGAACTACTTCCTGAATACTCAGCTCGCCATCGTTACGGACATCGACAGCGACGAGGACGGCTACGCCATCGACAGAAACAATATCTTCGTCAACAGCACCGAGGAGATCTCCCAGGTGGGGAGCTTCACACCGCCGTATAGTTACACGTAAGTATGTCCCTATATTCTTCAAGACTGAACACTAATTGTCGCATATCATAGACTCGATCCTGCATCATGTATATGCGACCTGGTTAGTGCGAATGCAGGGACCGGTGTCATCGCTTGAGAACTCACCAATGGGTTCTTGCGCGTGGGATCTATTCAATTTTGGGAACGTTGATCTTTATTGGGCCACATGTTGCAATTGATTATCATGGAAATTGGGATTTTCGGACCATTAGCCCAGCAGATACATCCATGCACTCTTGGGTCAGTAGTACGAGCAAAGATCAATCTATTCATGCATCAAGTCCCGTTGCCCTGATTGTCACCTATCTAGTGTTCTCAAGCATAGTCACATCGATACTAATAGCGAAGGTCCTGTTCTTCAGGATCGTATTATCGTATCTAGTAAGGACCCCTGGTATGGTAAGTGGAAGGCAGTCAGAATGAAATGATTGGTGACATATCATGAAATGTTTGTGAAGGTCTGATATTCCAGGTCGTTAGGGTTATTCGAACTGGGTAATAAGGGCAACTTCAGCCAACAAAGGAGACACGACCAGTAGTTAGCCTATCCTTCCCAAGATCTCCGCTAGTGTCCAAACACTCAATCAGAGACATACGACGTGGAAGAAGCGCTCGATGTCCCAGAATCATCAGATTCATAGTCGGAGTCATCGGTGAAGATATCCTTCAAGCAACCCTCGCTTACAACATCCCTCAAGGTCGTGAACTCCGCCAGAAGATCATCAATGGTGACATTCTTGGCCTTCTCCAGCTCCTCTACAAAATCAATGAACATGAGCTGCTTGTCTTCCTCCTCGGTAATCGCAAACCTCTTTCTTTTTCTATGAACTTTCACTCGTCGTTCACTTTCAGGGGTCTTTGGGGCAAGGCGAACAATAGGATGGCCAGGTGGCTGTTGCGGTGGTGGGAATCCCAGTCCAATTGGGCGAGATACCGAATGGTGGGCAGGATAGCCCGGAAGGCCTCTCATACCTCCAAATAGTGTAGCAATTTGATAATCGAGATTCATCTGTGGTGCGGGCCCATTACCCGTTCGCATTATGTCTAGGAGGCGTGCTCGTTGATGAGGTGTCGAGCGAAGGTTGGTTGGGTACGGGACGGTCAGCGGCCGCGGCCGCATCTTCATAGTGACCGTTTCACCGGGCTTAATGGTGCTGCTCCAGAGACCAGGGAGGATAATATTGTCACTTGAGTCGAAGATATCATAGTGACCATCCAAAACATATACCCCAACCCCGGGCACATATCCCGTAGCCTCTATGATTGTAGCTTTCATACCCTTGAGGCTAGTCAGTGCCAAGTGAATACCTTGAAGTAAAGACAACAATGTACTTACGCTCCATTTTCGGCAGGTCTCGAACGGAATCTTGTATGTCCTTCCCAAGACGTCCTTGAAAACGACGGGCGGCTTCTCCTTAAGAATGGAAAAGAAAACAAGCATGAAGGGGTCGTCATCACCGGTGTTGTACTCTTGGAAAGCCACACAGACTCTTTTGCAGTTCTGGCGTTGATTTACCTCAAAGACAACTTGTCTGATGATCGACTGGACACGGGTCCCCAAGGCAATATAACGGTCCCAAGTCGACCCTAGCTTCTCTTTGTCCTTGACGACCTTCTCCAGGCCATAGTGGAGACGCCTGTGGCCGAATGGGACCTTGATAGGTGTGATGGGAAAATTGGTCCGGTAGCCGCTATATGTCTGAAGTGTGTAGGCCTCCAGGATTTCGCTCTCCCAGTCCTTTTTAAACTTGTCATCTTTACCGAAGATACTCTGTATCCAATCAGACCTGAGGGATGGAAACTTCAAGTTCAGATGAGCACTGGGGCTGAAGGAAAACGAAGTCTGCGCCGGCTTGCCTATGAGTGCAACCTCCGTCTGCGTTGACTCTGCAGTCCCTTCTCTGATAGGTTTCTGCTGATCTGTGACTGGACCATTGCTCTGTGGCAAGGAGCCCCCTTGAACAGTGGGCTTTCGTACGGGGGTGTCTACGGTGCCTTTCTCGGCGAGTTGTATCAGTTAGCCTAAATCGTATGCAGAGGGTGAGCACGATAGACTCGCTCAGGGTATACTCACTTTGGTCGACCTGCGTAGTCTCAGGGTCAGGCTTAACGACAGAGTTTTCATTCTTTGAGGCCTCTTGGCCGTCCACAGCCGTGCCCATCGAGGTTTCCGTTATCTGAGAGGCCGCGTCGCTTATTTCGGATGAAGAATTCGTGCAATTGACCTTTGCTTCAAACTCCCAAAGCCGCTGGGCCTTCATTTGACATTCAGCTCGCTGTCCGGTATACTTGATTTGCTCCTTTCGCAGTAAGTAAATAGTACTGCGTCCCAGGAGCTCTTTTTCAAAGGCTCCTGCCTCGCGTTCACCAGAGCTGCAAACAACGTCAGTCAGATATCACCCTGGGAGACAGCAAGAGAACTTCATGCCTGGTCTGAATCCCAGCAAGCTTGATCATGTTGAGTAGGACAAGCAGGCTCATTCCTACCCATTCCAGTTGCGCTTCGCAACGACCGATACGCAGACCAACCCATTCTCGATTTTCATCCCTCCTATACAGCTTCCGCAGAATGCCGATAGAGTCTAGGGAAGATGGGTCCGGAACTGGGCCCTTGAGTACTTCATCCTTGAGATTTGCAGCGCTGGGGCTCTCCTCCGATATCTCGTCCCTGTCTGCTGCCTTCTGCAAAAGTAGCATGATCGTCTTGTAGAGCAAGTCGCACTTGGCAGCGAGGGTCTTCACCTCTTGAAGACCCCTCTGTGAGAGTTTGCATGTAGGATGCCCGAGAGCTGTGGGGTCGTCCACTTGAATCAAGCCTTGAAGCTCATGCAGCGGACCAGTTGTACTGTCGATGATACGCAAGTCCAAATCAAGAGGATTAGTTGTCGTCCTGACGAGATTTGCGAGATTCTGGCCAAAGGCCGCTATATCTCGAACCGAGATTCCTGGAATGGTCGCCATCCTGCTAGGTCTTGGAGGCTTTAGGATCAGATTGAGGGCCTAGAGAGAAAGGACCTGAGGGGCATTGCCATAGTCATGAGGAGAAATGCACAACTACTGAGGAATATATGCAACTCAAGTAACAGGGGACGAATTGAGGCTGGCAACACGCTTGGGCTCATTGCAGTATCCTAGCTCTGCAGGCAATGGCGCCGGTCATTGGCAGCTTGAGCATTATCAAGGCTGCGAGATGCAGTGTTACAAGTTGTAACCTGAACCAGCTAACATTTCCTGCATTAAAACACACTTTGGATAAGGCCCAACGAGTCAAGTGCAAACACGTCGAGAAGTCGACAATGCGCCCGTCACGGCACGATGCCAGAGTCCGAGGGCACCCAAACCACTGCAGCTGCCTACCCACCTACATATGCCGTGCGACGATATTTCAAGTCCTAAGCTGCATGAAACCTCCTCATCCATTGCTTAAAACCTGATAACACGGAAAGGTGCATAATTTGCAATGATTTATAAGTGAGAGTATAGGGGCCTGATATATTGGCCAACAATCTATTGGCTGTGCTGTTGCTGGCTGCCTGATCAGCTGCAATGCCGTTGTATGGTTACGGATCTTCAAAAGTATGTACAGTGAAAGTGGTGAAACATTGTCAAGGCTTCGTAGCAGCGATTGGTCGAGGGTCCATACCCCCTCACCTTACGGATACAGTGCATTGATAGCGTCGACGTGGTCCGTAACCATACAGTCCCAGTTGGTGCCATTGAAAAACACCGTGTTGCCGTCTTGCGAGGCTACGAGAACGAAAGTCAGTATCTGCCGGAAATAGGACGAGATTGGAGTCGCGAGACATGTTCCAAGAGTACAGCATTTGTTGCTCCCGGATTAGGTATGTCTCGGGAGTAAAGAAACCACCAACGGGGGAAGTTATCCTTTCATCAGATTTACTCACTTTGAGAGTTGGAGCTAGGCAGGGTGTCGCCATACTGCCAGAACAGATCGCCTGCAATGCCAGTGGTGTTGAGAGCTGTCTCCTGCCAGGGGTTTTCGATTGTGCAGTTGTTACCACCGCCGTACTCCTCCAATAAGCAAGGCTTTCCTGCAGCGACGCAGCCCGCTCCGTGTGTGGATACCCACAGGTCACCCCAGCTGTATGGCTGGCCCCCTTTTATTGTGCGTTAGCCATGTTTAGTGCATCACATGCTAGACCAGTGTCGACTTACAGCTATCGGGGTACAAATGAAACGTAGCAAAGTCCAGCGTTGTGATGTTGAGGTTGTCGGCCCAAACGTAGCCGCCGGCAGAGGTAGTGTATGGGTAGCTGCCATCACCTGCATCAAGAGGCCCGAAGCCCTCGTCGCCAATGGTCACCATGTGGTTAGAGTCCAGAGACTTGATGTACTCGGAGGTATTCTTAGCCCAGTTGTAAATCACGGATCTACTCAGACGTCAGTATCAAGCCCTCAAGTATATCCTTGGTAACAAACACCCCCTCCACCAAGTCCGGATACGTACGTATCGCAACCACTGCACCTCGGCTCATTTGCCAGCTCCCAAGAGAAGACCGCCGTGGAGGTCTTGTACCGGCTGACAACAGCCTCGATATACTTCTGGTACTGAGCCTGAGAAGTCTCGTCAGTGAACCACGTTGTGGCAGAACCACCGAAAGCGGACACGTAAGCCGCAATGCCGCCGTAGTCGCTCCAGTTGTTGACGAAATTGATAATGAGCTTGAGGCCGTGGGTCTCCGCGGAAGCAACGACAGCATCGAGCCGCTCCAGGCCATCAGCCCCAGTGTTGATAGTGGAGTTGTCCGCCGACAGCTTTTGATACCACACGGTTCCCGAAGACGGGATGGTAGTCACGTCGTTGAAGCCCCAAACGCGCACAATCTTCAGGTCGGCGCTGGCAATGTCCGAGAAGACCTTGTCGATGTCTTCGTCCTCGGTCAGGAACCCGCACCAGTAGCAGTTAGTCCCCGCGTAGTACTTCGTGACGCCATCGATGTTGAAGAACAGTCCGTCCGTCTTGGCGAAGGTACCAGTAGAAGTCCCAGTCGAGGCGGGAGCGGAGGACGTCTTCGACGAGGTGCTCGACGCCTTGGGCGTCGTCGTTGGGGTAGAACTACCCGATGTTACAAACCTCAACCTAGAAGTCTGCAGCGTTGAAGGACGCAAAGAAACTACTGACGATACACTAGTCTTCGAAGTCGTCTTCAGAGACGATGAACTCGTAGTGGTGGTCTTCACCGCTGAGCTCGTAGAGGACGTCTTCACGGACGATGAACTCGCCGCCGTCGCCGAGGCGGTACCCGGAACGCATTGTGCGTAGTACGGGTTATACGATGTGCAGGTGTAGCCAGCTGTGCAGCTTGTAGAGCCTGCAAAGCCGGAGCCACCGCACTGGCCGTAGGGGGATTGTTGAGCCGCGACGGTTGCGGCCAGTAAGGAGAAGGAGGATACCAGACCCTTCATGGTGAATAATATGTACCCAGAAACCAAAAAAGCAATGTCCAGAAAAAATGCCTGAGAAAGGGTTCGTTGGATCAGACACCCTCGAGAAGAAGGGGAATGGGTTTATATGGCAGATCGTGTCTTATAGTCTCCTAGGTATGTGGATACGGACTATATGGTCAGGTTCTCCACACGCTTGTTTCCTTCAAACGAGCCCTTGTCCTCTCCTTTTTGTCCACAGAGCTTCTTAGATCCCTTGCGCCATTCAAATGTCCGCCGGCTCCGTGGTGCCGTTTTCATCCTACAACTCATAGCTAGGAGCGAAGTGGACGGCTCCGTTCCCTTTATGGCCGGCCAAGGTAAGCAATTTCGAGTTGTCGGAAGGGCAGTCCACGCCCTGACGTCCAAAAAGACATGCTTGGAAGCCAGGATGTCCACCAATGATGTGGCTAGGTCATATGGAAATAGCAATGAGCACGCCCGGCGGCGGCTTTGACGGACCGGCTTACTCCAGAAAAGGTTTCTCGGAGCGTACCGAACCGGATTATTGGCAGAACTCATGACCAAAAAAGCATTGTGATGTGGCTGACACCTGATGAAGTTAGTTGTTTATTCCATGGTCACGGCATCATTGTGGGTCGAATACTTTGAGTTTCTGCCGGGCTGTTTCGCATGGAAACAATTCCCCTGACGGAGCAGATCCACCTGTCCCTGTCATTCCATCCCATGTTTCATGGATATTGTACCAAAAGAGAAGGATAAGAATGGCTTCTTATTTGCCTATTAGAGGCATGACTCGACTTCAAACGCTGGAAAAGAAGGCCGCTGACGTTATTTTCCAACGACCTGAAAACGATCTGTGCAACCGACGTTGCGTAGTCCACGTGAAACAGATTGAGGCTTACCCAATTCGACGTCAGGATACACCACGGCCATATTAGGGTTAGGGTATGCCGTTTATAATGCCTTATCGAGACAGTTGAAATATGCCATCGTAATTCTAGATCAAGAGCCTTGATGCTGATTGATCATAGAAGTATGAACCATTGCGTGAGTATCACCATGGCCAGTAGAGGGACAATAAGTGGCCAAAGGGCGTGCTGTCCTACCAAGTTGCCTCCCAGTCCACACCGACAGGCTCTACTCCATCACTTTCAAGAAGGCATTTGTATCAAGTAGGCTATCTGTCACAATTACACTCGGAGGATCGTTATGCCAGACAGTACATATTTGTTTCGCAGGAGGTTGCGACCTGCCACAGTCCACCACTCCGCATCGCTTGTGATAGCCGGCCACCCTCGGGAGGGATGTCAACTGGGGGCCCGCAGGTGTTACTTTCACCGTCTGTTTCTGGGGCTCATTCCATGGGTTTGGAAGTAAGTGCTTCTGTACTAGCCCTGTATTCGAACTCTTTTCAGTACTTTGGGTTTGCTCCTCGCTAGTTTCGACCAAGTACGCCCGGGCGGGGCTACCCTAGGGTAGACATGCTTCGACCACTCCGGAGGCAATGATTACCTGCCATGTTTAGCCTGATACACATTTGGCGAGTGTATACGGCTTCCTGGCGATTTTGTTTCCACTTGGCTTGAAAGAATGTATAGGCTGCCTCCGTATCATCTGTCCGGGTCTCTCGCGGGTTTCTGCTGAGATGTCTTCCCCTCCTGACAATGCATGGCTGCCCAGGCGAGTTCCGTTGAAGTATATCTTTGGGCTCGTCAAAAATAGAGACCACCCTCTGCAAATCTACCTGAGCTTTCTCGGACATCTCGCAGCTCTTCCAGTGGTTCGAAGCGTCTTTGGTGGGCACCTTCAATATCCAGGCTTACGTCTTGCGAGCAGTAATTCATATTGGGCAGCAACTAAACCATGTTTTGCAAAACCTTTGCCACTCCCCGATGTGTCCTGGGGGGAAGAGTGTTCCGAAAACATTTACCTGAGCGGTGTCATCCTTAACGGAAGCAGCAACACTCCCAGCCATAAAAATGTTGAGAGAGCCGAATCTGTAGCAGAAGAGACAGTGGTGGAGAAAGCTGTTGGGACAATATCGAGACCACGAACTGTCACCGAGAACATGAGACCCTGATTTGTCCAGATCGGAGCCAGTCTCACGACCAACCGGATCGAAGGAGTAGAGGAAGAGCGTATTATTGATAACCGTGGCGTTCGCCGCGGTGTCCTCGACACCGTCATCGTTACAATACTTCCAGAAGCTGTTCAGGCGATCGGCCGTGATCATCACATTGACATGGTGGATGGGAAAGTCTGGCGTCTTGACCTGAATTGCCATAATGGGCAAGTTCCAGAGGTACGTCAACCCCACGACATCGGCATGGCCAAACTTCCACCTCATCCACCCCTTGGGGCTTCTAGATCCGACAGGCGTGTTATGTGGAAATTGCGGAGCCCATTCTGGAGGCTCTCCTGTTGTCATGCATACCATCAGTGAATTGGGCTCCAGCCTTATCTTACACGAGAGGGCCCCGGTGTCATGCACATGTGCTCAAAGTCAACGGTGGGTCGGCTGATCAGTCAAGTACTCACCTGGTATCAACCGAGGTCATTCGCTCCTCTTGTGGTACTACCCTTCCAGGTGGACTCATTCTCGTGTTGAAAGTGCCGATCACATCATATCTAGAAGAGGTGAAAAAAGGTTCCGTTACATTCGGTAGCTTCTTGACTGTTCCGACGCGGTCCCCGAGCAAGGAACCCACCAGCGTGTATGTTTGAGCCTCCTCGTTTCTTGTCCTTCGGCTTCGGCTGTAACAGCAAGGCCAGTAAAACTACCATGGGAAACAAGAGACAATTTTGCCAAGTCGTTGAGATGCCGTGAGTTGGTCGGATGAGATGGAACTTCCACCACATGATAAGCGTCCAATGTCTGGGATTGAACATATCGAGGCCAATTCGGAGTGGCATTGAAGCTGAGGGGAGTGGCCACGCGATTCAGCATTATGGGTAGCTGATTGTCGGGTATAGCGCATTATTGCCCTGTAGTCTGCAATTGGGCCCTGTGTGCGAGTTATCTGGCCAACTGGGTGGTGTTCATGTGGGCAGGAAAAGTACCGGCGTTTAAAGGGGCCAAAAGTTTTGTATAATTAGTACACAGATCACACCTTAACTTCCCCAGTGCCGGGATTGTTTTCGCTTGCTCCAACCATTTCGAAGATTTCAAGACATTCCGGCCACGCCCAAAATGATTGAGACTTAGATCGAACTGAATCCTGAAGCAAGATAGCCTCAAAAATATCGACTGTATTTCATAGACAATGTTTGGTCCCATAGGCTAGTTGGAAAGGTGCAAATCAACACTATTAATGTGCGCGACAGGGGCGATACTGCCCTGACCCTCCAGATCTCAATTTCCGCACCTCTTGCTCTTGGATGGCGCTACACCTGGGCATGATCTCTTACTAAGCTATTAGAGGCTGAATTTGAGTCCTCTTGCCTTGTTATCTATAAATAGGATGAGTGTTATGCCTGTATTGAACTTCGGCAACAAGGTCAGTACCGTAATATGCTCAAAGGTTCTACCGATTCAAAATTTGAGATCAAGTACATGTAACATCCCGAGGTCCGGGAGTTGAAAATGCGCCCCGCTGGGCAGCCGAGCGAGAGTCTCCATGAAGGCGCATTACGAACAGATAAGAACAGGTCTACACGTTGTAAATAGACCCACTGGCAGAGACTGTCATGGACAAGATGTTTTCAACAAGCACCTGAAGGTGAGGTCGAATCAAGCTTTGAGCGACCCACCACAGCCCTATGACTAGTCACAACATCCATGGATGCCCAGGTGGATAGCTGGCCAGACTATAGCTCAAGAGTCGTAGACAGGATCCTCTCTTGTGTCAATTCCGAAGACCTGGGACGATGGGATTTAGCAAATCGTGAACCACTGGGTTTATGAGGTATGGTACCGAGTACCTAGGTGGGTAAGCGATGCGGGCCGTCCAGATGTCCCCTTAAGGTTTCATCCGGCTTGATCTGCTGAATACGGGCGACTGCTTCCGGTGATCCTACACTACACTCGATGTGTCCAGAATCCCCGGGGCCCACAACGGGCCGCAGCCGGGGCATTACAAAGTGCTTAGCCACTGGGTTCTAGGTTCTTGCTTCTCCATATAAACACAATGTTTGTGAGTGGGAACAGATATCAAGCTTTACGATTTGAAGTATACAGCCACACATACTACCTAGATATAATTGACCTTAGAATAATTGTGCTCGATAGTAATCGAGGAAGCAAGTTCTCAACAATGAAGTCGTTTCCACCCACATTCCGTTTTCCAAACCTGTCCCGTACCTAGGTAACTATAGTACGGTAGAGCCTGGACCCGGACGTGGGATCCCACGTCTCCGCCCGGGCGCGAGGATGCCGGGAGCTTTCGTGGGGGACACTTGTTCCAGAAGCGGTGCCCTTCTCATATTAGACTCTGAGACGAACGACCTCCTAGGGGCTCCGCTTCTGGCCGCGGCCCCGACAGAATACGACGCTGGCACGATTCATTGATAACGGCCTGAACGGCAGATAATTTCTGGGAGTTGGTGCTTGGACAGGCCCAGGGCCAAATCGTCCAATATGAACTCCGTGATGCCCTAGTCTCGAAATCTGTGGTTTTCTTTTGATTCCTGACCTTGGAAATGTCTTGGATTCTTCTCCATTACCATACTTCGCTCGATCTTTCTGTATCAAGTCACATACAACTTTCGATCAGCTTCGCTCCGCCCATCATACCGGGCAAAACAGTCGAGAGGATGCTCGGAAGACGTTCCGAACCCCCGCCCTGAAACACAGCAGCATCCGTCCCTACCGATATTGCCCAGCAGTTGGATTCCTCGCTACAACTCCCGCCAGACCATCCAGGCCGACTCGAACACATAAATCCCCCCATCAGTCGAGGAGACAATGGCATCCTTCATGGCCATTGCGACTCCAAGATCCACCCTCGCCGTCAACCTTTGCAAAATTCTCCTCTGCCTCCTCATTTTCGGATCCCGAATTGTTACCGCTCAGGCCCCTCCCCTGAGCAGTCTACCCCCATGCGGCGTGGGTTCCCACCCCTTCCCACCCCTTCCCACCCCCCTTCGCCGGAGGTTACGCGGCCCCTTGCAGCCTCGACAGGGGGGTTTTCCGGGATGATTCATATATCGCTAACCCAGTCAAACGTGCAGCTCTCCTGCTTCCTTGGGGCGATCCCCCACTCCGGCTGCGATATGACGGATTCCGCCTGCCAATGCTCAAGCAGCATCCTCCTGCATGAGGCTACCACGTGCCTTACTGCCAACTGCTCGATGCAGGATGGTCTTGGTATGTACTCTCATGTCACCCAACTGGCAACAGTGGCTAGATCCTGGTATCAGGGCCTCTGTATGTCCCAACACTGTGCTGACAATGGTGTGATAGATATGGCCCGGTTTGAGGCTGCCAATTGTGGCTTCCCGAATGAGTCCAGGTCGAGTGATGTGATGATTATCATGTCTGCCCTGTATGGTGTCACGGTGGTGTTTGTCGCACTTCGGATCCTCTCGAAGATGATTACTCACACGTTTTGTGCCGAGGATCACATGATAATCTCCGCCGTGATCATCTCAGCCGCACCCTTTGCGTGTGTTGTGTACAGTGAGCCCGTCCTGGTCCCTGCTTATGTCAAAACTGAAGAAAACAATTTGCTGACTTGGCGATGTAGTGGCCGAACTGGGCTTCGGTAGCCATCTGTGGGACCTGGAGGACGGCGCATTGCTGCGGATACTACGTCTGCTCTATGTTGCCGAAATCATCTACATCATCGTCCTGACCATAACCAAGGCCTCCATCCTATGCATGTACCTGCGGATTTTCTGGGCCTACCCACCGTTCCAGATAACATGTTACGTGGTACTCGCCTTCGTCATCGTCTCGAGCGCCGCCATAACCATCGCAACCATAGTATCCTGCGAGCCAGTCAGATTCTTCTGGAATAGGGACCTCCCAGGGGGCTCCTGCCTCGACGTCACCGCCCTGGCATATGCCAACTCCGGTCTGGCCGTCGCACAGGACCTGATCATCACCCTCCTTCCGATCTATATGCTCTGGAGTCTGAACATGTCGCGCAAGAAGAAGTTCTTCATAGGCATCATGTTCGCCGTCGGCGGGCTGGGCCTCATCGCCACCATCGTCCGCCTCAAGACCCTCTCTGCATTCGGAGACATGACGGACCCGGCCTGGTCATATGTACCACTCGTATACTGGACGACCGTGGAGCTCGCCGCCGGCATCGTGGCCTCGTGTCTCCCTTCCGTGCGGATCCTCCTCGAGCGCTTCTTCAAGGTCTTCAACGTCAGCAGCGACCAGTCCAAGCCCCCGTCCGCAATCAACCTGCAGCATCTGCATAGGAAGCCGTCCGCCCCTGAGGATCCCGCGCTGGAGGACTACGGTGCGAGCCAGACGAGGCTTACTCGGGCGAGGGACGGGCTTTACTCGGCTTCTTTGAGACGAGGTGATGAGCATATTGGGCCTAAGCAGGATCTTGATTGGGGCTGATGGGGATTCTCGAGTGGAGGATCACTAGTGTAAAATGGGTATAACCTGTTCCTTTCTGTTACAGAGGGGTCAGCGCATTGTTTCATGCGACTTGCAGTGGGACTGTTCTCTTCATGATGGCATGGGCCTTTGGGGTCTGCACCCGAACTCTCTGTGAGCCGCTTGGCTCAAGGCTTGGGGGCACTTTGCAGTATGCATCACAATACGCGTATGCAAGATGGGGCCACCCGGTCAGACAGCTACTTCCGGGTTCGTTTCGTCGGTAATTGGAGCAATACCCAGACTTGATCAACAAGAAAAGATGAACAGGTCAAATGAACGACCGAAGTCACCGAGGGGGTGTAAGTTCCAAGTACTGATGGCCTAGGGTACGGGACCACGGATGAAGGAAGTGTGAGGAAGGGGCTTTGCCGACCAGAAGGTTGAATGTGTACTATGGACTGATGCGGTCGCTGATATCAAGGAAAGAAAGAAGAATGAGAGCATGGCACACCCTGCACGATTACGCCTTGCGATTGGTGTGGATGCAGGGGCCAGACTGGGGAAGTGCGGCGGTCAGATTTGCAAGATATCATGACCACCATCTTGTAACCCTAAACCTCTGCCACATCGAATACCAGTGAAGAAGGATTCTTGGCAAAATATATGCTATGTTTAGCGTCAACTGGTAGATGAGACGACATTTAAAGCCGTTAACACCGTCGTTGCCATTCGGAACGTCCGGCCGCGGCGTAATACATACAGGCTCATACATTGAGATCCACCTACATCAATGAATCCAACCCACCATTCGGAGTGATAATTGCCCGCCCGTTCAACGACTGGATCAAGCGTTCCCAAGATGGATAAAACAGAGGCCACGGGCGGAGCACTCCAACCTTGATACATGGAGATAATGGGAGACCGGTACCGGGTTGACAAATCGGAAATCTTGGGCTTCGGTCCCGCATCAACGTCGATAACGCGGGACCTGTGAACCCGGAAGAATGGAGCGGAGCATTCGGACCTGCGAAACTTACGTGGCATTGAGACTGAAGATTCATCAGCGGGCGCCATTAGTGTGCCAATCTGGCTTTCCGAACAAATGAAATCGGACATGGAGCCGGTCAAATAAGAAAGCCGAGTAATCTTCATCCCTGCATGTTCTCATTGACATGTGCCAATACGAGCGAGGACTTAGGCACCGGCATTTCAAATGCTGCAAGAGCATCATTTGTCATGCTGAGATGGATTTGTGTTGTAATCGGAGTTAAATACTACGTGTGAAACGAGGTCGCGATGATAAATATCCCTGGGGCAGCCAGCTACTCTCACGGTGAAAAGTCCGATCTGCATACGACCCACCTGCGACTCAACGAACATTGAATCATCATAATCAACTCCAAACTCATCACTATGGCTGCAAAGTACGACAAGGTAATCGTCTTCGGTCCCACCGGCACGATTGGCGGACAAGTCGCCCTCGAGGCCAGCAAACGCGGCGCCAAGGTCTGGCTGGCCATGCGTGACCCTTCCAAGCCCATCGACGAGATCCCCGCCGACGTCGAGAAGTCCGGGAACTTTGCCCGCGTGCAGGCCGACCTGACGGACCCGGCGTCCATAGCCAAGGTCATACAGGAGACGGGCGCGAAGGCCGCGTACGTGTACGCCGTCCACGGCTCGGAAGACCACATGCGCGGAGCTCTGAAGTCCATGAAAGAAGCCGGCGTCGAATATGTTGTTTTCTTGTCATCCGGTTCAGTCCCTCATGACGTCGACATTCGCTCCATCGCGAAGGAAGACTTCATCTCCTACCTCCACGCCCAGGTTGAGATTGCCGCCGAGGATCTTGGGTTCCCTCACTTCACCGCCTTGAGGCCCTGGGTCTTCGCAAGCAACTACTTCCGGATGAACCTCAACAAATCGGCGAAGCCCCCGAAGGCCAATATCCTCTACTTGGACACCTTGGCCGACAACATTGTGCCGGAGGACATTGGTGCTGTCGGCGGTGCGGTTCTGGTAGACAGGCCATCGAACGGCAAGGAGGTCATTTACCTGTGCGGGCCGGAGATCCTGAAGAGCGAAGAGAGCTGGGCCATCATCAAGAGGGTGACGGGCCGGGACGACATCGACACCACGCCCTTGTCCGAGGAAAAGTTTCTTGGAACTTTGCTCAAAGGGACTCCGCCTCCCGTCGCCCACTACTTGGTGAAGAGCGCGGGGTTAATGAAGAATCAAGAAAAGACGTTTCCTCAGGCCATGTATGTTCCTGCTGTGGCGAACGTGAAGAAGTACACCGGGAAAGAGGCGACAAAGTTTGAGGACTATATCGAAGCGCACAAGGCTGAATGGCAGGCTGTTTGAGCAACGCGGTGGCTAGATAGTAGCTCAGAGTACTGTTAAGTGAATCAAGTTGAGCAATATTGACCATTTCATGAAGTTTGAACCACCTGTTCATCAGCGCATCCAGGGGCAGTGATACCCTCGAAAGTATTCACTCAACAGCATCACGGTTTAGAGGAATGAGCGGTGTCGTTGTTTCCTCTGGCATCGACTCACGGAGGTGAAGGATTGGCCGTACACCTGACCAAATTAACATTCAGCAGGGTGACCCTTTTGAAAGCAATGAACGTGCACGAACAGGCATGAACAGGCTCTGGTGGTGTGATAATTGCTCCAGATTCTTATCTATGATCAGGCCAGAACATTGATGAAACGGGTCATTAAAAAGCGGGCCTGTGCATGAGACCTGTGACGTACCTCCGCCGTCGCCCGATGACGCTGTTCAGGACCGTGTTATGTCCGAAGAAAAGGGGAAAACAAAACCGCGGAATGAGGTTTGATGATGCTGCCTGCCTGTCTGTATCTTGAGATCTGTCGATGACATGAGATTGTAACAAAACTCTCACTGAGCATGTCTGATACTACTCAGGCAGATTAGTGACCAATCAGTAGCTGGCCCTGGGAGACATCCGAGAGAGCTCTCTTGTCAGGTGGGGTCGTTCTTGCATTACCCCGGATTTCCCCAGATTCGCACCACCAAAACAAATGTGCTAAGCCAGTATGGGAAGTATCGGCAACAATAAAGCGGGCAAAGCTCCTGATTGGTCTTACTATGCCCTTGATGAGGTCAAGGTCAGGTCACACGATGGGCTGATCGAGCCCTTGCTTCATCCGCCATCTCAGGTGCCCTGGTGCCCTCCCTCTGAAAGACGATATGCTCAGGAGCTATCCAGCGGCCGTCCAAAGACGCTCTTGATGTGCACCTTGGCAAGCTTGGCCAGCCGTATCAGCCGGAACAACTACTAGAACTGAATGAACTAAGTCCAGTGTATAGTCTGCCTAGGAGGATCCCCTCAATCAGGCGTGTCAGGGGCCAAAAGGTCGAAGTAACAGCTCATCCGGGTCATTTGATCTTGGAATGTACGGATACCCCGCCCCGACAAGTGACGAAACCGTACGTGCCGTTACTATATGCTACCTAGGTACCATGACAGTCTGCATACCGGGTACCAGTGTTATATCTCAGCGGACAATGCCAAAAGCCCGTTGATCGCTTAGTGTGTCTATACTAGCTGGCCTACCTAGCAGGCCTCGGTAAGTACCTTGGTAGGTACATGATGGTAGCTCTCGTACAATGCAGGGGCCGGATCGAGGTGGGAAGTCACCCCCCATCCTCACGCCATCCATGTTGCCTGTTCGGATCCCCCGCGTCTCCTGCTCTTGCTATGCTAGGTAGCTATGTAGTCCAAGTGGACAATGCGTGCCTGCCCTGATCGGCCACTACCACTGCCACTACCATTTACTACTACAGCTTCCAATCCAATAAACGTCCCTTACTTCCCCTCCTTTCGTGCTTCCATCTGCTCTTCTTGTTCCCCTCTTCTCATCCTCTTGTGAACATCAACCAACACCCCAGAGAATCATCAACAAGTCAACACGCAAGCCTATCACAATCATCACATAGATCTTCCGATCTGAACAATCAAACAACCCTTCTACTTCAACCCTCTGTAACAGAGAACCAAAACCACCCAAACCAATCAACATGACGGAACCACTCGCTAAGGTCGACTCTGCCATTGATGGCCTGGACACCCACCATGATGTGAAGGGCACGAAGAAGCCTCGAATGTCTTCGGTTGCCGCCCCTGGAGTGTGGAACGTCAAGGACCTGGGTATGATTTTCGAATGCACTCTTTACAACGGCCCCAGCATGGTCAGCTAACAATGGTATTCAAACAAGAGGAGCAAAAGATCGACCTGAAATTGGCACCCGAGACACAGAAGACCGGATGGTAAGATGGACGCCCACGACTTCTTACCATGACACCACCGAAGATGGACGGCTGACGTTCTACCCCTTTACAGGAAGGTCAACACATCGCCTTCGACAGTCGAGGACAAGGAGATCCTGAAGACGATGCTCACTGAGCCACCAATCAAGAAGATCGATTTGCACTTCCCGCTGGGCCTGGAAGTCACGGCAAGGAACCTGAAGGGCGTCACCATCAAGGATGCCCTAGATGCCATTCACAAGCAGTTCAAGAAGAGGGCAAGTCTACCTTCGGCAACCGTACATTGGTAAACAAGACCTGCTAACAGTTTTCCGTGTCACAGCAAGACGACGAACTGGAGAAACCCTACCTCGCTGGCTTCGAGTGGGACCCTGAGGAGTCATGGACCAGGCTTGTTGTCCACCTTCAATCCCACAGCGGTGTGCCACCCACCTCCGGCAAGAAGAAGAACAAGAAGCACGAGGAGTAAAAATGTCCTCTTGTGCCCGAACCACATCAGGCTCATCTCTTGGTGACCAATGTTTCACCAATTGATTTCTTGCTCTCGTATCGACATGTGACTGTCGTTCATGATTCTTTGCAGCGTTACGATATGTCGATGGGCAGACCGTGGACGTCTAAGCATGTATTATGCCCGGCTTTAACTCTCCCTGCGGATTAATAGCTCACCCATGAGAATGGGTCCAGAATTGACTTGTGACAACTCTGCTCATAGAAATGTTTCAGTGATGGAAGTGATAAGAAGTCTGGCATTGAGATTCTGATGCCGGTCATCCCGCCCACCTGGTATGATCGACTGATCATCAGTGATCAGACGTGTCGGTTCTGGTCATCGACTTGTACCACATAATTCAGTAATTCAGTGCCATATATGAAGCCCTCACTCACATATCGGCACAATCACGACTCAGGAAGGGCGACTGATTTGTCTGGTTTCATCCCTTCAAACTGCTTTCGGTCCCCTTCTTCAATTTGTCAATCTGGGGTGCAGTGCTGCTGTTGATGTACCCAGGTGCCACTGCAAAGTGGATCATCAGGTCGGGAAGTGCGGGCCTCTTTCCCTCCAAAATATCCGATGAGCCCCGCAATGAGCCCCTCCCCCGCGATCAACCCCGCATTCCCCGATGTTAGCCGAGCGCGGAATGGAGGCGCATTCTCTCAGAAGCAAGAGACTCTTTCAAGCTCAAGCTCAAGTCCCGAGACGTCACAACCAACCGAAGACCACCTGGCCACTGAGCTACTGAAGCACACAGCAACGAGTAGTGGAAGGGAACGATTGATATGGCCGTCCTTCCCGCAGCTGGTTGCCGTTGGGGAAGTGGTGGACCATGTTTCCTTGAGCACTTCTCCTCTGGTAAATAATCGCGAATCTAAAGAAACGATGCCAGTAACAGATTTCGATTTCAAGGAGGTTTACCGTTATAATAATGGCTTCGACTCTTACATTGAGTGAGTAATGGGTTACCCCAATTCCATAACACACAGTAGTGTCAATAACTGACCCCTATTGTCTCCTCTCCCTGGCAGAACCGAAGCCGTCCCCGACGCCCTCCCCATAGGGCAAAACTCCCCCCAGAAGCCCGCCCACGGCCTCTACGCCGAGAAGCTATCCGGTACATCCTTCACCGCCCCGCGCCACGAGAACAAACAGACATGGCTCTACCGCATCCTGCCCTCATGCGCACACCCGCCGTTCGAGGCCGCCACCTCCCAGCCCACCAACGGGCATGGTGAAGGCCAGCCCGTGGACGACCTCAAGGAGCCCTCCGCCGCCGGCACCAAGATGCACTACATACCCAACCAGCTCCGCTGGGACCCCTTCGAGCACGGGTCCGGCGACACGGACTTTGTCAGCGGGCTACACCTCGTGGCGGGGGCCGGCGACCCGACCATGAAGAGCGGCATCGGGATCTACATCTTCGCGGCGGGGAGGAGCATGGACAGGAGGCACAGCTTCTACTCGGCCGACGGCGACCTCCTGCTCGTCGCGCAGGAGGGCGTGCTGGATATCCGCACAGAGATGGGTTACCTCCTCGTCCGGCCCATGGAGATCGCCGTCATCCCGCGCGGGGTCAGGTTCGCCGTGTATCTCCTTGGCGACAGCGGCGCCAGGGGCTACGCACTCGAGCTGTACCAGGGCCACTTCGCGCTGCCGGAGCTGGGGCCTATCGGGTCTAGTGGCCTGGCTAGTGCCCGGGACTTTCAGGTGCCTGTGGCTTGCTTTGACGACTGGGACCATCACCACGACGATGACGGCAGCAGCGGCTCGGGAAACCAGTTGTACACGGTGACGGCCAAGTTCGCCAACAGCCTGTACCGGACGACGCAGCGGCACACGCCGTTCGACGTCGTGGCCTGGCACGGGAACTACTACCCGTACAAGTACGACCTGGGGCGGTTCAACACCATCGGGAGCGTCAGCTTCGACCACCCGGACCCGTCCATCTTCACGGTGCTGACGGCGCCGTCGGACCGCGTGGGCACCGCGGTGGCGGACTTTGTCATCTTCCCGCCGCGGTGGCTGGTCGGCGAGGACACGTTCCGCCCGCCGTGGTACCACCGCAACACGATGAGTGAGTTCATGGGGCTGATCCGGGGCGGGTATGACGCCAAGAAGGGCGGGTCGGGCGGGTTCGTGCCGGGAGGGGCTAGTCTGCATAATGTCATGAGCGGGCACGGTCCTGATGCGGAGAGCTATGAGGGTGCTCGGGAGGCGGAGCTGGGGCCTGCTAAGGTCGGGGTGGGTAGCTGTGCGTTTATGTTTGAGAGCTGCTTGATGGTGGGCGTGACGGACTGGGGGCTCAAGAAGTGTAGCAGGGTGCAGAGTGAGTATAGTGAGCATAGCTGGGGTGGTTTGAAGGTTCATTGGAAGAGGCCTGAGGGGGCGAGAATGGATGGGCACTTCTTGAAGTGAAGTGATCGGGATATAAGGGGGAAGGGTATGTTATTTCTTATGAACGACAAAGCTACCGTGCTGGGAAGGGATAACAAACGGGCGCCAGACTGGAATATTTGCACGGAACCGGCTGTAAGGATGATGCCCTGTGGCAGTTTATAATGTCTTTGATCATCTATCTCGTCGCTCAACCCTTCATTCGTCATTGTCGCTACCAAAATTGCAAGATTTGGACGGTACCTGCGTCCAGTTCCCAGGTTGGCGGTCAGTACCAGTACTGACCACCGGCACAATCATTTTCACGTCGACTCATCACCGCCTTGCTTTGGGTATCTCTACTCTAACCCACCGAGTACCATATCCAGGACAACCCCCCTGGACAGCTCGAAGGCTTGGTCACGATGCATTCAGGCACTCGTCCCTGAACATCCCAGCTCGTGTTACCGTGCGGCGGACGCGCTCGCACCACCATCCAATGGTTTCCTCCCATAGACAATCGTGAACGGGAAATAAGCATGCACACTACTATCATTCAGGCTCTTCCGCACGTCGACGAGGAACATCTCGATCTGCGCCTCCTTCCAACCCAGCCCCTGGCTCAGCGGCCTCTTTGCGATGGCGCTCAGCCCCTCCATCAGGATCATCCTCAGGAACCAGATCCCCTTCTGCCTCTGGCGCCGGTCCTTGGCCCACCGCCCGATGGGGAGCTTGTGCCGGACCTCGGTGATGTCGTCGTACCCGGCCCCGCGGAGCTCGCCGGGGAGCCGGCCGATCATGTGCAGGTCCAGGCCGAGGTTGGCGAGCCCGTGCTGCACGTAGTAGCAGAGGTCCCGGAAGGCGTAGGGGGTGGTGTCGGTCAGGGTGGCGTCGTCGGCCCGGGGCCAGTAGGTCATCTCTTGGAACTCGACGTAGCCGCCTGGTTTTAGGTGTCTGTGTGAGGGAGGGAATATGAGTGGGTGTGTGTGTGGGCCTTCCCACTATTGAGAAGAAGAAGGGGTGGGTAGAAAGGTAAGGAAAGGGGCAGTGTGGTGGGATACGCAGGATTGGACTCACTTCATGACCCGCTGTAACAGTGCCGTAGGGTCCTTGATGGAGAATGCTGTGTAGCGCATGTGGATGTAGTCGAATGCGTTCTCAGGGTAATCCGTCCAGTCCTCCTCGAAGTCGCCCGCCGAGAAGAAGACGTTATCCCACACGTAGGCGGGCTGGATCGGTGACAGATCGCAGCCGAAGACCTGTGACTTGCCGTATTTCTGGGCTACTGCGTTGTCTGTTAGTCCATGTGACGCTCCTGCTGTCTCGTCCCCCCTTCCCCC